>SNQJ01S0000620.1:190-60203 GCA_010110895.2 Picea sitchensis
ATAGAAAAATATAAATAATAATAATGGGAATACATTATAATGATACGTGAGAGTTTATAATGATACCTTTATAACAAAAAAATGGTGAATATATACATTCAAAGTAATGGATTAAATGATTTTCTAATTCCTTTTTTGAAAAAAATCAATCTAGATAAAGTTCTAAAATTCTAGATCCACTGAATATTTCCAAATTTAATGAAATATGTGTTATATGGCTATCTGTATCGAATATCTCAACAAATTCATTGTACAGAGAATAGTAAAGTAAACCACAACAACTCATAAAGGTGGATAAATAGAACTAGGTTAAGAAAACAATATTCGAACGTTACACGAAGAATACCCAACCACGACAGATAATGTTATCAAAGCCTATCATCTGACAGTTCACTAACATAGGTAAGAATAAATTGCAATTATAGTGTGGTGCTCACCCTAAAAAATAACTTCTGGAATGGAACCTTGAAGAAGTCTCGTAGAGACTCAGTACCAAATGATGATATAATATAGTGAAGGAGAGTGGGGAACGACAAGCGTAAAGGAAAACTACTTACGAAAAAAACCTTGGAAGTACCAAGAAAGCAAAAGAACGAAATATCGAGCCTTTCAGGAATTTTGAACAAGTAGGAATGCGATAAGTGGACCTACTTACCAGTAGCGAGGAAAAATCTAGAGTTCTTTTCTTTGAGATTTGGCAATAAGGGAGAAACTTACTAACAGTCAGTAAAACGTTACAGCGCATAGGTTTATCCCTTGATGATAAAAACTCAGGTGCTAATCCACCACCAGAGATACAACGATAGTGTGAAACTTACCAGGCAGTTGGGTAAAGACGGTGCCTCTATCATTGAAGTTTCCCTGGTTGTCTTTCCCTTCGCCAAGAAAATGGAGTTGCAGAGCCAAGTTCTCGGAGAACCTTCTCTTGACAGAAGTAAAACCATTGTAACCTAAAGAACCCTTACCACGTAGAATAAATGATGTTGGTATGAAAGAAGGGTCGGGCCATGTGATGAAGGAGACTTGGCGCATCCATGGTAGATGAAAGGTTAGGTGATGGCCTCGACTTTCACATGAACCATGCCCCATTAATGGCCTGGCCAGGGTTTAACTCTCGTCTGACTTGTCACTGCTTTTCAATTTAATGGGTTATGGATTAAATAAGTGCATGTGCAATTAATGGAAGATTTTAACCCTAACCATTACTAACTCAGTTAATACAACTTTTAGTTGGAGTTTCATGTGGAATAGTTGGAGTCAACGAATTTCTAGCACGGGCAATTGGTTCCAGAATAATCATTACATCAAGAACTTATCCGGGAGAACTTACCCTAATCACATCCTTATTGGAAATGTTTTTCAAAAGGTCTGTTATTATTTCAAACAATTCGTAGAGGGGTATAACCTAACCCTTTATGATTATCCTTATTACATAAGTTCTTTCATCAAGTAGTTTTTTCGAGTTTAATTTTACGCATAAGGCTAGGGCCATAAGTCCCAAAATCTTTTGTAGTTGTGAGCCTATTACATGGATATATATATATTTATATAGATATGAAAGTGAACATAATTTGCAGGACTATAAGTGAGTTTTGGAACGTGGAGTATGCACATTTTGTAACATTGATTCAAAATTTTAAGTTGGGTAGTAATGTTAGTCGACGACAGCCAGGACTCTAGCAAACTTTCAGAGTTTAAACAAGAAATATAAAGGCCTACCTTCTTTAATTACGAATTTGTTTAAGAATGAACGCTAGAACAAAAAAATAAATTTATTTGATAGATTTGAGGTCCATTACACATTTCTAAGGAATCCATCAAGAAGCAACGATTATACACCCCTCTTCCTACTCCCACGATGCGTTGGGAATCCATCTTGATGGATTATATGTCTGGCCTTATGTCCACTAATCAAGGAAATGATTGCATATTTGTGGTGGTTGATTGGTTTTCAAATATGACCATTCTCACGTCCTATAAGAAGAGCATCACATTGACAAATACTGCTAAGCTCTTGTTCAAACGAGTGTGGGTCCATTTTGGGATACCATAGACCATCATCTCTTATCGGGACAACAGGTTCCTCAACACATTTTGGTCAAGTATCTGGTCATTATTGCACACCAAGCTCACTAAATCCATTTCCTTCCACCCTCAAATCAATGGCTGGACAAAGGTAGTCAACCAGATGATTGTGCATATCCTGCACATGTATAAATCTAAGCATTTTCTTACATAGGATGAGAGTATTCCCTATGTTCAACACATATACAACATGGCTCTCCATAGATCCACCGACCATAGCCCATTTCAGGTGGGGCTAGGATTCAAAACCTTGGGTCGCATTGATGTTTCACTACCTCTTGCAGCCACACAGGTAAAATCAACCCATGTTCAGTCTAAGGCCGACAAAGCCAGTAGATTCATTGAGTGGTTTCAACACATTTTCCAACATGTCCATGAGATTTTCCGCAAGCATTCAAAAACGCACGAAGGTGTCCAATAGTTGTAACAGTTCCATCGCCATGAAAGAGAGGCAAATGATCCTTGAATTTTTGAGGTAAAGGGTTTACCGTGTGAGCAAACCTCAAGGGAGAGGGAACAAACCAAGGGGAATTGTTTAGGTATTCTTTGAACTCAAACAGACCATACTTGCGAACGAATTTCCTAGGGTTGATAGTTGAAACAATAGGGTTACAACCACCAAACAAGCTTCCAATCGGTTGAGACATTGAGATCTAAAAAGAGTGAAATTGAAAGAATTAAAATAAAAACTAGGAATGAACCATTGAATGGTCCTCCCGAGTATGGTTGCCAAAAAATATGTTGACGCCAAAAGACTAGTGAGTCTCAAGCATCCCACGAGGATAAGCAAGAAGAAGCGGGAATATCATCGTAGGCTTAGAGCCCCAGACAAGAATGTGAATTGAAATCTAAGTTAGTTTTATCATAACCTATAGTCCAAGCATAGATCCCCTTGTCATGTAATTTTCTTTTAGCAATATTTAATTTTTATGATTTTATGCTATTTACAATTTGATCACTTCTATGTGAAGATTTATACAATTGAAATAATAAAATTAAAATTAAAAAGGAGATGTAATGATAAAAGTAAAATGCATGGCTTTGTTTTAATTTAGCAAAAATAAATTAAAGCAAAGTTAATCTAAAAGCTAGAAAAGTTAAAACCCTATGCTAGATTTAAAGTAAAAAGAAAACTTATCGTATAACACTAAACTAACAATATTTATTTTTATTTGATTTATGATTTTTATTTAGAAGTTAGGGCATAATAAAAAAACAAAAAACAAAAGGGTTTGTATACATTAAAACATTTAATGAGTGAAACACATTTATTTATGAATTTGTTCATTCCCTTTTTAAAGTTTAGGATGTAATAAAAATAAAAAAACAAATAAGCCAAGTTTATGTACACTACTTAGATAGTAAATAAACATTATGAACATGATTATTTACAATGTAAATACAATTCATTTGTGTTTTATGGATTTATATCCTAAAATCAAAAAGTAAAATAAAGATGAAGAAAACTAAGGAATTTAAAGAAAAATCATAGAGATATGCAGAGTGACTAAGAACTCATTTATGTTGAAAAACTTCTCATACAACATCAAAAATCATCAAAAATCTTCAATTCTTTGCGTAGAAAAGGGCCAGGTATTGTTGAAATAATGTAACTGCGAAGAGCATTCTTATTATTTTGTTATTGGATTAAATCCCCATTGTGGATTAATCATGTCATTATTATTATTTTTATTATTAGATTAATCCCCATTGAGGATTAATCAAGTCGGTAATATTCGATAGTATTATGGCAAAATCCTTTTTTGTGGATTGGTCATCGGACAATATAATGTAAAGAATAAGAGTCGGCCCAGTTATAATGAAAGGGCAGTTAGTGGAGTGGATTTACCCATCCGGTGTGAGAGGAACATTACAGATGGTGACTCTTCACATTGCGAGATATGAAGTATAAATAAGAGGCTAAGCGCCTCACTTCTAACACACACTTCACTTGCTCATTCTCTTATGGGAGGCAGTTGGATTTTCCCAAAGTTGGAGAGAGAGGGAGAGAGATCATCTCTTGGAGGAGGATTTTACATTATTGGTTGGAGTTATCTCTTGAACATTAGCATAAGCTATTTATGATAGGAAGTTTTGCTAGGTTTTCTTCCCTAGAGACTCCCAGGGATAAATGTTGTGTCTCTTGTGGATGTGTATTTCTCGTTGATATTGTTCTTATTATGCTCTTATCTTATGAAATACAGAACTATAATAATGGCATAAACATTAACATGGTATCCCGAGCCAACTGAAGAAACTGTCACAGAGGAAAATGTCCAGCATTAGGGGCCCAAAATTAGGGTTTTGAAAAGAGAGTGTTTTCGACCAATCTAACCACCTAGAAGTTGTGCCCTCCCTAAGGATCATTTTGGCACCTAAAGCGCACCTTTTAGGTGGATAGAATTCTTGAAAAGTGAAACCCTAGTTTCCTGAAAGTACAGGCAAAAGCAATTACCGGAAGTACCCGGAAGTACGAGTACCAGTGCAGAAAACCCGAAGCATAGGTCATAAAATCCACAGCGAGATTTGAAGGGGTAAAATTTGGATTTTTCGAAATTCTGAATACACCAACATACCATACAGAGTTAGTATCTATTCCCTGGATGAGATTTTCAAAATTTGAAGTTTGAAAAATTAGGGTTTCCTCATAAAACCCCTAGGTATTCACGATTCTGGGATCCTGAAATTAGTTTGATTCTGATTACACATTGCGGTCATCCATAGAACAGGTTGCAATCACTCTTGAAGATTTTAGTAATGATTACCGCTGCTACGGATGGAGCCACTACCCGCAAATACTATGAGGTATGTACTCACATATGGTTAATAGTTAAACCCCAAAGTATTTCTGAGGAGAAGGGATCTTTGCCATAGATCAGAAGGATCTCAAGATCCAACACATTAGGAGGAATGATCTGACTAGGAGTGTGATTATTCTATTATGCATCTATTTGTTATTTAATTAGCCTTGATGATTGTTGCATGTTGAAGCTATGAAGTCAAATTATTAGAAGGATTAAAGATGATCATAGAGCTTATTCTCTACAACTTCTAACCTTACATCCAAGTTAAGTATTGTCTTAGTACAGTAGATAGGTTGAATAAAGAACTCATCACTTGAGTGAAGGAGACATGGAAGAAAATCAAGCACTCATTTTTTGAGGACAAGGCTCCAGGTTTGTTAATCAAGATTCAAAGGTATGAGAAGATAACCAGTGGTACTTAATCATTAAGTAAGTGTGCCAGTAACATGTGATACTTTGTTTGATATATTACCTCCTGGGAGGAAACCTGGTGTGTTAGTTTGATTGCCGATGAAAATGCTTGGTCTATTACTAAGAGAGTGTTGACCCCATTTCATGTTGTATTCCTTACCTTTAAACTTTGCTAAATTATAAGTAATAAGATTAAAGGAACTCTTGTGATGATTGTTCATTACTGTGCTTTATACTATCAAGAAGGATATTATTCTTGCTTGTTGTTTGTTGACCTTGTTTTAGGTCATATGTGATAACCCTGAGGAAGCTGTGGTGAAGGTTGCAGAAGGAAATATGCTAAAGAAGAAATCATAAATGAAGCAATCGCTTGGTGGAAAGAGGTGGGTCACTCGTGCCACATGACCCATGCTATTGAAGAATACACGTGAACTCTAGAAGATTATCTCACATCAACTACAAAGCTACCATACATATACCAAAAGTTGCGAGGTTTACGAGGCGAAAGGTGATCATGAAGGTGTATGCGATGGATGTGCACAAAGGGAAGAACATCAAGAACCCTTTCCAAAGAGGGACGATAGCGAAGAAGAAACATTTAAGACTCATCCCATTGGGGCGTGTGTGGTAGGGTCATCATCACTCCATTAATGGGTATGTATACTATGTATCATTCATTTTAATGATTATTCTCATAAAGACACGGATATATTTGAAGTATTCAACAAGATCAAAGAGATTCAAAACCTTGATAAGAGAACCCTTACGTAAGGAAGATTAAGATACCGAGGTTAGATAATGGAGGATACCTGAAGGGTTAAGTAAGCTTCTCTGAGATATGGGATCAGAGGGAACTAGCTACTCCCTCACAATCCCGACAAAAGCAGTTGTAAGTGAGCGGAGGAAACAGAACCATGATGGAAGATGTGAAGACTATGATCAAAGATCTTCCTATGTGCTATGGGAAGAAGTAGCTATAGCGGAGTTGTTTATGTCTGAAAACAGACTATTGTGCACTTGGGGTTGAGATTGAGAAGAAATTTTCACGAGAGAAAGAAGCGAGGTAAGCCATCTCAAAATATTTGGCTTTCTAGTGTTTGTTCATATACCGGAAGAGAAAAGGAACAAGCTGGAGCCCTCCGAAAAGAAGAGAATATTCGTGGGATACAGTGAATAATCAGGCCTTGAGGGAATCTACATACACGATCCGCCACATTGAGATGTTGAGGAAGTGACAGATGAAGAAGTTGCACTTAAGAAATGAGAAGATGCCAGCTTGAAGGGTATGTGAAGAGGAACCTGTAAATCGGAGACGACAAAATGCGTGAGGAAAGAACCTGCCAAGAGTGCGTAGCTTCCCCCTAATGAAAACTCTTGAAGATCATGTCTGAAGTTTCAAAGAACCTCCTCAGATGACCTTCTACATAAAAAGAAAGCACACTTGGGCACGAGAGCTTATTCAAGATGGAGAAGTATGGTGTTCAAGAAGGAACCGAGGCAATTGAAGAAACCAAAAGCAAACACTCGGTTACCACATTTTTGATGTGAAATCCTGTGATGAAGAACCTACATGTTTTGAAGAGCCATCCAATGAGGAAAGAAGGTATGGGAAGATGCCATGGCTTAGGAGGAATACTAATCCATAATGAAGAGCGAAGTAAGGGAAATGGTTCGGAGACAAAGATGGGAATTTATCCTGTCTGAGGATGGTTCTTCAAAAATAAAACAATACTTTCGTGGAAGTATTGAGAAATATAAGCAAGATTTGTTGCTCGTGGCTTTTCTGGAAGGAAGGCATTGACTATGAAGAGACATTAGCTCTTGTAGCCAAATACACTTGATCAGAACCATTATAGATCTGCTGCCAAGATGAAATGGAAGTTACACCGAATGGGCGTGAAGGCGACTTTCTGAATGGTATTGTCGAAGGGAAGTGTATATAAAAAGCAACTTAAGGATTTGGGGTTGAAGGCCGGAGATCTCATGTTCTTGATTGAAGAAAGCCTTATATCTGGATTGAAGCGAGCTCGAACTGGTATGGTAGGTATAGGCAGTTCTTGACAGACTTAGGCTTTACCAAGAGTAAAGCAGATTCATCTCTACTTCAAGATCATGGATAATGAACCGATAATACTATTAAACGTATGTGGATGACTTGTTCTTAAGCGGAGAAGAAAATCTCATTCTTGGGTACAAACAGAGACTTGTGGTAGAATTTGAAATGAAAGACCTTGGCCTAATCATTATTTCTTAGGTCTTGAGGAACATGGAAGAGTCGAGGAAAGAATCTTCATAACCCGGGGAAGTACGGTCGAAATCTACGAAGATGACCGACGTATTGCTCAGTCTGAAGTCCATGAATACACCCATGGAAACAAAATTTGACTGATGAATGATGCCGTCAAATTTGATAGATACCCACTTTCTGTCTGAATAGAGGATTATTGGATCAACGATGTATGACAAACACGGACGGAACATCTATTTTACAGTGAACACCTTGAGTCAGTTTGGTGGAATGAGGCGATGTTCATTTGTTGTTTTGCAAAACATGTGATGAGGTACCTTAAAGGGTACAATGGATTATGAACCAACTATGATGGAGATCGCGACTTCCTCGATTGGATATCTTACGTCACAGTTAGGCGGAAGTTAGCGTGAAAAGCACTTCAGGATCTTTGTTTCAGTTTTTGGATCAGCTATGATCTCATGGCGAGTAGGAAACAATCCAGTATTACTCTCGGCCGCAGTGAGCCGAGTACATTACGCATGTTCTGCTAGTTGAGAAGCTATATGGCTTCGAAAGTCTTGCTTGAGCCTATTTGATTTGGAGATGAGGAGCAAGCTGCGATTCTATGTGATAATCAAAGGCGTATTAAAATAATGAGAGAATCACGGCGTGTTCCATGGCCGAATTCCCGAAGCACATAAGTCCAGCTATCATTTCATCCAGCGACATGAATGCAGAGATACGAGCTCGATTACATTATATGGATGCAGATTTTGCGATGACTAAGCCTACGTCTTGTGAAGTTTGATTACTTTCGAGATAATCTTGGTATTGTCCGAGAGGACCTTCCACGAAGGGGAGTAGATGTGATTCCTTGCTTCTGGCAATTTGTTGAGGCAGTAAAACAAGATGAGTCAATAGCCGACCTCATTGTTAGACATAAAGCATGGCGATGTGTGATCCTTTCTTCTAAACTCACTGTTAGACGTAAATCAAAATCATTCCTTGCTTCTGACCTACCTATCAGACGTAAAGCAAGATGAAAAATGTTCCATGCTTCTGACCTAGTTTTTAGACGTAAAAGCAAGATGAGTTATGCTTCGACCTAGTTGTTAGGCGTAAAACGCCGAAGCCGTTGGTTCCTTACGACCTAGTTGGTAGGCGATAAAGCAAGATGAGTCATGCTTACGACCTCGTTGTTAGACATAAAATATGGCGTCGTGTGTTCCGCCGCCGACCTCATTGTTAGGCGTAAAGCAAGATGAGTTATGCTTAAGAGCCTAGTTGTTGGAAGCGTGAAGCATACTTGTAGATGATTTGCTTTTGACCTAGTTGTTAGCAGTAAAGCGAGATGTTGATGTCCTTGCTTCTGACCTCCACATTTAGAAGTAAAGTAAGATGAGTCATGCTTCGACCTAGTTGTTAGGCGTAAACATGTGTTGTGATTCCACCTAAACGACCTAGTTGTTGGGCGTAAAGCGAGATGATGATATTACTGCCCGACCTGGTTGTTAGGCAGTAAGAAACAAGATGTATTTGACGAGCTACAGAACGCCGTGTGACATTGAGCTAGTGTGATACTGTGATGTGATGTGATGTGGTACGACAACGGCGAGGCTACCATCTTAGCATTTGTGACATTGAGCTAGTGTAGTCGCATGCTGGCGACCTTGTGTTCAACAATAGGGTATCATTTTTCTTGATACATATTTGATGCAGATGATGATAGCATTCTTTTGAGAATAATGATCTTTAGCGATGAAAACTTAGATGACTTCGTGAAATGTACTGGGCATTTTTCCAAGATGATATTGACAATGTATCCACTCGAGATACCATACGATGATGGAGCCTCTCGCCGATAGCGTGAGGCCCGATGAAGATACCCTTCTTGTTAAAGAGAGTGTTGAAATAATGTAGCTGCAGAAACATTCTTATTATTTTGTTATTGGATTAAATCCCATTGTGGATTAATCATGTCATTATTATTATTTTATTATTAGATTAATCCCCATTAGGATTAATCAGTCGATAATTATTATAAGGACCAAATCACTTTGTGGATTGGTCATGGACAATTATAATGTAACAAAAAGGAATAAGAAGTCGGCCCCGGCGGTTATAATGAAAGGGCAGGGGATTTAATTAAAGGTGGATTTACCCACCGATTGTGAGAGAATTCGGCCACCGGTGGTGACTCTTCACATGCGGTCAGAGTATAAATAAGAGTCTAGTGCCTCACTTCTAACACACACTTCCTTGCTCATTCTCTTATGAGGCAAGTTGCATTTTCAAGTTGGAGAGGAGAAGAAGGGGCATCTGGAAGGAGGATTTTCTGTATTGGTTGGGTTATCTGCTTGAACATTGTATAAGCTATTTATGTTGAGTTATCTCTTGAACATTGTATAAGCTATTTATGATAAGGAAGTTTTTGCTGGGTTTTCTTCCCCTAGAGGGTTTCCCAGGATAAATGTTGTGTCTCTTGTGGATGTGTATTTCTCAGTGATCTTGTTCTTATTATGCTCGTATCTTATGAAATGCAAAGAACTATAATAATGGCATAAACATTAACAGGTATATGGTATTTATCCCTTTTAGACCCAACATACAATAAAAAGACTAATCATGAAGAGGAAAAAGAGAGTTGAGCCAAGAAGGAATAGAGCCATGATGGCAAATCATGAGGAAAGGACCTGCATAATAAAATTGATTAGTACTGAATCAAGTCGAGCCTTATTACAACAAACTAAACAAGTAAATTTTTACCTCGTGATGGCCAGCAAACTTATCCCCGCCTATCCTTTTGGCTGCTTTACAAGACCGCTTGTTGTCGACGATTTCGTTAATCTCTGCTAAAAGTGTAAGAAAAGAATGAAATGTGTATCCCTCACAACACTCCTAGCATATTGCTCTAAAATTTCTACCAAAATTTCTCTCAAAAATTTATTTTTCTAATGATCTCCCTTTCAGAAAAATTTTGTCCTTTAAAACTTCTTTAGAATTCCCCCTCCTTTGATCGCTACATGTTTCCTCCTTTAAATTATTAGACGAGTGGTTAAAACAATTTCATTCAGTTGCTCGGTAGTTTTCCAAATGATCGAACTGCTTCAGGAATTTTCTTAACACTTGCTAACAAATCGTTTGGGATTTCTTTGTGTTATTACCATTGGATAATTTTAACTATTTTTTCTTCTTTTTGCAGCCAGAAGAACCTCTTCATGTTGCCTCACCAATTTTCTTGTAGCTCCTTCAAAATACCAATTCGTTGGTGCATGTTTTCACATATACAAGCCACACAATATTCTACTGAATGTCCTCTAGAGTTTTTTGTTGTTCGAAATTTTTATGTGAATGGCTGTCTCAATAGATGATTGTTGTTAGAGAGAGGTCATCCCACCAAATTTCATCCATATTAGTGTGTTGAGGGAACCCATAAGCAGGAGAATATGTATATGCAATGAAAGCTCGAATGATCGCCAAATCTAACACAATTGAAAGCATTTCCTCCTTTAAATTATTAGACGATTGATTGGTTGGAGGAGATGTATCTGCAATGAAAGATCGAATTATTGGCTGTCTCAATAGATGATTGTTGTTAGAGAGAGGTAATCCCACTATATTTTGTCCATATTAGTGTGTTGAGGGAACCCATAAGCTGGAGGAGATGCATCTGCAATGAAAGATCGAATGATCGCCAAATCTAATACAATTGAAATAACGATCAATCCCCTGGGCGATACTTGTCTCTGGTTCTATTGTGGTACTCGTCTACTGCAATACTCATCTATTGCGGTACTGGTCTCTGGTTCTACTGCAGTACTTGTCTCTAGGCGGTACTCATCTCTTTCGTCTAACTTTTTCAACTAACTTGGATACGAACCCACCAACCTTGTGAATGGACTTTAATATCGGAAGACAATTCCTCTACTATACTCTTAGGATGTTGGTGTTATGGAACTCATTCCCTCTTTCTGAAGTGTTTGACCTCCAAGTTCAATGTCTCCTCTTCGCATCATAAAATCATCCCAATCTGGGTCAGGATTCCTGGTCGGCCAATCTCCTTCTGGACGAAAGAATTTTTAAGGAAATTGGCTCCGCTTTGGGGACTTTATATGAACGAGACCTCTCTTATAACAAAACAATATATATGGCCATAACCTGCATCTCAGTCGGTCTCAAACTACCAAGCGGGATAACAAATTGTATCTCCATATAACACCAAGGCTGCATCTTCACACATGAGTTGGATTATGAAGGAATCTCATTTAGATGTGACTGATGTCATGTCCACTACCACTTGGAAAAGGATTGTACCCTACAAGAGAAAAAGAGGTAATGGGTCAAGAAATATTCATCAGGTTCATAGAGATCGCTCCCCTTTATCTACCTTCATGTGATCCTCCTATACTGAAAGTGGGCACCATGACAACAATTAAGGATTTGGATCCTCTAATTGACACCCATTGGTCTACCTCTACCTCTTCATTAGTTGAATGTTCAAGTAAGAATTTTTCTCCTCCCTCTCCTTTTCCTCCTTCTTCCTACTTATTTTCACAAGAATTCCATGACTCACCATCAGAAACTCCTCCCCACAACCCTTTATACATTTCTTTCCTAATCAGTATGTCTAGTATCTCTAGCCTTGTCTCAACCCCTCTCAAATTACTTCCCCACTATATTTTTGAACTACCCCCTTTCCCCCTCTCCTCCCCTCACCTCTCTATTTCCCTAATCCCCCCTTTCATCTCCTCCCACACTCTTCCTCCACTTGCTTCTCCCCCTATCCCCCCTATCCCCTCCTCTTGCCCCCTTCCACCAAAATAAAACCTTAGGTCCTTTGTTCGCAACTTAGAAGAGGTCCCTATTAGCACTTATGGGGGTCCTGATGCCTTTTTGGACCAAGGTAAAACTCCTTTGGTCGATTGAACCCAGTGCCATTGTCGCTACCACCAAATTCCAAATAAGTGAACCAGAAGAACTAGAGGAAGGGGAACATCTCTTGCACTCACAAATGTGGGTAAATGGAACTCCATTGCATTTCATTTTCGATAGTGGCAGTCAAAAAAATGTAATTTCAGTAGAAGCCATCAAGCGGCTATAATTGGATATAACACCGCACCCATGGCCCTACACCATCAGTTTCCTTCTCCAAGGATGAAATCTTTGTGTCAACCAACAGTGTCATATTCCCTACAACATCAAGCCCTTAAAAGACGAGGTATTGTGTGATATTTCTCCCCTTCAAGTTTGTGATGTTATTTTAGGCCAGCCATATTTGTGGAAGCGACATTATGTGTATGAGTCTAGACTCTGTAGTGTTATTATTACTTTGGGTAGACAATTGTACAATATACCAGAGGTAGCACCGCCTATCACTATTTCTTTAATCTCTATTCAGCAATGCAGTAAGGTCATTTCACAGACCTAAAAGTTTGTCTTCTTTGTGATTCATGATCGTAGTGAGAAGAAGGTCGTGACCACATCCATGACCTCTACACAGAGCCTCTCTTTGCATAATAAGCAAGTGGACGGGATCATGGAAGAGTATAAAGACATATTCTCCTCACCCAATGGGGTACCGATGCACTACCAAGTCAAGCATCCAATTGATCTAACCCCTAGTGCCCCACTTCCTATTGAGCCAGTCTATTGTTTCTCACTGATGCAAATGATGAAATCAAGTGCCAAATCCAAGATTTGCTTCAAAAGAGGCACATCTAACCCATCTCCTCCCCTTGCAGAAGCCCAAAAGTGGTCCACATACCTAAAACAATTCCATCTCAACATCAAGTATAAAACAAGCAGCAAAAATCATGTCGCTGACTACCTCAGTCACCCTCCCATTGTTGCAGCCACCATAGTGCGCCATTCCTATGGGCATGAGGCATCTAAGTGGCCCCAAATTTATCAGTGTGACTCTAACTTCTCCACCACCTATTAGATATTGGGTATAGGAGAGAATGTCACCGATTTTTACATCCAGGATGGATTGTTATGCCATATGGGCCATGTTTGTGTTCCCACAAGAAAGCGTGAAAAGATGATTTCGGAGCCTCACTACAGTCGGATGGAAGCACATTTTGGCATGGAGAAAATGATGGTTCTTCTATAGAAACATTTTTATTTGCCAAAAATTCGACAAGATGTCAGAAAGTATATGATCTTGCACTGCATGTGCCATTTCCAAGCCATCCATCAAGAATCAAGGCTTATACACCTCTCTTTCTACTCCCGAGAGGGCTTCAAAATCCATATTGATGGATTACATGTCTGGCCTTCCATACACCAAGCATGACAATGATTGTGTATTTGTGGTGGTTGATCGGTTTTCGAGGATGGCCATTATCACAGCCTGTAAGAAGATAATCATAACAACAGATACTACTAAGATATTCTTCGAACGAGTGTGGGTCCATTTTGGGATACCATAGACCATCACCTCAGATCGAGAAAACAAGTTCTTCAACACATTTTTGTTGCATCTATGGTCACTGTTGGACACCAAACTCACTAAATCCATTGTTTTCCACCCCCAAACCAATGGCTAGATAAAGGTCGTCAATCGAATGATTGTGCACATCCTATGCATGTACAACTCTAAGAATCGACGTACATGGGATGAGAACCTTACCTATGTTAATTACAACTACAACAGGGCTCTCCATAGCTCCATCGGCCATAGCCCATTTCAGGTATGGTTATGATTCCAACCCTTGGGTCCCATTGATGTTGCACCACCTCTTGTAACCACAAAGGTAGAATCTTCCAATGTTCAGTTTGAGGCTCACAAAGCCACTAGATTCATTGAGCAGATTCAGCACATCCGCCAACACATCCATGAGATTTTGCACAAATCCAATGCTAAGTACAAACAATGCCATGATCAACACTAGGCATCGCACCAATTTCAGGTGGGAGACAATGTATAGTTACATTTTCATAAAGAGTGCATTACATGGCCCCATCAGAATCTCTGCCCACTTTTCTATGGGCCTTACAATATCACCAAGGCTATGGGTAACAATTCTTTTGAGCTCAATACTCCACCTTTCCTTGGCTTGCACCCAATATTCAATGTGGACCTCCTTCAACCATATTTTCCACCATTATTGGACACCTTAGAGATCGTAGAACAATTGAAACCAACATAGCTCAACCATGACTACATGGAACAGGAATCCACTGATCAGATAGTGGATACACAGTTCAAGGGCACTTTCCAACAGAGAATCCAGCTTTATTAAGTTGTCAAGGAAGGGCAGATCATACACTAAGGAAAGTGGCTCACATGGGGAAAAATTCAACAGAAGTTTCCTCGCCTGATGGGGGAACTCAATGCAATGGAGACCATTTCTTCCTAAGGAGGGAGGACTGATCCAGTTGGATATTGGTGGCCACCCATCTATTCCAACTAGCTCCTCTTGACAATTTTTCATTCAACATGTTCTTCTCTAATTCTTTGTAATTGTGGGTTCTACACTTCTGGGGCTATCAAAATCCCTACACAGTTTCTAGGTGAGATTGGTGGCCAACCACCTAATCCAACTGGCTTACTTTGGAAGTTTTCATTTCAATACAACTTTATGTACTTCCAAGGCTGTTTTGGGGCCCTAAACAATGTTTTTCTCGCTTTCCATAGTCAAACTATAGGCGAAGTCACATTTTTATGGAATAATGTGTATTTCTCCAAAATACCTTTCGAACGGGCTATCACACGCCTAAAATAGAGGTCATATGCAAAATTTATGACATCAGGAAGTTGAGGTACCAACTTAACTATCAGGGCCGATATAATTTTTTGTGTTTCATCTCCTACGGTTAGGTTTTTGTATGTCTAGGGTTTTTCCATTCATTAGTAATGTTAAAAATTCCTATAGAGCCTCATTGTAATCATTATGCTTAGACATATGCACATATAAAGCCACATCTCTTCTCAGAGATACCTACCACCATTCAAGCAAGTTGTTTCCAGTTTTGTAGTTTTATAGTTTCAACCTATTTTATTTATTCAATAGAAGTTATTTTTCCCTGAATATATGTTGTTGTTCTCTGTATCTCTATGTTATTGTATTCATTCGATTATTCCTTTCATTTTTCTCATAAATCTAGATCATGGTGTAACAGATGGCTCTAAAGAGATAACAAATTGGTGCTCCTAAAATCCTAGTCTATTGGAATTCACTCGGTTGGGTCCCAAAAGGTGTTTTACATAAAATAAATCAAAAGGCCACTTGCTTCCTTTGAGAAGGAAAATAATATTCTAGACCCTTAGTGTTGGCTTCAAGGAAATTAATCTCAAATCCAAAGGGTAGTGGAGGATGGGGACTCTAGGACATTTTCTGTTTGGAAAATCCCCTAGAAGCTAAGAATTCTTGGATTTTGGTGGATGGAACTAGACTCTTGCACAGAATAATAAATGAAAAATACATCCCCCATCAGTAAATTTTGGAATGGATTTTCTCTCCAGAAAAATCTTTGAATAATGGAACAATCATTTGGAAATCCTTCATTAACTCATTTCATATAATTCGAGATTGACTAATCAGGAAGATTGGCAACAAATCCAAATTTTTTATTGGGAAACACCCATGGATTGGTTTTGCAAAAAAACATATTTTTCAAGAGGAGCTCGTCACCTCTCTAAATACAAGAGGATTCTATTATTTAAATCAAGTGGGACATAGATATTATACTACAATATATACTAGATGGGTTTCTGGAGAAGATCTAAACATATAAGTGAATTTGGTGCCAACTTGGAACATTACATCAACTGCTTGAAAATTTCCTTTTCTAGGCTCTCTAACCAAGAAGATCAATTAATCTTGTCCTTCATCCCAACTAGGAAATACTCTCCCAAATTTGGTTACATTTCACAATTTCAAGCAGTTGACCATGATCCCCCCCTAGTGGGCCAAACCCCTTTGGAAACTTCACCATCCTCCAAAGTAAAAAAAAATCATGTGGCTTCCTCTAAAATATAAGGCCCCAACATTGGAAAACCTTCAAAATTAATCCTACACAGGCCCAAGTCGATGTGCTCTATGTAAATTAGTAGAATAATCCAACCCTCATATCTTCCTTCAATTCCCTTTCACAATATTAGTTTGAAGAAATGTTAGTAGCACACTTGGGCCATCTTTCTCTAGTAATGGCCCCACCTTTTCAGAAGCTTTGCAAAAGTGGATGATTGACCATTAGAACCGTGCCTTTAAGGATATTTGTCTTATTATATTCTCTAGAATTTGGTTGGCTTGAAATATTGTTATCTTTGAAGACAAAAGATGGCTCCATTGCTCACATGGCTACCCAATGACTCAAAATTTTCTCTTCTTTCACACCAAGGAGCACATCTTCTATGGTGACAAGAATCACAAGACCTCCTTACATCAACAAGGAATACCCATGGGCCTTTTTCGATGGTGTGTCTAAATGAGCCCCCCCCCCCCCCCCCCCNCCTCTATATATCTTATAATAATTCATTTTCATTCTCAGTTGGTCTTGGTGAAGCCACCAATAATTTCAATGAACTCATGGCCCTTTATATTTTTCTTCTTTTGGCCCTTGAAAAAAATCAACCACTTGAATATATTGAGTGATTTGATGTTTTTTATTCAAGTCATGAAAGGCACACACTTATTGAGATCCTACACATTAGTTCAATTATTGGAGGAAATAAAGTGGTGCACTCTATAATTCACTCATATCACATTTTCACATATATACATGACTCACAATAAAAAAAAGTGGAACAACTTTCAAAATCTGGATTGGACTTGGAGAAAGGATGTTGGAAAATCAAGGAAGTAGGCCTAGATGTCTCCCACGAATATATTCACAACACTTGGACCACTCTCTGACTTATATATTCCTTTTTCTTTTTTGGAAATTGTATAAGAAGTGTAGATCTGAAAATGAAGTCTAGTCGAGTTACATCTAGACAAGACGAGTTTTTTATCTATATACTCATGATTTAGTCTCTCTACAGACACATTGTGGATCTATAAGATCCATTTTTTAGTTAATTTTGATTATATCCATATATGTGTATTCCTATGCTTCTATTCATACAAGGAATTGGAATGCCATTGGCATAGGCAGATGTAATTTTATTTCCATTTAAATAAAATTATTGATTTTTTTCTTGGGAGAAAAAAACTTAAGCAATGATCCACATCATACATGAAACATTTAAATAGATGAGTTCCTATCTAACCTAAATAGAGATCTAATCCATTGTTTGAGAAAGTGATTTGTTATCTAGACTTGAAAAGATCAAATAAACATGAACCAAATAATGTTATGTGAGTGAATTAAATTTTGATGGTGGTTCTGTATTATTATTATTAGAATGAAAATATTAAAGATCCTAAAACCTAGTCGATTTGCTCAAGAGAGATTAAATTTTGATTCAAAAATTTCCAAATCGACCCTTTAATCACTCAAGGTTAGGTTCAAACCTACTCTCATTTTAGTTTTTTCTATGATTTAGCTTATGTTATAAAATTTAAACCCAAGATCATAAAGATTGAACAATGAAATGGAAATTATCAAAAAATGTTTGAAAATATAGTGAAATTTCCTTACTATTGAGTAATCAAGTCCATATCTTTGCAACAATGGATTCCCCCTTTCCTTAGAAGTGTTGAGGTCCTCTACACCAACGTGTGAGCATGGAATATCTTCAAGCTATGAAAAAAAAGTCTAAGAAATATTTTGAAGAGGGTGAGATCGCGTGGTTGAATCAAAACTTAAAAGAATGCAAGAGAGATTTACTGAACCCTATTTTGAAAATAAAAATCCCTACAAGAACATAACCTAAATCTAATGGTGCACAAAAAACAATATAGGTTCATTTTGATACCTTGCTTGATTGATTCTCTAGAAAATATCTTTGTTGATCAAAATATCTCATACAGTTGTCATCAAAATATAAGAAAGCAAGAAAAACTCACCAAGAAAATAGAAGAACTCACATCAAGATTTCCAATAAATATTTTCTTTATTCCCAACATGTAAAAATGAGAGAGGCACACTCATTGTATAGGAAGAAAGACCTCCAGAACCATGAAAAAAAACCATGTGCTAATAAAATACCATGTGCCAATACAATGTGCTCAATTAAAACAAATCTCTAAAACAAGATGCATTCAAAATACCATGGTGTAAAACAATTTTGATTTAGTAAAATAATATATCATGGAATAACAAACTCAATCAACTGAGTGCAATAGTAACAAACTCAATCAAGTTAGTGGACTAGTCAAATTGGAGGGGTGTTCCTGACGAGAGAGAGAAAATGGGCCCTCAATATGTTCACAGATGAGACTCCAAGAAGCAATGTGCAACAAATTCCTTTCATGCTGGGAGCAACGTCACTTGGTCAAATTTTGCTCTATTTTTTATTATGACCCCATCTCAGATATCCAACTGCAATTTTTCATTTTGCAGGATGTTTTTATTATGACCCCATTTTGGAAATCTAGATGTAATTTTCATCTAATGGCTAAATTTTGGGCACTCGTCAAAGGATCTAATGGCTGAATTTTTGGCACTAGGATAACTTCCCCTGAAGATCACCTTCATGAAAAATGTGCTAAAGTCACCTCATAACCACCTCTAACCGCCCACATGTGTGAAAATATTTCCCCAAGTGGATCATGCATGCTGCATATGCTCTCAAGTTTACAAATTGATGATGTGGACACCTCGATGATGATGTCACATCTTAGTCGTCATCCACTATGATGTCACATATCCCAATGCAGTGACATGGATCCCCAAAATTTTTGTATGGATGTAATGTGAGTACATATAGACTAGCAACAACCATAGTTAAGTAAAAGGTGGTTGATATATGCAGATGAGTGCCATTTTCCACCTTTTAAAATTAATGGGGCCGATATATCAACCATTTTTTACTTAAATTTGGTTGTTTCTAGTTGACGGAGGCTTAACAGATCATTAATGTATTAATTTATTTAAGCTATTAATGTATTAATTAATTAAATTTAAAGTAAATTGATGTATTAATACTATTGTTATGTATCAATATAACTTGTTAATTAATTAATACATTAATATTGTATTACTAATTAATGCATTAATAATAAAACATCCATACATAAATAAAGTGTTAAAGTATTATTAATTGATATATTAATAAAGCATTAATAGATTAAAAAGGTATTAAACTATTAATAATACATTAATACATTAAAGCACTAAACTACTAATAATACATTAATAAAGTATAAATAAATTAATAGTACATTACTACATAAATAAAAAAACATTGACCATGATCATGACTATGTTTGACATTAAAAAACACTGGTTGACCATTATAGTGGTTGACTATTGTTTCCCATGATCATGTTTGATTATGGTTGACTATGGTTTCTCATGATCATGCTTGATTATGGTTGCCTATGATTGACCATGACTATTATCATAGTTAACCTCAGTTGATGATGACCATGATAATGACTACGGGTGATCATGAATATGGTTTACCATGACCATGACCATAGCTATGGCTAACCACAAATGACCATTCCCATGACTATGGTTGACCATGGATGATCGTGGCTCATCATGGTAGACAATGATTATCCATGAACAAGACCATGGTTAAATGTGGTTGACCTTGGTTGAACATGGCCATGGTTAGTTATGGTTAACCATGAGCATGGTTTACCTTGAAAATGACCATGACCATGGTTAACTTTGGTAGACCTTGCTTGACTTTGGTTTACTATGGTCGCACTTGGTTGACCAAGATCATGGTTAACTATGGTTGACCATGAACTTGATTATGGTTGAATATAGTTGACCATGACCATGAACATGAATGAATAGTATTAGTAGATTTCTTAATTAAAATATTAATATAAATAATTATGAAATGGTTGACCGTGGATGACCATGTCGACCATGACCATGGTCTATTATGATAGACTATGGTTGAGCATGCATATGGTTGACTATTGTATACTTTGACTCTATGTTGACCATGAATGTGATTATGGTTGACCATGACCATGGTTTCTTATTGTTGACCATGATAATGACCATCACCATGGTTAAATTTAGTAGACCTTGCTTGACTTTGGTTTACTATGGCTAGCTATGGTTGACCGTGGTAAATTATGACTAACCATAACAATGCTTGATGATGAACATGGTTAATTATGCTTGACCTTGGTTGACCATGACCATGGTTAATTGTGGTTGACCTTGGTTTACCATGACCATGGTTAATTATGGTTGACTATGACCATGGGTAACTTCCGTCGACCTTGGTTGACTTTGGTTTACTATCATTGACTATGGTTGACCATGGTTGAGAAATACCATGACCATGATTAAATGTTGATGAACATGACCATGGTTGACCATGGTTGAATGTTGTTGAACTTTACCATGGTTGACTATGGTTGACCAGGGTTGATAATGGTTAACCATGGTTGACACATTAATGTATTTTATGTATTAGTGCATTTCTAGTTAACACATCAATGTATTTTTGTATTAATGCATTAACTAATAGAAAATTATGGTTGATCATGGTTGACCTTCACTAAGGTTGGATATGGTTGACCATGCACATGGTTGGCCTTAGTAGAGCATGTGGAGATGATTATGATGGGCCATGTTGATTATGATTAACCATGGGTTACAATGGCACTATTGCATTGCAATGTTGAACAAGTTTTTTTCATTACATTGTGACATCAAGTTTTATTTGTGAAATGATATCGCTAGGTTATGGTCATCATATTGCGATGTACAGTTTTTGTTTGTCATATTTTGTCATTGGAATAGGTTTGTCACATTATGACATTGTAAAAGGTTTGTCACATTATTAACCACTTTTATTAATGTGGTTATCACATGTCCATGGTTGACCAAATTGCTAGTTGATAATGACCTTCGTTGACCATAACCATGCTTGACTGTGACCCTGGTTTACCATGGCGATGGTTGATTCTGAGCATGGATGAGAAAGGTTGAAACAGGTTGAATTTTGTTGACCATGTCCTAGGTTTAACCATGACCATGGTTGATATATGGTTGACCATGACCATGACCATCGTTGATAATGACCATGAACATGGTTGACCATGAGAATGATAATTGTTGACAAAATTGCTAGTTGATAATGTACATTTACTAACCATGACCATGGTCAACATTGACCACTGTTGTCCAAGGTTGGACTTGGTGGACTATGACCATATTTTGACATTAGTTTACTATGTTGAGCTACATATGTCTCAATATGGTGATTATATAAGATAATTTTTCATCTTAGTGAAACATTATGATATGTTTGTTACAATGTGATGCTGGGAGATGATTGTGCGAGTGGGGTGTTGGGAAATGTTCATCACAATGCGACGTTCGAAGGTGTTGGACACTTTGTAATGTTGGGCTATGATCATCACACTGTGATGTCGGGAGATGTTCAACACATTGCGACATCGATAAGTGATTATTACAATGCGAGGGCAGGGGAATGTTCCTCATATTGCAATGCTGGAAAATGTTCATCCATGACCATGTGAAATATCTCCTATCACCAATTTTTTTTTTTTAAATATTCCATATTTAATCTTGTACTTTTTCTAATATACTTAACATTTTTATTAATATTTTTTATTAAATGTCTATTACCAAAAATTATCTGCTCACATTTTATAACTATCATGGTGTCACCATGACATGTTGAAAACTCCATTACATAGATTTACTATACACCAATTTTGTTATTATCGTGATCGTCACCATCAGGTGGAATAACTCACTCTACATGTATACATTTACCTTTGTATATTGGTTTAAATATAACTTATAGCATTAATAACTAGAATGATTTCGTCGTTTCTTAACATAATATTATTTCTAGGTTAGATTTGTCAAGAATTACTTGGAATATAGTTCCCAATATATATATAAATCTTTGTATTTTTATGACTATGTGAATTCATAATGACCGAAATTTCACTCAATGACTCAACGTTAGATAATGAACTTAAATCCTTGATATGCGTTTCATACATACCAATGTTTCCTATGATGGTGTCATTTAAATATATCCTCATATTTTCATATATCATAAGGTTTTACATTGGAACCCATATATATTCAATATTTACTAGTTTAGTTAACTATAATATGGACACCTTACTCAATTCATCAATTATTCTATCCAAGCATTAGTGGATAGAATCCACATTTAATACCGAAACTCAATGATTTTAACTATGTTCTCAAACGTTAGTTGATCAGATCCCAAAAGCTATCGCATATACTAAGCATATTAACTATGTTATGAAGTTTTAGTGGATTAAATCCAAGTACCAATACCTATAACGTTCTCATGCATTTATTGAACCTAATTTTCGATTTCAAGAAAGCACTTGACCCCATGATC
Organism: Picea sitchensis; assembly: GCA_010110895.2. NCBI lineage: Eukaryota > Viridiplantae > Streptophyta > Pinopsida > Pinales > Pinaceae > Picea > Picea sitchensis. The sequence goes on from SNQJ01S0000620.1 coordinate 23,160, forward strand.
ATAACCCTTGAGGTTGCTATAGATAGACTGCTTCCACATAGGTGCCACCTCGGTCTACTTGTACACCACTCCAATCACTCATTAATGAAATTAACGTCACCTATGAATTTATTCTCCCTCAACTTTGAGTTATACTAAATGTGACTATGTGTTAACTTGAGTTAGGGTCATGATCAAACTTGGTGCCATTAGCTTCCATGATTATAGTGCTAGCAAGTCTTTTAATTCATGCATGGAAAACCATGATCTCTCCCCTAAACTTTGTTCATTGTGACAGTTCAAAACATATGGAGCATAGAGAAAAAGTCTCCTCTCTTATGTTCAGTAGAGGGTTTAGAAATTTTCATTGGTATCTGCAGAGCTATACTCGCTCATGATGGAAGGATTTAATGATTGAGTGTCAGTACTAGCACAACCGCTAAGTCATGGCTGAGAACGCTGAAAGGTAACGGCTAAGAACGCATGCCCCCAATATACTGAGAAAGTGTGCTTCCAATATAAAACGTTTGTGGTAATCCGTTTGGCTATATTAGGTTGATAAATGGAATTTGGAAATTACATATCCTTACAGTAATTTTTTAATGTGATTAGGTAAATTTAAAAAGTAAACATGTTAACGGATGCCTTGATAAATGCAAGAATGTTATGAACAATAAATCTGATCCATTGATTTTGGAGGACGACTAAGAATATGCCAGCATCTTCAATGCATAGCCATCAGATTAGGGTTTAAGGTTAAATAAGGTTAAAAGATCATTAATTGTGCCCATTGTCAATAGGTGTACGCCTTTCGACGTAATTAATTTCAATACTTCGTTGGTTTATAACTTGTGCATCATATAATTTTCATTTTGTTTGATAAATACTTTTGTTTAACAACTCTTCACTACTACTGATATAAATAGGTGTAGGGTGCATCGGGTATGGTATCTAAGCCATCTCTTACCATCATCAAGGGTTTACTATGTGTTGCAAAGGTAATGTTATTATTTTCTATCTCTCATTTTATTATTTGCTTGTATACATTATTTTGTTATCTCTGCTAGCATACTAATGGTTTGATTGCAAAGAAAATTTTCCAGGTCTAAGCCAAAGGAAAAACCCAAAATAAGTTTACCAATCCAACATGTAACATCGTGGGTTTGACTCTTTATCAATGAATTCTTTTGGTGTAACATACCCAAATTTCTATAAAAAAATAATTGTTAAGTTGAAAATATGGATGCATCTTCATCAATCTTTACCTTGACAATACATAATTAAATATGTTCTGAAAAGGTGATCTACAAAATTCTCTTTGTCTCTTTTTAATCCACTAAAGTGTTTCTTCCATGTGAGAATTGGTTATCAAAATAAGAGTTTCCCTTACATTAAAAAAAAAAAACAAAGGGGCCACCCTTGTATTCTTCGAAACGAGACTCAACGTACTAAATAAGATATGTAACCCTCGTGACCTTGGTACATGTAAATAAGATATGTAACCCTCATGACCAACGTACTTCCCTGTTGGTTGTTCCACAAGCTATATGCTCCATTGTCTCATTTATAGTTATGAATTGAGCCTTCAATGGGCTCTCTAAAGGAGTTGGCTCATGATCCCCATGATGCAAAATATGTGTATAATAAAAATTTCATGAGTCATACCTCTCTTCAAGTCCCTACAAATATGAATACTTTTCATGCTTGACCATCACAAGAGGTCCTTTCATCAAATCATGAGTACCACTAACATCCTCATGTGTTATGGCTGCCATAGATGACTAAGTTTTTGTTGTGGATGATGAAGAATGTGCCAGAATCAAATCCAGACGAAGCTCATCAACCTAAATTTTTTATTCTTGGAGGACCATTTGAGTGGTCTTCAAGGAACAGTTACTAACCTTAAGTTCATGGGTAATATTCTCAACTTCCTCTTTTTCCCCTTTTAGTGCATCAAAATAAATCTCATCAAGCATGAGAAGATGATATCTATTTGAAAGTTTGTATAGGCAATTAGATTTCATTACCACCAATGCTTCTATGAGAACTTGAAATTTTGCAAGGGAAAGTTATCCTTTAAATTTCTTATGTGTCCCTAGAGGCTCTTCCTTCCAACAACAATTTTCCATCAACTTATGAGTATCATCAAAACGTTTTGTGGATGCAACAATCATGTCTTCACGAACCTTCAATTTCCCTTCCAAATGATGGGACTCATGGGAAATATCATCTTCATAAAAAAATTTGATTTGTATTCACCATCACGCTTCCCAAAATAAACTCTCTCTTTGTCATCCTTTATGCATAACTCCCCATAAATTAGATCAGCATCCCAAGTAAATTTATCCAACACGAAATCTTTAACATGATTAGGTGATAACACACCTGAATAATCATATTCATCATGTTTAACTGATTGGAAAACTTCATCATATGTATTGGTGTTATCAACCTCATAAGATAGCTCTAATGGTGTATTAGTGACCACATTTTTGTCAACCTCATCACACACATCCTCCACATGAATAGATGCTTGCACTTCTAAGAATTCATCCTCAAGTTCTGTCAAACTTCTCTCATGAGGTGAGGCATCCATGTCACCAACCACTTCAAATTTGAACCGTTTTTTTTTCTTCCCAACTGATAAGTAAGGATCCAACCACTTAGGATGTTATAAAAATGTTGTTGTATTCTTATGATATTGTGGAGAGACTTGTAACAATTATGCCAAGAGTTCATGAGTTTTATTCATCTTTCTTAAGCCACTAAATGCTAGCCTTGATACCAGATTACCACTGTTGTAAATAGAAAAGTATAAGTGTTGGTATTTTATCTGAGACAATATGAAAATACCCTTCCATTGATTTCCCTTGGGTTGGCAGGATGCACAACTTTGATACCACTATAAGATCCCTCAATGGTCAACTAATATGGTTCAGGACTTTTGTCAAATAGTTTTACTACTAATATGTTTTGTGTATATTGTTGATATTGTTGCTAATAAACCCATAAACTCTTACTATTGGTAATTTTTTGTGTATTCTAAAAATTCACATCTCCTTTTTCAAACAGATTCAAGTCAAATCCAATAGTTTGGTACCAAATGGAATTTTATTGCATTTATCATAAAACATGGGTTACATCTATTTGCAATAAAGATAACAATCCTATTCCAACTATAAAAACAACAAGTAATCATCAAAGACAACCAAGAATACTTATTATTTCTTACCCGTTGATACCATGCTTGGGATGCCACTAAAACCCTATATCCACCCCCTTTTTTAGTCACAATGATCAGTAGTTTAATGGCATGATATGATGAGAAGGGTTGATGAGTATAACAACATATTGATTCCCCTTCTTTGATGAAATTTAATTGAATAAGAACAAGAACAAACTTCAGCACATGCAAGCTAGTTGACCATTCTTTTCTAACCTATAAATAATGATTTGGTAGAAACCAATAAATTATATCAACCCCCTTTTGAGCACCATAATCAGACTATATTCCATTATTCATTGAGATATAGAGAGAGAGGTTAATGATAATGCCTCAATATGCATAAACAATCTTCTTTTGAAACCACAACGAACATAAATGAGATATGCCATGATCTTTTGAGATCTCCAACTTCAAATACTTGACATGATTTCCCTTTTTGTCTTCCATGGATGTAAGTGTTGGAATGATCCCATTGAAAATCATCATGAGTTGGTATTAAGATGCATCCTCTTTTTAATCCTTGCTACCAAGAGTTAATGGGAATTTCCATGACCTAACATGCAAACTCCAAACTCAACCAACAATCAAATCGCCCTTATGATAGCAGAGTATGTCAGCGGTGTAAATTTTAATGGTGTATATTTATTTAGCATCCTCCAATAGAAAGCTTCCACTAATACCACAAAACCCTATACATTCCCATATTTATCCAAAGTCGATGATACTTTCCAAGAGAAAGAAATATACAAACCTTGAAATGAAATGGTTTCCACAACACCCAAAAACTCTTACAAATAACCAAACAACTTAGAAAAAATGATGAATCTTCCTTCTATAATAAACCCAACTGAGAGATCTAAGTAATCTCTCCTTCCTTATCAGCTAAGGTGGATAGTTTCACCACTGAACCCAATATGCTCAAGGGTTTCAGGCCTCAAAGCCACAAAAGCTACCAGAGCTCTCCAAATCCAAATTCGATAAAATAATCAAGCATAATGAGAGAGTGAGCTCCTAATTCTCCTTTATACCCTTTTTACCTTTTCCCCCTCAATTAAATAATACAAAAATGATTTTTTAATTTATCTTTAATTTTTCCCCAAAATCACTTTATAACACCCTTTTTACTCCAAAAAGTGATTTATCTTATTTTAAAACATTTATGGGCACTGGAACTCACTTTTCATCCTCCCAGCATTTAAATTTTTGTATCCTAGTTCCAACGAGCTATTACACTAAGGTGCCCCTCTTAAACAATTTAATTAAAATAATAACCTTAGTGAAATAAATTAATTATGCTCAATATTACTCCCAAATTACGGGAATGATCGAAATGCACCGGAATCGAAAATTGACTGCTCGGGAGTGATCTCAATGATGAAAGATGATAAAGGGACTTTTTCGGGCATCATGTAACTCCTCTAAACCCTTTGATCTCACTAGTAACAACAACCTACCTCTTTGATCAGACAAACACAAAACCATGAAAGTCATATCCAATTAAAGAGCAAGAGAACCCGAAAATGGGGGCATTACACAACGTCCCAATAGGAGTTCCAAACAACATTCCTCAAGTGATGGCACAACCTCCATAAAGTGGGGTGGTATCCCCTCAACATCATCCAAAGGATCCTAGTGTCAACCAAGCGTGTGGAAATGCGCAATCATCATTTGAGGAGGGGCTCATGTGGTCCAAGATGCATCATGAAGACCGGAAGCAAGTTACACAATATAACAAAACATATAAAGTAAGTCATGTTAATGCAAACTCCATTAGATAAATCTCACAAAACCTCATATTCAAACTTCACACTAGCTTACAAAATTATACAATTTGCCAAGTCTAGGTATGGAGGGTCATTATTACCCCCTATTAGGTGTGCTAGTACCAATTTCAAGAGGTATGTCCCATGTAACCCATCAAGGAGTATGTGCAATGGTAGTGGTATGTATTGGGGTTTACTTCATGGGGTGGATTTCATTGACATACAAGGCCATGTATAATAGTCATCCTCATGAGCACCTTTGTAGAGGGAGTGCTTAGGAAATGAGGTACCCTTTCCTTGGCACCATGTCTTTCCAAACCCCTGTTTTCCTTTTTCTTTATAGATTCAACCTTTTTGGGGGTAGAGCTCATGCTTCTTTCTTTTCTTGGTTTTTTATATTTTTCTTTTTCTTGTTTCTTTTCCCTGCATTTTGAAGTAGGGATTTTTTCTCTTTCTATATCAATTTTTTTATAAAGCTGCACCAACCTCGAGATTTCAAGTCCCTTCTACTCATGGGCTTATGAAGCACATACCTTTTTGGGATACATGTAACAAACGACCCAAAAGAAAGGACAATTGATAGGTCATATATGGAATATGTTATTCATGGCAAGGGGATATGGACACATTACTCCCATTAAGACCCCCTAGTAGTAAAAATTTTCCCAAGAGTGACAACACTTGAGTAGAAGATGATAATGACCACCAAGGTTAGACAAGGAAAAAAAGCTAACTTCAAAGCATCATGATTCATTATCCAAATCAATCCATGATCGTCACTTCCATGCCTCAAGTATTAAAATTATCACTCAATATGAAGAGTCAAAATTATGTACGTGAGTATGTAACTGCACCATGTTGTATGAGTGAGTTGAGTTAAGCATGAAGTGGAAGGAATCTATCAAAAACTATCTATGGAGAGTCTGGAATAGCATCCTCATATTTAATGTCTAAAATGTGGAGCACGAGGAAAAATTTATCCTCTAGTTACCCGTAGAAGTGAGGGGGTAATATTTCCCATGCATTTTTGTTCTCTAGTAGAACTAATCAAAGAAGCCCTAGTCCTCACCATAGATATTTATCTTGATAGAAGTGATCATTGTGCACATACAAACAATCATAAGAATTTTTCTATTATCCCAAAAGTTTGTCACTGAATGATGAGAAATTGATTCGAAATGGATCACTAAATAACTTGTCATATGTTTTTGTACTTTTTGAATGGAAAATTTGGAGCCATGTATTTGTAGGGCCCATTTTAGGGGAAGGGCCTATTTTGGTCATTTGGAGCCTTGAAACTTCTGGAGCACATTTGGGGCATTAAACGACTTTTTTGGGGGGAAATAGTTTCGAACAAAGATTCAATCACTTCAATGTTATACTACTCATTGAGATCTCTCCAGTATCATAAAAATTACCTCAATCAAACTCCATGTGAGAAAGTTAAGACTCTTTCAAGTTGAACTATTCCTTCATCACCATAGTATCAAGTGGATTCCACATCAGCTCCCATTACTCACACATGTGGAGCTAGTCATGTGTGGAATTTCAAAAATATTCTAGAGGGTCCAATAGCCTAATCCTAATTGGGAGTTGAGGCATGAAAAAACCTTAATCCTAACCTAGACTAGGCCACTGGGAAAGGAAGGGTTTTGTTCTTATTATTGATTTGTTGTTCCCTGGTTGAGCAAAGAAAAGAAATGGGATATTCTAATAAGAATAGAGTAAATAGAATACCTTGTAGCATCCATCCGGGACACAATGTCTATTACAAATCCACAATGTGTCCATCTTTTTTTCTATTTGCATTTTATAGTTGAGAAGAAAATAACAAGGCATAATTCTCACCTTTTGGTTGGGTTTTCCCATATTAGGGGTTTCACAGGGTACATATTGTGTTCATTGTGTGGATGGTGTGGTATTTGTCGTTTTAGCTTCTTTATTTACATTCTCAAATCATTTAAGTAATACAAGTGCTATGCTTGTTATATTAAACACTACATAACAAAGGAAAAACTCTTAGTATTTTGAAAAAACTTGTAAGGTTTGTTGTGTCAAACTATTCTAGTGGAATATCTATAGAGATTTACAGATCAAAACTATTATTTCCCTCACAAAAAATGCAAGTTCATACAAACAAGAAGAATTAATATGTCAACAACCAGAAAACATTGCTTAATATTTGGGCACTTAGAAGGGGGAACCTAAATTTTCTCTTGGTAAGATATACAAGACATGTTTTTCTTATTATTTTTTTTTAAGTTCCAAATATTTTAATATTTTGATACTAATTATATTTCTTTGTTTGTAATCACAAGGAAAAAAAATCCTCGGGTTGAAATTCCTAAGGTTGCAATTTGTAGTAACAATGGTGGCGGTGATGGAGTTAAAGTTGATCCCATGGAAGAAAATGATACTGATATAATTCATAATGATGGGAGAACTATGTTGATCCATCACATATATATTTCCATAGATAGGATGCACCCATGGATATGAACTTTGATGATATTCATGATGTCCCTCTTATTAATAAGGCATAAAATCCCTATACAAAGACTCAAAGAGCATTCTCTTTATTATTTTATCATTGATCAACTTGAAGGCATTTAATGATATTTTAAACATATGTATGCCACAAATCCTAAGGAATGCAATGCAATTTTTTTTATAGAAATATATGTTTTGTCTATTTTTAGTGATAAGGATACAATATCCATTATTTAGTGCATTTTTTTACTATAGATTATTATGTGGTATTCTCTTACCACCACTAAATACTTTATCTTGCAAATACCAATATTCACTAAGTCATATTCACTAAGAAATTCCAACCATCTATTTTGTCCAGAATTTAGTGTTGGTTGTTCAAACAAGTATTTTAGACCACTATGGTCTGTCCTTAATTCAATTTTTTTGTCCATAAGGTAACACCTCCACATATTTAAAACATGCACTATGGTTTCCAACTCTAAGTCATGTGTGGCATAATTTATTTCAGGCTCCTTCAAGTTTTTGGACTCATAACAAATTACATGTCCATTTTGTGTAATAACTTGACCAAGCCCTTCCTTGCATGCATCTATGCACACAACAAAATCCTCATTTGGATTTGCATCTTTTAAAATAGGTGCACTGGTTTGTAAATCCTTTAAGCATTAAAAAAATTCTTCACACTTGGTACTCCATTCAAACTTTACTCCTGTATTTTGCAAAAATGTTATTGGGTGTGAAATCATGGAGAATCCCACAATGAATCTCCTGTAATAACCAACTAGACCCATAAATGATCTAACCTTTGAAATGTTTATTGGCGATGACCAAATTTTTATTGCTTCAATCTTTTCTGGATCTACTTCTATGCCATATTTGGAAACAATGTAACAAAAATAATGGATCTGCTCTTGATAAAAAGTGCATTTACTCAACTTGGCATACAATTGGTGCTCTCTCAACACTTGTAGCACCATCCTCAATTGGTCTTCATACTCCTCCTATGTCTTGGAATAGATGATAATATCATCCAATAATATAATGAAAAACTTGTCCAGGAAATTTCTAAACACCCCATTCATCAGACACATAAATATAGCAGGTGCATTTTTCAACCCAAAAGGCACCACTACAAATTCATAGCATCCATACCTTGTCTGAAAGGTTGTTTTATTAGTATCTTCTTCTATGATTCTCAATTGTTGATAACTTGATCTCATGTCAATATTGGAGAGTATCTTTACACCTTTTAGTTGATAAAAAGATCATCAATCCTTGGAAAATGATATTTTTTTTATTGACTATAACCTTGTTCAGTTGTCTGAAGTCAATACATAAGCTCAATGTTCAATATTTTTTCTTGAAAAAAAGAACCAGGGTACCCCAAGAAGAAAAATTTGGGCGTATGTACCCCTTCATCAAAAAATCGTCTAGCTGCATTTGCAATTATTTTAGATCCAATGTGCTCATTTTGTAGGGGGTTTTAGATATTGGGGCAGCTCCAAGCATTAAATCAATAGAGAAATGTATATCCCTTGTTGGTGGCAATCCTGGAAACTCCCCAAAAACATTTGCATGCTCTTTCAAGACTGGATAATCTTCAATAACTGGCTCTTTATCCTTCATTGGCTCTTCTATATGGATGCATAAATCTGACACCCTTTTCTAAAATTTATTTTCAATTGTAATGATGAAATATCTCAAATTGATATAGATATTTGAAAACCTTGTATTGTCCTTGAATTCCCTTCCTCATCAAGACATGTGAAATCCTTGTTATAATAATCTAAGATAGCATGATGCTTTTCTATCCAATCCATACCAATCAAGTATTCATAAGACCCAAGCGATATGATGTTCAAATCTTCCTTAGTGTTTATTCCATTGATGTTTACTAGGAAATATTTAACAAGCTCATTTATTTTTCTCTTGGTTCCAGTAGTTCGCTGAACTAACAAAGATTTTTCATGCTTACATTTCTTAAATTTAAATATTTCAACTATATTTGGATCTATATAGCTATGACTAGCTCCATAATCAATCAAAATATCTATAGGTTAATTACCAATCTTACCTTCCACTTCAATCATGTGGGATTAATAGTATGCTTCTCTATTGTCCAAGGTTACATAGATCCTTGGCATGCTTGTCCCCAAATATTCCATTTTCTCCTCTTGATTGATGTTATGAACAATCCTCATCTTATCTCCTATGTGTGGAAAACATTTATACATGTGATCTCCTTCACATCCCCAACACTTTATGGGCTGTTGTCTTTGCCTCTTTCCTAAGGAATATGTCATTCTCTGATCAACTTGAGATGGTTTCCCTTGTTGATATGAATGAGAGATATTCCTGATGAAAGGTGGCTTTAATCCTTTCTTCCTTTGACCTATCTTTCTTTTCTTTTTACTATCCCAACCCTTTTGGAAAGTTGTCCTTCCTTTATTCTTCTCATACAAATACTTAGCCTTTCTTATGGATTCTTCCAAATTCTTGGGCTCATCGAACTGAATTTTATCCTTGTAGAAGGATGGAAATACACTTAGGAACCTTTGAATTTTGACCTTCTCATCCTTAATGAAGCTCACATACCTAAGAATTTCCAATAATTTCCTCTCATGTTCATCCATGGTCATGTTCCCAAGTTTGAGTTCAATGAAATCTTTCATCTTCTTGTCGTAATGTTGTTGTGACAAGTATTGTTGTTGGAAATATTTCTTGAACTGATTCCAAGAAATTCTCTTCTCATCAAGGTGCTTGACTTGCTTCAGTTGATCCCACCTCATAGATTCTTTTCCTTGAATATAGTAGGTGGCAATTGTGGCTTCTACATTTTATGAGTAATCATGCAATAGGAAATGTTTTCTCGGCCCCATCAACCATGTTTCTGCATCTTCTCCTTTCTTTTTCTCTCCATCAAATTATGGTGGCTTGGTATTCCTAAGATCCCCTTGCAAGATATATGAACCATGTCTCCTCCTCTAATGTCTGACAGGAGACACACTTGGGATTCTTTCTAACCTTGAACATGCATACGTTGTTCTGGTTGATTTCCCTAGGGAATGATGATGTTGATTCGTGCTAGCACTCCTTGACTATCTAAATCCTCCATGATCATCCCTCCCATCATGCGATCTAGATACTTCTACTTTCCTTACACTAGATTCTTGTCTTGTGCCATGATATTTTTCGACTTGCTTCTACAACAAATTCAATCCCTGTAGTATCTCCTCCTAAGATTTCATAATCTTTTCATTATCGTTCATATATCTTTGCACTTCTTTTTGCGGGCTTCTCATAGTTGTAGGCTCGTGTTTGCCTCTTCTTCCATTAGACTTTGTCTCAACATTTCCCATGATAACATGCAGGCCTCTAATATATTCCTCATGGATGTAAGACCCTTGGGAATATTCCATATATCTAGTTCTCATACAAGAACCAAATTATGTTTTCCTATACCTCTAATTCTACAAGAATGTGCATGCAATAATTGATGTTAGGATTAAGAATACTGCAAAATATTTGTTAATTAGATTACAATTCATTCTTTATTTAAAATTATGAAGAACACAAGTGCACAAATATAAATTATGGGTTGATAGATGGCTTCTCTTACCTGATACCTTTCAAGTGGCTATTCTTTTGCTCAATTCCGAGCTCCGAGCTGAAAGTTATGGTCTTCAGAAATTTAGATTGTTTTCCCATTTTACCTATGTCTACTACATATGTCTTATTTCTCTTCCTACACATTTCTACATACCCATATTCCAAAACTAGTTCCACATCTACCTTTTATGGTCCATAAGATTTCCATAGACTACTCATGTGCCCCAAACAGACCTATGAGCAAGGATTTATTCCCTTTGGAAGTAAATTGGTCTTAAAAATATACCCCTCACTATTTTGGCTATAACTTTCTCATACAAGCTCTATTTTGCATTCATAATAGCTTGTTGGAAATATCTCTATGATTTCTTTTACTTAAGTTGTAGAGACATGGTGTACCTTGGTACACCTTGTTCTCATGTTTTTTGTTGCATAAAAATGTCATTGAGGCCCTCAAAATCGCTCAACAAGGTAATAAACATCGAGAATCATAAAAATTCATAGAAAATTCATTGTTTTTACTATCAGAAAAGTCTTTCAATCTAAGTTGTAGATCTCAAAATTGGTAGAAATCTCAACCATTGATCCATTAGACCTTCCCCGGGCCCATGGATGAATTTCCATTGTCGATCGCCAACTCGAAGCAATCTAAACCATTGATTTTCCAACATCACATCACCAATCAGATATTTCTTTTGTAAATACAACTTTCTCATTGATTTCCTCGAAACTTGATCATTGACCATTTACCATTTTTATTATCAAACCAAATTTTTCCCACGAATATTGTCAAACCTTGATCATCGACAATCAACCATTAATGAATTTCCTTTGCAACCAACTTGTTCACAAATTTCGTTGAACCCTGATCATCGGTGATCGACCCTCGACCATCCCTTGGCTGATGTGGAAACTATGATGACATGGCATGACACGTAGGCTCTAAAATGGCACTATGGTTGACATGGCATGACACATGGATGTTGACATGGCATGACACATCATCATCCTCCTTGTCTTTATCTATGATCGACAACTTCTCTTGGATGAATTGAACACCTCACTAAATCTATAGACTCTCAATAATCGACCATCGAAGATCGGTGATTTCCCTTAGTTGCATGAAACCTTTCACCAATTTCTACCAACCCTCGATCATCGAACATCAACGATTTATTTTGGTCGAACAAAACACTTTTCTCATTTCATCAACCCGACCATTGGCCATCGACGATTTCTGTTGGAAAACTAAAACGCTTGTCCAAACTTGTCGATCTGATCATCGACCATCGATGATTCCTATTGGAAAAATTAAATCTCTTCTCAAATATATCCAATCCGACTGTCGACCATCAACGATCCCTCTTGGAAAACTCCAACACTTTGAATTTTTTTTACCAAAACCAAGATGAATATAGGTCATTGATCTCCCAGTCAAAGTGATATTGATTGTTTATCCACCAAACTTCGCTCAACTCTATCGACGAGTCTCAACCGTCGATTTTTTAATTTCACCAATATGTGAAAATGAATCATGGTTGTTTATTCTCTTCATTTTTCAAAACCCTAAAAAACTTATAAGTTCTTTATTCAACTCACAATGAATCTGGGTTTTTGATTTCAAAATAAAATGTGTTATTGGTTGTTGATTCATCAAACTCTCCCAGCTCCTTTGACCACCATTAGAATGTGAATTTTGACCTTGCAGGTCAAACCTAACTCTGCAATATGGATAATTGATGCCATTAAACCCATTAGATATTTTTGAGGCATTTGAAACTTGAATTTTTTCATGAATTTCGGGGTTTCTCTCTAATTTTTCACCATTTTACCCCAAATTTGTCACAAATCGGAATCCCTAATAGAAAAAATTCCCAAATTCACATTTGTTCTTGGCCCATATGGGTTCAGTGTTGAACTTAAGGTTTGATACCACTGTGTAACGCACCCATCCCCAAGACACGTCACGCTACTACTAAAACAACCCAATAAAAAATTATGATGCCAATTCTAAATGTGGAAATAGTACATTGCATGACATTAAAACTCATTCAACTATCCATACTAAATAAAAATGTAAATGAAACTACCTTTATTGTGCACAACAAGAACTAAGCACATATAGAAACATTCAACCACATAAATGGAAGTCCATATGCATCATTCTATTCACAACAAGTAGCACTAACCAAAATAACCCAGAGTAAAACACACAATAACTATATCAACATTTAACATGAATAAACACAACAAATAATAACACTTATCTTAGAAAATATGAAACCCAATGTAGAGGACAAACATTCCTCCCAACCATAGGCTTATTGTTCTAGTTCTCAATAGTAAGTTACCCTCAAGATGGGCTTATGAATCCACAAGAGATGATGGTCCCTAAGGATAACTAATGTTCCCCTCTCAATATTCAATTTCCCTTAGTTAATTCCAATCCACCAAATCTATTCCCCACAACCTGCACAACCCAAGGGAGAGGATCCTCCTTCACTGCTTAGATTCCCTCGGGCCTTCCTACTCTCATCCAGGTATTCTAACACATGTTGGACATGAAATCTCTTTGTTGGGACCTCAAGAATTCTACAGTTGCAACAAGAATTCGCACAACAACAAAACAATTTCTTCTCTTGACGAATTTCAAACGAAAAATTGTTCACACGCATGCAACCTCTCTTCCCATGAAATTACAGCTCCAAATAGCTACCAAACATGCCCACTATATCTACCTTCAAGATTTAGCACTCCTAACTTCTTTGTTGTCTAGAAAACTCCATGTAAAAATTGCTCTACATGAAAAAATGTGAATTTCATAATTATGCTCCCATACCCATACAAATTTCCTCTATTTATCTTGTTTTCTTGACTTGCACTCTTCCCCAAGATGATTGTACTCATCCCCCATGCTCTCAATAACTATGGGATGTGACTTCTCACACCCACCCTCTTACATGAATTCAATGATTGGGCTCTAGAACACTCAACGGATAATAGAAGGTTCATGGTAAGGATAACTTAGAAAGAAATGGGCTTGGGTTTAATAGACATGGGTAAAATATCCCCCTTTGACCCCTTCCCTCTCTTGTGGAAACTAAGCCCCCAAATATTTGTTTGTTTCCATCTACATTTGGTGATGCATTTTATTTATTATATTCAATTTACATCATTTACATATTACATCACTTGGACTTTGTCCATACATTACCTTTACAATATACATCGTGTTAAGAACCAAACATCAAGATAGCATAGAAAAACCTCAGGAAAAGTACTCAACGCCTTGAAAAAGAGATAATTTCAGATAATAAGCCTCTTCAGAGGGGGAAAACTACTTTTACCCCACATAAAATTCCAAGTACAAGATGATTCAAATGAAAATGTCTCCCTTGGTATATATAGGAACTGGAGGTATAATTATAACTAATGGCCTAAAGCGACATAAAATAAAATAACATTACTAATGTGCCCCAATTAAGGGGTAATTAGACAATATTAGGGCTTAAAATTTTCCTCCCCTTGAGACAAGTGTTGTCGCAACGCTTGAGTAACTGGTCTTGTATAAAGACTCATCTTCCCAAGTGGAATCTTAGTTTGGTAGTTTCCTCCATTTAATGAGATACTCTAAAATGGATCTATTCTCGATTAGTGAATTCTTGTGTCGATGATGGCTTAGGGCTCCAATATCATTTTCCTTCCTCGTCAAGTTCTAATATAGTTTGAACTGGGATCTATATTGCTATAACTTTCTTTAAGCATGAAACATGGAAAGCTGGGTGCACTCGTGAAGATCGGCGGCTCAATTTGTCACCATGGTACCAAATCTTTTGCAACACATATATAAAGAGACCATAGTACTTTGGTGATAATTTATTATCCTTCTTGGCGAAAACTGCTTGGGGACATCTGTTTGTATGGTTGTAGTCTTAAAAATGCAATCCCTAACTTCAAAACTTCTTTCTTTCGATGTTGATATGCTTGTTGTGACTTTTCATGGGTTTTGTGCCATGGTGGGGTTGTCCTTTAAGATTTGGAGGAGAACTTGGTGATTCTCGATGTGATATTCCTTTGCTTGAACCTTAGATTTTCTTTGAGAGAGTGATGGAAGGAGGTTGGTATCCAAAGAGTTCCATAAATGGTGTCATTTTTTGTTTAGGTGTGAAGGAAGTGTTATACCATGCGCCAGGGTAACCATTTGAACCATTGTTAGCATTTGCTCGAGACAAATCCATGAAGGTATCCTTCGGACATTTGTTCACTATCAGTTTTTCCATCAGATTGGGATGATGGGATGGAGCCATGAGCCAATTGGTACCCAAACAAGAAAAAAATTCTATCAAAATGTCTGATGAAGATGGGATCTCTGTCAAAAGCTACATGGCAGCCCAAAAATCTTTGGGCTGCCATGTAGCTTTTGAGCTGTCTCCATGAATGTGGTGGTATTTAACTTTGAGGGATGAGAGAGAGGTGCACAAAGTGTCATGCGTGCTTGGTCGTTATCAACAATCACCATGATGACACTCTTTCCTTCGGACTTTGGTAACCCTATGATGAAATCCATGGAAACCTCCTCGATCTTTGACTTGGGATGGATAATGGTTGTAAAGGCAGGGGTCTTAATTGTTTCCACCTTGTTTTTGTTGGCAAACCAAACATACTACCACAAACCTTTGAACATCGGTTTTAAGGCCATCTGAAAAAATCCTTCTTGATGACTCTCTATGGTGGGTTTCAAAATCACGGAGTTAGCCCACTCCTCTTGGAGTTGTGGGGTTCCAATAGCATAGCACGTTTGAGTTTGGGGTTCTTACATGAAATATAAGCGATGTTGTACCATGAGTGAATCATTTTTCCATGTAAATGTGTCGTGCACGAGAATCCTGCGCAACCTTTCAATGAGAGTCCACACTTTTAGATCATTCTTCCATTCATCCTTGCTTCTATTATCAATCGGGTTGGAGGGATGGAATGCTTGGAGAAAGAGGCCTCAACATCTTCATCCTTTGGTGAGTGCATACATACAACATTTTGCTTCCCTTTTTATAGACATTTCAAAATCATAACCTAGTATCTTGGTTGCCATTTTGTTGTTCTTCTTAAGATAGTCTTTGTTCCAAAGTATTTAAGACCTTAAGTCTGTTTTGACCTTGAAGTGCTACCTATTAGGTAAGGATGCCATTTCTTCAATACATGTAATTATTGCCATCATTTCCTTCTCATAAATGGGTTTGTGTAAGTCTCTTCCTTAGGTGGTCCAACTTTCAAAAGCGAGGCCTTCTTCTTACGTGGGGCGGCACCAATTCCCATTTCACGATGCATCCCATTTCCTAATAAAGACTTTTGAAGTATGGAGTGGTCAAGATGGGATCTTTACACATCACCTCTTAAAGATGTTCAAAGCTTGATTTGTGTGCCTCTCTGGAGTCCATGAAATGCATCCTTCTTAGTTGATTAAGTTGAGTCATATTCTTCCATAGTTCACAGTTAAAGCTTGTGGTAGTAAGTTGTCAAACCCAAAAACCCTCTAAAGATTTTTTTTAATGTTTTGGTCAGTAATCCATCATGGCCTTAATCTTGTGCAGGGTCTGCCAACACCTTCATGAGATACAATATGACCCAAATACTCCTCCTTCTCCAAAGAAACATTTGTATGGTTTTGGCATATAGTTGTGCTCCTTTAGTAGTTGTACCTTGTCAACATGTTGAGATGATCCTTTCAAGACTGCTATAGATTAGTATATCATCAAAAAATACTAAAAAATTTGAAGGAAGGGCTTGAAAATGGAATTCATCAACCCTTGGAATGTGGAAGGTGCATTTAGCAAGGCCAAAGGCATGACCAAAAAAGAAAATTCCATAATGGCCTTCATGAGTTGAATGTTGTTTTGGGACATCTTCTTCCTTCATTATGATTGATGATACCACAGGCGAGATCCAATTTTGTGAAATGAATTGCTCCATGTAGTTCATCCTATGATTCATCAATCATGGGAATGGGAAAACTTATCTTTAATAGTGATCTTGTTGAGCTCTCTATAATCATGGCATATGTGTCCAGATTTTAGAGAGCTATCTTTCTTGAATACACCATTACCAGTGCAGTAAGAACTTTGGCTAGATCCTAGTAATTAATAGAGCCTCTAACATTTCTACTTCAACCATAAGCTCTATTTCACTTTCACGGGCATAAAGAATTGTCATGGCCCGATGTTAGGAGGAACTCTCCCATGAATTAGGTGAATTTCATGATCATGGAATTTCGATTTGGGTAGGAGACCTTTAGGAATATCTTCAAAGTACTTTGGGATCTTATCAATGATCCTTTGGAGATCTTGAGGAATAAATGGATTAGATGTTTGAACATCTAGTGAGCATAGTTTTGCAATAATGCCTTGATGCCCCTTTTTTCAATAAGTTTGTCATGCCATTAGAGCTTATCATACAGGGCTTCCACAGCGGTACCTCTTATCTCAATTTATTTTCCTTCAATAAAAATTTCATGAAAAGTTCTTGAAAATTAAAACTGTTCACAATGATTGTAACCATTTAGTTCCTAGTACAACATCTGCACCTCCCATGGTTATAGCAATCATTGAACTATTCATTACATATTCCCCATGGTAATATTGATCTTAATTCATTTTCCTAATAGTTGATAGTTCCTCCATCACGCCATTGCTTGAAACTCGGGTTTTGGATATTAAAAGCAATTGAGATCTTTGGCTAATTTCGATTGAATGAAATTATGAATGCTTGAGAATCATTTAGGACTATTAACTTTTTCTTTGATGTATCCTTCGATCTTGAGGGTTTGAGGGAGTGCTAATTCCAACCAATAAATTACACGATATCATGGGAGTCAACTCTTCAGATGAAATTTCTCTACGTTTTCATCTTGAGATGGTTCTTGTTCTTCTTCTTCTTCCTCTTCTGAAATCTATGTAGAATAATTTCTTCTCTCACCCACACTTATGTCCCTTATTTGTACTTGCTGTCACAATTAAAAAAATAAACCTTTGCTTCTTTCCTCCAATTATTGAGTGTCAACCTTGTAGGTTGAGGTGTTTTAGGAGAAGGAGCAATGTTCTCTCTAGATGTTAGGATAGGTCCTTCGGTAGCCATAGCCATATTTTTACTTTCAACATTTCTTGCCACCTTAAATGCATTCTCAATGATTTGGGTTCTAAAGGTGAACCTCATGTTGAATGTTATCTTTTAAGTTCCTATGAATACCACCTCAATCAAGTGCTCATCTGGAATATGGTTACCTTTATATTCAATCTTTGGAAGTTTTCAATGTGCTCGATGGTAAGACACCTTTGTGTGAGATTTATCAATTGGATAAAGAAGGTATTGCTCCGCGCACATCCTCATAGTGTGCTATCATTTCTTAGTGAAAATTGTCAGAGTGATAAGTGATTCTTGAGAACAAAGCCATCGATACCAAACAAATTGATTAGGTTCTAAATGCCAAATAAAGCAATGTGTGCCTTTTGTGTATGTGGCACATTATAGATCGAAATTGCTCATCCCCAGTATCCATGTGATTTGGACCTTCACCATCAAACTCCTCATGTCAATCTTAGGGCGTGGTTGGTCTTCAAACCCAAAGTTGGAGTTCTCCATTCTTACAGTTCACCTTCCTTGTGTCACATCACATGAATTTCATGGGATGCATTTTCACTTTTCAGTGTCTTCTCTGTTACAAAATTTCTTAATACTTCCATGATCTTAGCTTCCGTGAGATCCATCTTAGTATCCAACATCTTCCATTGAATCCATCTTAGTATCAACTTGGATTCCATTAGATCCATCTTAGCTTGTAGTTCATTTATATTACATTTATTCACCTTCCTCAAAGAGTCAAAATTGTGGTATTTTCTGGAGGTTTATTTGGTGTAGAAGTTCCCTTTTTAGGTGGCATGTTGGCCCCGGTATACTTTTGAACCTTGATTTTGGAGTGGTTACACTGAACAATATTTCTTCTAATGTATCTCCCAATTTTGGACCTTAAGGGTATGAAACTTTATCTTATGTATTTCTCACAGTATGTCTTCTCTTCAATTTCACTGATTAGATAAAATTGGATGTGCCAGTCGGAATTCCCATTAACTTCCATAACTTGCTGATTTTGGCCTTTCAGGAGATCTCACTTGTATAGTGTGCCCGCACAAAATAATTTATTAGGTCTGAAACTCACACCCAAAATACTATGGTACGTCCATGATCCAATGCAACCGGTCCCACTAAATTTGGATACTCTAGGAAAGTTATGATTGTTTTACTTTGGAACACCTTCTTGAGACTATTGAATAGGACTAGTCAGATACTATCTTACACAAGGTGTATCTAGAATTTTAAGATGACTAGGAAAGCTAAACTTTAACACAGATAAAAAACCAATTTCTGTAAATGGACCTTGGAGTTCACGGTATGAAATGTACAGAAATTGTTTTATGGCGAAAATGCTACAAAGGCTATTTCGAGGATGATTCCGAACCCTATACAATAGGATATATCTCCAGAAGTATAAGGCCTCGGGAGCTAAATTGTTAACCAAACGTACCTTGATCCGTCTAGAAAATACCCTCCAAGTCGTTCCTTCCGAAAAATTGTAGAAAAAAAATTATGAGTGAGATTTACGGTGTCTCGGATAACGTAGAAAAGCCCCAAGACCTTGAGCTCGACACCATATGTTAAGAACCAAACGTAAATATAGCATAGAAAAAGCCTCAGAGTAAGTACTCAATGCATTGAAAAGAGATGGTGTTAAGATAATAAACCTCTTGAGGGGGCAACCTCCTTTACCCCCTTAAATGTTCAAGTACAAGATGATTCAAAATGAAAATGTCTCCTTGGTATATATAGGAGACTGGGAGTACTCATTATAACTGTTGGCCTAAAGAAGACATAAATAAAAATAACATTACTAATCTAATGTGCCCCAAATTAAGGGGTAATGGGCCAATATTAGGGCAACACATGTGGATTTGGGGTTTGAAAATGGGGATGTTATAGTAGTCCACTAGATATATATTCTATATATGTTATATGAATTAAGGGATGGCAAATGAAAATGTCTCCTTGGTATATATAGGAGACTAGGAGGTATAATTATAACTAATGGCCTAAAGCCGACATAAATAAAATAACATTACTAATCTAATGTGCCCCAATTAAGGGGTAATGGGCCAATATTAGGGCTTAACACATCGCTAGTTTGGGGTTTGAAAATGGGGATGTTATAGTAGTCCACTAGATATATATTCTATATATGTTATATGAATTAAGGGATGGCACCATGGGGATTTTGTATGATTAATTATTTAATTCTCTAATATTAGTGATGTGTGTTATCACAAGATTTGTACTTGTGAAAATCCCCACCAAGAGTCCCCAAATATTGCATAACAATGGAATATCCTACCACTATCAGCTTAGTAATAACTTCCTCATTTTAGTGATGGAAGAGTTCCACTACAAGTGAGGATTCTTTGCTTACCTCAAGGGATGAAACTATCAAGTATAATAGCCAAGCCTATTGCCCCCTCCCTTGATCACCTAAATATTGGTCTAGGTCAAGGCAATGGAAGAGGTATGAAGTTATTTGAGTACCTACCTGGAACAAGAACACTTTATAGCATATATATGATTATTTACAAGTCCAAACATGCAATGAATACCTCTTAAAGACACTAGACAATATAAGTTGCAATGTTTGGTACAAATTTGCAGAAATAAGGAATGATATAAAAACAAATAATTTGTAACAACAACAACTTTTAGAGCTCAGAATGCAACAATTGATCTTGAAAAATTAACATAAAACCACTAGAACATTATCCAATGTTGGCATGTTTTACAGGATGTTTGTGCTTGTCATTGATGGAAAGAACAGCAACGATGATGGAAAACAGGAAAAGCATAATCTTAGGAGGAGAAGAAAATAGTATGCAGAGATCGAAGCTCAGAAGGGAAAGCGCATTACAGAAACATGATCTGGATCAAAATCCTTGATCATGGATTTGCTTCGAGAGTCTTCATGACCGTCAGATCAAATTAAGTGAAGGATAGGATAAACGGTGAGAAAAGTTTGAGATTTTAAATCCCCAAAGTCTGGAGAGTCGGAGAGCTGGATTAAATTTCATTCGTCATATCATTCTAAAGTGGAAGGATAGGATAAGTTAGAATAAAAGCACACTAATCTCAGCGGTTGATAATCTAACACTCAAATCTACGCTCGACAAGGAATATCAGACCCCCCGACCTTTCTTCCTTTAACCATGGGGGGGGGGGGGGGGGGGCGGGGTGTCCGAGTTGGTGGTATTTCTCATGTGGGACCCTCATACGTTTCACCTTCCTATCAACTCGGACCCCCCTCACTCATTACCACTTACCGCCTAACCCCCCTCCAAGTAAACCACCAAATAACTCATACATACCAACTCCATGCTCTAACGTCACACTCCACTACCCACTACACGTCATACTCCACTACCCGTTACACATCACACTCCACTACACTACCTACACGTCTCACCCACATCAAAAAAGACACATCGCACAGTCAGATAATGACAAGTGTCAAGATGAAATTGACATTTCAGGTACATGCAAATCATGAATCTGAGTGACACATGGCAGACACTCAGCTCGTTCCATGTCATCAAGTGACGTAAGTAAGTTATATCACTCCGATAGTTTTACTTCAAGAGTTTCACCACCAAGAGATGCCTAAAGTCCTGAAGTCTCGAACATCGAAGTCCCGAAATGGACATGAGTCGTTCAATCTGAAGATCACTTCGGGTGCATTCTCAACCGTTTATCTAGTACAATGGAAGGATAGTGTAAGTGGAAGTGTTAATCGATAACAAACGGTCTCCATTGCCTATGACTTATTTAGCAGGTGACCACTCCGGAGGAGAATGAAGCAGTGATCAGCCTAAATTCTCAAAGGGTCGAAGTGACTTATGATCATTGATCATGCAGGAGGGTATGTGTCAATAGATCATTCACTCCGGGTGAAACTACTTCGGGAAAATGAAAAGGAGAAAGGTTTGAAATTGTCGAAGGCTGAAGTCTCGAAGTGAATGAGGACTGTTGATTTGAGGAGGACACGTGGCAGGAATCTATGGACTCTGTCTAAAAGCATTCTAGGAGAGCATGAAGGTTGAGAATTGAAATCGTCAAAGCCCAGAGTAGTGAAGGAGATCTTGACCATTGAATCAAGTAAGGGGTAGAAAAAACATTGATCTGGTTGAAAGGTCAAATTCCCAAAGTAGAGGTTGATTCATCGATTGAGAAGGACAGGTGTCCATAGATCATAGACTAGAAGATTGGCGTATGGAGGAAAGAAAGGTTTGAGATTTGAAACTTCTTGACCCTGGATCAAGAAGTAAATCACAGCCGTTGATTTAGGAAGGTTAGATCTGATCCACATACTTGAGAGGATAGATCTAAATTGTTCATTCAGGAGCACCATCAAGATCGTGAGACTGACGATCCCGTCGCATTCCAGGGATTGAAGGTGTGTGAACTTTAAAAAGTTAAGGGCAGGCCACAATTGAAACCATAGTTTTGGATAAAGGACACGTGGAGGCTCGAGGTAAATTGTGGGGTGAAATGTAGTTTGATCTCAAACCACCTTTGGTCGTGCTCGCAATCACATGGTCACATGAGATCATCGTCCAAGGTCACATCAATGGAAGATAGGGGAAGGAGCTAGCATTGCTAAGCTCCACATCAGAGGTTACGCATTGAAAAGTAAAAAAGCATCTACGTGTATAATCCAATGGCACTGATCAAACCGAATCTGATCGAAGGGTTATTGTTTCATCTCATGATTTTTTGATCAGTTATGATTCAGTTACACTAACTAAATCATTGTTCCTGAGCAGTTGAATCATTGTTCATGAGCATTGGAATCATGATTCCTGAGTGTTTCTTTGAGATTCCCGACTTGAGCATTGGAGATGCAGAGTGTAATGGATGATGAGAGCAGGGATAAAAGAAAAATGTCGTGACAGAGAGAGGTTGTTGTTTCTCTGTAAAAATTAGTCGAACTGTAAGCAATGAATTTTCACAGAATGAACTGAGGGATAAAATGTAGATATGAATAACATAAGCTGGACAGAGCAGAAATGGTCAAAACAACAGACTGTACAAGAATTTAAGCACAAGAAGATGTGAGCAGGAAGACACTAATGTAGGCAGAGAAGAGAGGTGTAGCAGAATAGTGATGAGACTGGTAAGCCATTGATAAATACTGTATCACTGTAATAAATTTCAGCAAGCAAATCTTTATATCTTAGGGTGGTAGGGTGGTGCTAGGGAGGACTGTTGTCCTCAGATTTTCAAGTGGGTTCTTGAACACAAAGAGTTGTAGCTTCCATATGGTTGTAGCTAGAAAAACCAGGTTGGTAGGGTGGTGGAAGGAAGACCTATTGTTCTTTTTTATACAGGTTGGTGCATGTGTGACAGGAAGTTGGTGCTTCCATCCAAATGGTGTTGGAACAACACTCGGGGAGTTGGTGCTTCCTTCTAGTGGGTGCTAGAGAAACCAGAGATTTGTTTCTCTCGGCAAGTTTCATCCTATAAAACAGAGGTGGTAGCCTCACATTGAGTTGGTGCTCAAAGATAGATGATGTACAGAACAAAGAAAGGTTGTCTATCATTCAAAGAAGAAGAGATTTTCTCCCTTTAAGGGTTTCCTCATGAATATTTGTCTCTGTGTATATCATATGTGTGATTGATATTTATTATTTATGTTTCTCATGACTTGAATAATATTTATGATCACTTGCAGCACATTAATAATGTGTCAATACATAGAAAATTGTTTAAGCACAGTAACAACTAATTCACCCCCCCCCCCTCTCAGTTGTCTTAGTATTTCCAACATCTAATTGTTAGATGCAATTTTTGGGTATGTTAGGTCACCTTTACAAGAGTGTATGCAACAAATTTAAGTGTTTTCAGGTGGTTGTAGCAAACTTTTACAACAACAACAAATTTTCAAATGAGTTTTAAAATGTTAGTATTAGTTAGGCTAGTATAATGCTTACAAGAGTTGAAAAAAAATAGTTTGTTGATCAATTCACCATGAGAGAGATTTAAAATCAGTGCCTTTCAAGGGTTATGGAGTCTTATAAAAAGAAATGAAAATAGGCTTGGATGATGGCCTAATTTAAACCAAGAGGTAGGATTCAAACTCTAAGTTGCTAGCACATTAGGGCCTTAGGGTTTGAATCTTGAGGAGAAGGATTTCTAGGGTGCAAGCACATTTGGGCCCAAGAAACCTTTTCTCCCTTATTTTAGCTTCAACTCAGTAAAGATCAATGTCTAGGGATAAAATCATAAAGTGGTAGCACTTTAGGGCTTTAGGAGTCTAACCCTAGCAAGAATTCCTTCACAAATTTTGCACAAAAATTACCTTGTGAGGGAAAAAAGCACGTATGTTCCTCTCTTATGGTTTCACCAAGCAAGACGTCTACCATGAAATAAAAATTTTTACCATGAAACATAATAGCATAATAGCATAAAGATAAATTGCATAAAAATCACTTACTTCACCAAGAAACCATGATATAAAACCCTAATTTGCATAAATTTACATCCAAAATCAATAAATTCCATCCACAATTGAGCCTCCAAGCATAGCGAATAAGTAGAAAATATCTAGTAACCCCGAAAGCATGAAAATTTTCAAAAGTACATATCACAAAGGTGAGAAGTGATGATCTCAAATGAAAATGAGGCTTGCATTTTTTTATGAGGCAACCTCAACATAATTTGTGCACATAATTTGTCAATGACATAAAATAAGTGGAGGCGACCCCTTCATTTGCCTCTACAAAATGAAAAAATAAAATATACATCAAATAACACCCTAAAAGTGTGACGTCAAGCCCTAGAAGGGTGATGTAATGCTCAAATGTGATGATTTCAAGGCTCAAGGAGTGAGACATTAGGCATCCAAAGTCCATATGGAATGCGCCAATGTGAAAGGGTGTGAATTAAGGTGTCTCATCATCCCAAATCATGTCAAACCACCTCCAGAACTATAAAATCCATCAAACCCTAGTCCCAAAGGGTGATGTCAAGGCCAGAGGATGACGACATAGGTCTCCAAAGGCCATGTTCAAAAGAAGGAGAAGTGAAATCTTGTCCCCAAGTGATTTCAAGGTACCTCCAAAGGCTATGTCCTCCATCCTCTATGCACAAGAGCTTCAGGATGCTCTACCCAACCTATGGGCTTCTAGCCCATATGAATGGCATAATGACCAATAATTCAAAAACCAAGCCAATATTCCCATCATCCAAGATCCTAAGAATGTGAGAGCCATTGTCTGAGGGTGGTGATGTTGATGTTAGTGTTAGCATTAGATAGGTACTTCCACATTCGCATGTGTCTAGCATGTGGAAGTCATCGAAAGTCTTCTAGTCTTGCGTTTACTTTAGTTAAAAAGAATTAATTAAAATAAAATTGTTTTAATTAGTGAATTGAGTTATTTAAGGAAAATTCTTCACATGCAACATGTAATATAAATATTAAGTTAGTGTGAAAAGTAATCTCAACCGTGAATCACTTCGGAGATTAGAAATAGATTGTAACTCATGATGATAAAATAAAGGCTAGAAGAAGGAGAAAGACACTTGTGTTGAGGGAGTCAACACAGTCGGTACTTTGAGAGGAAGTAAATTTTATGAGAGACCAAGGTTGAGGATAGCAAAGAAGGGCTTTTGCTAGTGATAGGAGTGTAGAAGCAAAGGAGGACTTTTGCTTACACGAGAGTGAGGAGATATCATGGGTTGGGTGAAGAGATTTCATCCAATTGTTGATGCAGAGAGGGTTGGATTAGAAAGGACCATGATTCAAGATCTTGGATAGGAGGAGAAGGAATTTCATCTAGAGATCATACAGGTCAAGGAGAAGAGAGAGTAGAGGCATCCCCAGGTGGGTTGCAGAGGATAGAATCTAGAGGAAAAGGGTGTGTAGTACATAAGTGTATGTATGGGTTTTTTGTACATGTATGTGATTCACAGTGGAGATAGTCACATATGTATGTGGCTTAGCTGAAGGTGAGTCACGTATACCTCAAGAAATATGCTGGTACAGGGTCACACAAAAACACATGCATTTCTAGGTTTGTTTGCAGTGTATATTCTCTTAGTGGGCCATTTTACCTGTTACGGGAGCCTTGATTTGACCTTAATAAAATCATTTTCGAACGGGTTTTCCCGCTAGGTTTTTTTTCTAGGGGTAGAACCCAAAAATATTGGTGTCTTTTGTATGATATTTTGGTTTCCTAGTTTATGCTTCCAATGCATGTTTAGTTGATTACTGAGTTGTAATTTTAGTAGATAAAGTGATTTTATTTTGGGCTAATTGTTGGGTGTTGAGTGGAGTGGAAAAATATCAACATGGTATCAAAGAATACCAAGGGTTGATTCCAGAAAGATAATTACAACATGGTATCATAGAAATGTTATTCTGAAGGGAGGAAACCAAGAGCATAGATCTCAACAGTTGCAAGAATATCTATAACCAAGAGGTGGAAATCGAAGGACGTATTTTAGGGAAACAATATTACAAATATAGAGAAGGGATTTTTTTGCAGGTGTACAATGGTATATGCAGGTCAAAGTGGTAACAGTCGCATACATACATGATTTGTAGTGGGTTGAATCACTTACCTATGTGGTTGCAATGGTGACAGTTGTGTACAAGGCCGTATAGGATAGTACATGGGCATTTTTAGCAGAGGGTTATCAGATCATATCTTGGAAATGGTGAACACATTGAAGATTGAGGATAGGTTGGAAGGGGAAACCAAATTTTGGGATTGGAAGGAAACAGTTCTTCTTCTACAATGAACCCTTACTGTTTAGGTTGGAAGGAGCAACCAAATTCTGCATGTTTAGTTGATTACTCAGTTTTTCTTTTAGTAGATAAAGTGATTTTTTTATCTTATTGTCAGGTGTTGAGTAGAGTTGTAAAATATCAACATGGTATCAGAGCATACCAAGCGTTGATTCCACATGGACAATTTCATCAAGTGACTCACTAGATGACCCATTTTGCTCCATCACACATGCCAAATTCCTGCAATAAAGGCACAACATCTTGGTTGCAAGGCCAAGACGTCCCTCAAGAACTATGTTAGGAGAATTCAAAACAAGCCAAAGTATAAAACATGGTTAGCCAAAGTTCATAAGAAACATTGGTCCTTAAAACATCCAAAGTAAGCCGCAATTTGAGATTTAATATATTTAAGATAATTCACCTTAGCATCCCCTTCAAGAATCAAACCAACCAAGAACCCATGTGAGTTACCAAGTTTAAGTATGGGAGGGTCTTCATCCAACCCTATTAGGTGTACCACCTATATAGGAAATAAAATAACCCAAGTAGAGGGATAGGTCTTGAGAGTGACAAGGGAAAGTAAAAACCCACCAAGAGTAAGAGTGAAAGTGATATGGTTCAGGGCTTCCTTCACAATTTATGGTGTTAGTTCATCTCTATGAGCACCTTTTTGGAGGGTGTGATTTCTCTTAAGTTACCCAATATTTGTGTTCCACCTTTCTCCAAACCCTTTTATTAGCCATCTTTCCAATCCTTGTTTTATATATTATATTTTCTAGTCCCCTTTAAAAGGTTTCAAGCTTTAACATCAAATTTTTGGGACTAGGGTGACATTGAATGAGTAGATCTCAAGTTGGATTGACTTTTGTGTCAAATTTTAAGCATTCAATTTTAGATCTGAAAATTACTTCCAAGTGACCTCAAATAGTAAACTAGGGTTGTTATCATTGAATATTTTTACATTGAAATTATGAAAGAAAACTATAGTGGAAGAACAAATATTAGAGAGAAATCAACCATTCACATGAGACACAAAAATTACTAATAAATATTTTTTCATATTGAGGATCACGAGGACAAAAACAATCCTCTCAGCAAAATTACAAACTCAGCAAAATTATGGAAAAATATTCCAACTTAAAAATCTTCCAGAAACCCTAGTTGGCGTCACATCCGTATGGATGAAATCACCCTGTACAAATTTTTACATTATAACTGCAGTCTGCATGTGTGGCCTACTATTGTACAAACCACACATGAAGTTGTCCCTGTGTTGACTTGTGGCTATTGTACAGTTGGCACATCTAGTATGACCTTAAATTAATGCATCATACGGATCTATACAGATCCTACACATGTGACCTATCCTCCTCTCTTTTACACATGCGACCTATCCTCCTCTCTTTTACACATGTCGCCACACACATGTGGCTTCTCCTCCTTGGCTAAAAAACTGAGAAATAAAGACCAGAAACCCTAGACCATCTTTTCCAAAGTGAAGATGCTCCTTGCTGAAATTTTCCTCCTCAATCCCCTTTGGCAAGAGTGTTCACTCACTCATGCAAACACATGATAATAAAATAATATGTGTGGTGCCTCCTCACGTTTCCTTTCCTTTTATAGGAGTCTAAAAGTAAGTTTAGAAACCCCTACTAAACTCTACAATAAATTAGAATTGTGTAATCCTCCAAGTGGGTGTAAATCCCACACAATAACAATTCCAAGCCCCACTCTATGTAAAATGGATTTTTACAAAGCAAAAATGCAATATGATTTCCAACAAATATTCTCACATGCCCAAAACCAAGGCCAATGTGAGAATACATCCCCGATGCTACAAAACATCAATACTCCCTCTTAGTGAGGGAGGTATTCTCCACCACTCCTAGCTTGTCTCTGAAGTAGACAAACTTCCCGTCCACTAGGGTTTTGGTGAGAATATATGCAATATACTCCTTTGTGGAAATGAACTAGAGCTTCACATCTCCCTTCTGCACCTTGTCTCTGATGAAGTGGTATCTAATCTCAATGTGTTTCGACATGTCATGAAACACTATATTCTTTGGCAGTTTGATAAAACTCTGATTATCGTAGTAAATCACAGTAAGCTCCAACACCTGAACAAATAACTTTGCAAGAATCTTGCAAACCAAAATAGCCTCACAACTTGCCAAACTAGCTGCCATATACTCTGCCTATATTGAATTGAGTTCCATGGAAGTCTATTTCCCATTGAACTAAGAAATCATTGTTGATCCAAGGCTGAAGCAACCACCATAAGTGCTCATCTTTTCAACTAAACTACCTTCCCAATATGAGTCTAAATATCCATGCAACCTCACTCCATCATCCCCGACATATCTCAAACCAAATCCAACTATACCCTGAAGGTACCTGAGCACATGATTCGCTACTACCCAATGCACTTTCCTCGACTCAACCATGCACTATATCAAGGTGTTGACAGCAACAAAAATATCCAACCTAGTGTTGAAGAGATACATCAATGAACCAATCAACTTCCTCAACCTGTACATCGTGGGATCCACCAAATCTAAATCTAAATCCCTCAACTTCTTTAGATTGGTGATCACAGGTGTATTCATGGAATTACATTCCATCATCCCAAACCTCCTAAATATCTCAAATGCATACTTCCCCTATCCGAGGAAGATCTCTCCCGACTACTACCACACCTCCAATCCTAAGAAGTAATGCATCAATCCAATATCCTTCATCTTGAACTCCAAAGCCAAATCCCTCTTACAATGAGCTTCTATGCTCCCATAAGGAACAAATCATCAACATAAAACACCAATATAAGAGGATATTCAACAACTTGTATGAGATATAGGATGGAATCCGCTTCACTCTTGGTGAAGCCCATGCTTTGCAAATACCCATCAACCCTCCAGTACCATGCCTTGGGTGCTTGCTTGAGTCCATACAAATATTTATTCAACCTGAAAACATGGGAATCCCTCCCATGTACCTCAAATCCCTGATTTTTCTCTATGCACACCTCCTCCTCAATCACACCATTGAGGAATGGTATCTTCACATCCATATGATGTGTCCTCCATCTCATAATCGAAGCAAGAGAAATAACATCCCTAATAGAAGTATACCTGACAACTAGAGCAAAAGTGTCCTCGTAGTCCACTCCATCTTTCTAGGAGAACCCTCTCTCCATGAACCTCACCTTCTACTTCTCAATGCTACATGTTGATGAATATTTTGGTCAACAAGTACTTAGTTGACAAAGTGTTTCCATGATCCCCCTTGAATCATGCTACTTGTGCAAAGTTTTGCTTATTCTCATTAAATATTGACGCATTGCTCTCGGAAAAATTATCAAGGCACTTGACTGATTGATAGGCATGGGTTTTTTTCTCACTCCTCATATTATTCACACTATCATTTTCCACTCTTAACTGATACATTGACATAACATGTTTTATAAACCTTGTGCATCACTTGATCATGTAACCCACTTTTTCCATACCTTTGAATTTATGACCTTAACTATATTTCCTACAGAAGAAATATGCATAGAGCATCCTATAGCTCAACATCCAAAGTCCAAGACTGAGGGTTAAAACAAGTATACTTAACCAAGTATCTCCTACCCTAGTATAGCTGGAACCTAATAATAGCCCAACCTTGTAATGTTTTTCTAGGTTAACTCACCTACAACAAAACTCTTGCCTAGTTTTGATAACTCCTTATACTAGGATCAGGGAGCATACTCTGACATGCTAGATACATTTTATGCCCTCTATCTAGGAGCCAGCCAGTTTAGCCTCATAGCCTAGGAGGAACCATTCATTAAAACCATGTTACATCACAACCTTTTGATTTTCACATATTACCCACCATACCACTCTATATGTTTATATGTCTCTCCACTCAATAGTTTAACTATGACTTTTAATTATCCCATGCTCTTTAAAGGGTTATGGCCTTAGAATTACCTTCATGCCATGTCATAACCCAAAAAGGGCAGTTTGCTACTTTGGATGTTTTGGGTGATGGAAACACTGCAGTCATGGAGGCCTTAGATAATAGTTGGTCACTTATTATGGAAGAAGCTTACAAACATAAATATCCTTATGATGAAAAAACCTACTATATTTAGGGAAAAAGAATAATGGTTTGCCTCTGTGGAGGCATTTCGGCAAGCTGCTCTGGAATCAATCAAAAAAGTAAAGTGGATTCCATCTCAGGGTGGGAACAAAATAAAATCCATGACAACTAGTCGATCTGATTGGTGTATTTCACGGCAGAGAACATGCGGTGTTCCTTTCCAGTTTTTTATCATGTGGACTCGGGTGAACCATTGATGGATGAAGAAAATATAGCCCACGTCAAGTCTATTGTATCTCAAGAGAGCAGTGATGCATGGGGGTACATGAACATCAAGGAACTTCTCCCTGAGAAATATCGCGATGAAGCTGGAAAATATAAAAAAAACACTAACGCAATGGATATTTGGTTTGATTATGGGTCTTCATGGGCTACTATGGTGGAAGAAAGAGAGGGGTTGTTTTGGCCTTCCAATTTATATCTTGAAGGAAGTGATCATCATAGAGGCTGGTTTCAGAGCTCCTTGTTGACTA
This sequence comes from Picea sitchensis, assembly GCA_010110895.2. Lineage (NCBI taxonomy): Eukaryota > Viridiplantae > Streptophyta > Pinopsida > Pinales > Pinaceae > Picea > Picea sitchensis. The sequence continues at coordinate 54,720 of SNQJ01S0000620.1, forward strand.
ACATTGCAACTATAGGATGGGAACCATACAAGAGTGTTTTAACACATGGATTTGTCTTGGATGAGAGGGGTCATAAAACAAGTAAATCCCTTGGAAATGTGATAGATCCTTGGACTCTTATTAAGAGTGGGAAAAATCAAAAGGAGGCACTTGGATATGGAGCAGGTGTGTTATGGAGGGTCTCAAGTGTTGATTATACAAGTGATGCAATGATTGGTCCGCAAATTCTCAAGAAAATTGCATGGAACATTGAGATATCTTCTTTCAAATCTTCATGACTGGAAACCAGAGAGTGATATTATGTACAAGGATCTCCCAATGATTGATAAACACACTCTTTTTCAACTAGCTAATGTGATCAATAGTATTAGGGAGAGGTTTGAGTGCTATCAGTTCTATAAGATTTTCTAGATTATACAACGCTTTTCTATAGTAGACCTATCGAATTTCTACTTTGATATAGCTAAAGATCGACTATATGTTGGGGTTAAAAACATAATATCATGTGATCGGCTAGTGTCTAGTACAATATCATCTCGCGATTGTCTGGTGTCTAGCACAAAAGGCAACAATGTAGCTAAAGTGCATTCACGGGATTTCACGGAGAAGCCAGCAAATAGACAATGAATGTGCTCAGGCAGTTTAGCACACTAGAGAGACAGTTTTTCAATGTTCTAGAGAAATATCTTGTAAATAGATGCTTCCAAAGTTGTCATTTTCAGTCTATAAATAGACATGCCCTCTTAAGTCAGTCGTGCCAGGATTTGTTTTCCCACTTCTAGTTCGTAAGACGCATTCTATCAGTATTTTTGAAAACTTTTGTATGATATGGATTACTCCTTGTGTTGAGCATCGAACAGAATCAAAGCTAAAGGAAATAGGAACTCGGACAATGGTCGATCTTCAAGTGTGCATTCTGGAAAAATTATTGTAGATGTTTGACAAGAAAATATATAGTTTCATATTCAATACATACAGGGAGTTGACCTAACACCTACTAGGGGGAAAAGATCACTAAAGTATCTATCTGTTGAAGATCCCCTCCCTCTAGGCACAACATAAAGGTGGTATTATCATCGCCGGTACTAAACTTGATGGCTATATTAGATGAAGACAAACTCAAAACTGGACGAAGTCCTAGTTATTTACAATCAAACCGGGATGAGATTTATATCTCGCAGCCTCACAGGGCACTCTTTTACTTGTTGTAATAACCATTGGTGCAACAAATTTTACAGTTTCTTACAAAGCAAGTTAAGAAATAGTAATGTACTTTGGGTAGGATCCAAAGATGACATGAAGAGTCGAGTAAAACGTGTGAATTCAAAAATTTCCATTAAATTTTATTTTAAAAATATTTTTAAAAGTTATCAGTTATAGAGGTGTGTCCTTTATTTCGTTGAACCAAATAGAATTAACTACTCAAACTTCACCCAATGCCATAAAGGAAGCATCGCACAACCTGTCAATGGGAAAAGATTTTGAGAGAGAAATATTTTTAGGAGAAAACTCTAATAGAGGTATGCTTGGAGCAGTGACATTTTTCATTTAATTTTATCATTCATGCTCTCTTTTAGTAGGGATTGACGAGATTGTCGGCAGCAAGGGGTCTTGTGAAGTAGCGAATGGATGAAGGGAGGATGAGTTTTCTTGGTTTTATAAGGTGAAATATGTTCTTGTCAATTTGTTGTATTTAAGCTTGATTTGATTTCAGTGCTAACCAGTTTCTAATGTGCAGGTCCTCGCCTTGTGTTATCACCGCCATCACTCCATCCCATTTTGGCTAAGCTTTCTTCTTTCTTTTCGCTCTTCGTCTTTATATTGTAACCTTGTTCTAGAATGTCTAAAGACCATATACCTGGCCCAAGTCTTCGCAGGGATTTGTAATTGTATGAGGAGAAATTTTAACTTAATATCAAAATCCTTACACTTTGAATTTATTTCTTATTTGTTTTTCTGTTCATTTTGGCTTTCTCCATCTATATTAATTCAACACTTTAATTAAAAATTAAAAACATAAAAATTATTCAAAATAAATAATGTATTATGGTTATTGTAACATGATATATATATGTTCTCTCATTTCAGTTTTTTCAGGTATAGGCTTTTGTTATCTCATTTACTTGTGTAATTTATTTTGTTTTAACTAAAAATATGTTAAAGTACCCATCCTTTATACTACTTTTTAATTAATGTTTTATAGTTATTTTTCGGTAGTTATTAAATCAATTTTTAGTTTATTAATTTTATTTTATTTTAATTAATCACTTAGGAATGAACTTTTCTCTAGCTTCTAGTTAGTTTTGTTTTAATTACTTTTTGCTAAAATAAATACTAAACATTACTCTAGTAACATTCTCTTTAGTTGTTTAAATACTTTTAGGATTTAATTTCGTTGTTACAAATGTATAAATTCAACCCCCATGGAAGGTTGAAATGTTGGTGTTGGGGACTCTCTAGTCCCTCGACGTCAACACTACCATCTTCAACATGCTTGATCTTACAGATCCACTTGGAAGTCACCAAAAACTTCCCCTCTAGTCTCAAAACTATGTCCCACAGATCATTTTTCATGATGGACTGATACTCCTCCATCATGGAATCCTTCCAAACCTGTTTGCTTGTTGCCTCCTAAAAAATGGAAGGCTCGAAATCAATGATGCTACTCATAAGTGTCACATAGATTCAAAACCTTTGTGGAGGCATGTTCTCCCTAAAGTTTCCCCTAGGTGTCACATGTTTCTCTGCATATCTCAAGGTATCCTAAATCCATTTAGGCCCCATGTCCTCTTCAATAGGAGAGTCCAATAGATCCACTAACTCCTCCTCATTGTTTGTAACTAAACACTTGTACTGGATGGACATGTACTCTCCTCAACCTTCAGATCCTCCTGCTCCTCACCATATGTCTCTATTTTGGTCTCTCGGGACCTCCTGAAATCCAACTCCTCCTCAAACCTAACATTCCAACTAACCTCAATCTACCGCTATCCTAAAATGTAGATCTGATAGGTCTTCCAAACCTCATTGTATCCCACAAGCATGCCCTTCCTCCTAGAAGGTTATGAATTTGTCCTCTTTTCCTTAGGAACATGGATGTAAACTAGACAACCAAAGATATTCAAATGCCCTATCTCTAATATCACTCCTATGAATTCCTCCTCAAGAGTCTTGTCTTCCAATATCCTATAAGGACTCATGTTTTGAACATAGACTTCATGTTACATTTCTCTTCCCAAAAAAACACAGGTATATCCTAGTCATGTAACATCGCCCTGGAAGCCTCAACTATGGTTTGATTCTTCCTCTCTACAACCCCATTATGCTATAGGTTGAAAGGCACTGCCATATCCCTCTTGATCATTTCTTCCTTTCATAAATATCTAAATTCGTTGGAGGTATACTCACCCCTATTATCTAACCTCAAGACCTTGATCTTTTTCCTTGTTTGATTTTCCACCTGAGCCCTAAACTCCCTAAATCGAATGAAAACCTCATCCTTGGTATTCATGAAGAAGATCCATGTCCTCCTGTAATAGTCATCAATGAAGGTCACATAGTAAAAGTAACCAGTCAAATATGGAATTGACATTAGTCCACACACATACGAATGTAATATATATGAGATCCCCTTGAACATACTATCACTACTCGAATAAGTAACCTTGGAATTCATTCCAAGTGCATAACCCTTTCATACACCCTGACGCTTTGCTCCAAACTATGGAAGACCTATAACCATCCTCCTCAACATTGGCAAAGACCTATAATGCAAGTGTTCCAATCTCTTGTGCCAAATCTCGCATCGAATATCACTGTCATGTACTAAGGCCTAGGTTGGTTGTCCTGTCAACCTGTAAAGATTACTATCATGAACACCAATGACCCATGATGAGTCAATGCTCAATCCTCTCAACCATGTAAGAACATGTCCACTTGATAATTCCACTGCATACGCTTTTTCCTCCATAGTAGAGATATAAAGTAGGTTCTTCTTCAACCCCAACACATACAAAATGCCACTCATCATCAGATTCTTCCCAGACTTCAGCTGAAACAAAGATGCCCCAACTCCCTTGAATGCATACTTGGTATTATCACCAAGCTCCACTTGTAATCATGAGTCCTCCTCTAATAAACTAGTGAGTGACTCCTGCGATCATGTCATATGACGAGAAGCTCCATAATCCACCAACCAAGTCTGACTACCAAAAATTGTACCAGAAAGGGAAGAGACCAATAAGAACTCCCTCTGAAGCTTGTTTGTAACCTCATCCACCTATGTGATGATGCTTGTTGCTTCCCTTTCCCTTTCTTCCACTATGGAAATTGTGAATCATAGTGGCGTTGCTTATGACAAGAAAAAAACTTGACATTGCTCAGGTCCTTCTTCCTCTAATGCTCCCCCCCATGGAAACTTTTGATTTTCCCTTCCTAGAATGAGAAACTAGGGCCTGGTTCTCATCATCACTACTTCTCTTATTGTTCCTAGACTTTATTTTAGTCTCCTCCTGGATGAAATCGATCCATAGTATGTCAAATGGTGGCATCTTCTCTTGTGCACAAATCCCCTACACAAATGGTTCCCAAGACCTGAGAAAACCATTCAATGCCACATTTACCAATTCATTTTCATCAAAATCCTCACCAATGGATACAAGTTGATCATGAATCTGAGTGATCCTCGGGAGGTAGCTAATAACCGTATCTAATTTGGAAATCTTGACTGATCAGAGCTTATGCCCCAAAATCAACTTATGGTTTGTATTCCTTCTTTAGTACAATCCCACCAAAGAATCATACATCTCCTTGGTTGTCTTCTCAGAAATATGAGGAATCAAGTGATCCTTCACAAAATCCAACAACACCCGCTTGGCCTTCACTTCCTTCTTCTTATGGGATTTCAATTCTTGTGCATTGTAATATCACTCTATAAATTTTCTTAGCTGCAAAAGAAAATCCCAGAGGTAACCACAGACCTAATTTCATATTGGAAGCTATCCTTGTAATGTCCCCACTTTGGGACATCATCACAGGGCAGAGACTTATGATGACCAGAGTAGCCAGATGGATGTTATATAAAGTACAGGGGTATTTGAGAGGCATTGTGGGGTCCAGTTGGCATTTATCATCATATTCCATCTTTATGAGCCATTCCGCACAGGTTGGCTTTGGTTTCGTTCCATTCCAACGATTTCCATGATTTTGACTATTTTGAGCTATAAGTTAATTAAAATCACTGAAGAGGGCATTTGGGGCACATTACTTGGAGGAACCTCTCAATGTAATATCTCATTGGAATCGGGAGGAGCAGCACTACAGGATGGGATGGCTAGAAGTAACTTTCAGTGGCCAGGGAAGCCACAAGGAGAGATAAGGAGATTTTCGGAGGTAAAAAGGTTAATTAATTAATTAAAGTGATTTAATTAATTAATTAAATATTAATAAAATGAAAGTCACTTTGGAGGGACAAGGTGAGCCAAA
>SNQJ01S0000620.1:75841-120010 GCA_010110895.2 Picea sitchensis
TGAGGGGTTTGGCACTTGGCATTGGTCTTCATCTCTTATCCAGCCTTTGGAGGATTATTTTGTATTGTCGGGATCATTTTGTAGCAGCTCATACTTGTTATCCATTGTCTATCATATTGGCCATCTGTTGAGCATTCCAGATCGGCATCTCCATTGTTGCAGGTTCTTCTATTTTATGAATAAAGAAGATTTGAGATGTTTTGGCTTGTCTATCTTATTGCATATGGTTGAGGTATGTTCCATGGTTATATCTTTCTATTATTTGCTGCATACACGCATATAAACACATCTAAAAAGTAGATCAGCAAAGTGTTTGACGAAATACCTCACTCAGAATTTTTTTTAAAAAGACACCAAAACAGTGATGATCCTTGCATAATGGCTTGGGATCATTACACTCCATGGTTGTTGGTGTAGAATGATGTGATGATGGTGGGTGGAGGGGGTATCAAGGTTTAAACAGTGTGCATGAAATATTAATATTTAGGGTTTATTTGAGATACAGTGCTTTAGCAACAAGGGATTTCGCAACAAACTAAACAATAATTTTGCAGCAAGCAAGGATTTAGTAGCAGATAATGGTAGCACATTTTTTTATGACAAATTAGGGTTTAAGCACCTGAGAGGTTTGTAGCAACAAACACAGCTTCAATGGAATCCATAGATCACACAAGGCTCTAACATTTTTTAGAAGATTGATCCAATATTGAACTTTCGCAACAAACAGGCGGTTTCGCAGCGAATGCAAGAAATTTCGCAGCAAAAGTTACAGTTTCGCAACAACCCAGAACTTTGATGATTTTTAAAAAGGAAATAACACATGACCACAAAACCTGATTTACAAGGACTTTACTGATTCTCGTGACCTCACTCCCATGATTTCTTGACCGTTATGGAGATCTCTAGAGTGATTTGACATGAGAGTTAGTCATTGCGAAAAGCTAGGAGGTTTTACAACGAATTTGAACTGATTGGTTGTAAGTCTTTAAAAGGTACAAATCGAATTTGGAAACCTATGAAACCTTTACTACATGTGAAACCATGCTCCCATGACCTTATTAAGATATAGTGTAATAACTTAAGACTCACACCTTCAAATGATGACAAAGGACTATGTGACACAATGACTTGATCTTGGACAAGACTGACCACTTCAACTATGAATTGGAATGATGTTCTAACTCCTTAGACATGACCCAATCAAAATCCCAAACGTGATTCATAAGTGAATGACCTCAAAAAAAAAATCATGGGATACTCACCTTAGGACCTTGAAACATGGTCATGACCACAAGACTCAATCAACAACAAAACATATTGTTTTGAATTTGTAAAGTAATACTTACTAACACATTGTTAGGATATGGAATCATCATCTCAATGTAATCTTTGAGATCATTCTCTTCCAAGAACAAAATAATCCCAACCTTCTAGGCCTGGAAATTTGTGGCCCCCTCTAGTCTGTCCTCAACTCTAAGAGTTCCCACCATTGTGTCTAGTATTGAATAAGAACACAACTTTGCAACAACTTGTGTCTCAAGAATATGATGTTCTCTCTCTAGAGCCTATGCGCGGATACCATGTCAAAACTTAAGCATTCAATGCATTCAATTTCAGATCTAAAAATTACTTCCAAGTGACCTTAAACAGTAAAATAGGGTTTTTATCACTGAATAATTTTACACTAAAATTATGACATAAAACTACAGTGAAAGCACAAAGATCAGAGAGAAATCATCCATGCACGTGAGACGCAAAAATTGCGTAGAAAAGTTTTTAAGATTGAGGATCCCGAGGATAAAAACAATACTCTCAGCAAAATTACAAACTCAACAAAATTCCAGTTAAATATTCCAACTTACAAACCTTCTAGAAACCCTAGCTGACGTCACCCTATACAGTTTCCTACATCAGACCTGCAGCCTGCACGTGTGGCCTGCTACTATATGGCTCGCACATGCAACTTTTTGTATGCTTACTTGTGACTACTGTACAGTTCACACATGTGGTACGACCTATAATTAATGCACCGTATGGATCCCACACATGTGGCTCCTCCTCTGTGACTGAAAATTTGAGAAAGAAAGACAAGAAACCATAGACCATATTTTGCAAAGTGAAGATCCTCCTTACTAAAATTTTCCTCCTCAATCCCCTTTAGCAAGTGTGCTCACTCACTCATGAAAAACACATGATGAAAAAATAATATGTGTGGTGCCTAATCCATACAAATCTCCCAAACCTTAGATTTATGTTTGATTAATCAATAGTAAAATATCCCAAACCACTTTGGCACATTCACACATGGAAAAAGGTGATCTTTTAAAATATGCCAAATGAGTGTTAAATTTTGAAGGAAAACCCTATGAAGAATGATGATAATGGGTCATGTTCCCTCTAAGAGTAGGTAAATGATGGAATATGGGCATGACATGAAATGTGTCTTGGTAAAATATAAAGATGATAACAAAATGGATGGTACCTAGGCCAAATGATGGATGGATGATGAAAGGGGATAGACATCTAAGAAAACCACTAGGAAAATTTTACACCACCAGGATAGAAGACACCACAACTAGGAAAAATACTTGAACCCAACATGAAATGATGAAGATAAAGTAATGACTGGAACATCATGAGCACAATATAAGGAGATAGGATATTTCTCCACCAATAATCAATCATGGAGTAACACCTGCAACAAGATGAATACACATAATGTTGTTGAAGAAACGCTCACCAATGATACAAAATATGACCAATAAATCTGATAAGCTAAAGTGAGCAAAGAGCATGAAAATGATATTGCCATGTTATTTTTTAATAAATCCATCTTCCCCCTTGGTTCTCCAAGGGTCAAGTAAACAATGAGGGTAGCACCAAAATAACACATGCAATAATAAAATTCCCCCAGATCTACAGTTGATACATATAAATTCCAAGGGTTTCATGAAATGGTCCTCAGACACCCATACAATATATGGTGTAACATCTACTAAATAGGGGTCAAGGGAAATTTTTGATATATTTAAAACATATAGATATTGGGAGGGTATTATGTTGAGATCAAAAGAGAGAGAGAAGGATCGGATGGAACCAATAGCAAACCCTAAATTATCATAAATTGTAAGCACATCATAAAGAGAAGAGAAGATGAACCCATGAACAAAAGAAATGTAAGATATGGTGCTTGTAAGCTAAAGAATCATGCCCATATGTTAGAGAATAAATTATTATGAATAAATATTATGAGATGACACAAATGATAGCTTGAATTGTGTATTTATACACAACTTGAGTGAGATTTCCCTTCAAAAGGGTTTTATGGCCCCACAAAATAAGGGCGCACACCCTAAGAGGGTGAATAGGTTGACTTGGTCAAATATATAAAGAATACAATAAAGAGGTTTCTTAGCCATAAATGACCACATGTGAATATTAACATAATTCCAACAACCCTCCTTAATCTTAGCATGGGAACATGAAGAAGGATGATAAATTATAGGAGTGGGTATATCCAACTTAATAGAGATACAACTGTAACTGAAAATATAAAGGGGAGTGGGTATGAGATGAACCAACTAAAATACAAGTTTGGATTGGTATATGAATACTCAAGCATCATCATGGAACTGCTCAACTCTTGAGGAAAATCCACCATTGAATTGCTAATCATCTAGAGACACATGATAGTGATCCATCATCTGACCATATGTTAAGGAAGTGTTGAAAAGAGACATAAGTACAAGAGAGAAAAATGAGTTTATATACCCAACTCGGTGTAAAGTCAATGATAGTTGGAATAACATAGAGCATTTTGTGATGATCCAACTCAATACAAAAGTGGACCAATAAATTGAAAGATTGTTTCCACCAAATATCTCATTTCTTGGAGAAAATTGTCACTAACCTACTTATCCATTGGAGGGAAGGAAAACATATACCTACCATACTATGCACCTACTAAGAGAGTGGTACTATTAAATTGCTCATCTGATGGATTACTAGAAGAAACAACATGTATAGAAATGGAGAATGTAGCCACCAATTTGCTCAACTACTAGAAAAAACTATCACCAACTTTTCCATATAATGGAGGAGGGTGGGAAGACATCCTTTCCATATTGCTCATCTAGTGGGAGAGTGGTACTACTAAATTGTCCATCTAAAGAGGTGTCGAAAGAGACATCCAATATACGAATGACAAATGTATCCACCAATCGGTTCATCTGCAGAAAAAAACTATGATTGATCCATGCATCCAATGAAGGAGGGAGGGACGACATATCCCTACCATATTGTGCATAAAGTAAGTTTATGCACTCCTCACATTGGCTCTCCTTTTATAGGAGTCTAAAAGTAAGTTTAGAATACCCTAATAAACTCAACGTTAAATTAGAATTGTTTATTCCTCCAAGTGGCTACAAATCCCCAACAATAACAATTCCAAGCCCCAACTCTATATAAAAGGGATTTTTACAAAGAAAAAATGAAATGTGAGTGCCAACAAATATTCCTAGATGCCCAACACCAAGGCCAATGTGAGAATCCCTACCCAGTGCTACAAAATATCAACATTTTGGTGCTCCTCCTTTTCTATGTTCAATTTCTTTTCTAGCATCATTTTTGTTGGGCTAGTGATTTGGTTGTTTAATGATGTTGATTGAATCCTTTTTTACCAATATTATATATGTATTAATACCAATTTTGAAGAAGTTTTGAAGGATTTCATAGAAAATCGTCATAGGTTATACCAGGTACCTGTAATTGATGTTTTGTGATGGTCTTGAGATTAATTCAGTTTGATTTAATGATTACAAGAAGCTAATGCACGATCTATGTGTCACAGGGAAAAATCGCATGGCATTTTTCCATCCAGTAGCTCGTCTGGTACTCCATCCGATAATGTCTCTGGTACTTCATATGTCACTATGTCCGGCACTGCATCCAACACTAAAAATGTGGGCAAGTGGGTGGTTGTTATATCGGCAGCATGTGTTGGGCAAATCGGCGACATGGGTTTTGTTCACCCTCGTTGCCTCCAGCTACTAAGCTCTTGACTTCTTGGATTAAGATGTTATGTTGATCGTTGAGTGGCTCGTATGGTTTCTATAAACCAAAGGCAGTTATAGCATATTTAATGGATTTTGCTATTTTTAGAGGAGGTTGGCCCTTCCAGTGGTCGACCTCTCGAATTGTAACTGTTATAAATACCACAGTAGTGGTCAGACAAGAGCTTTTAGGATTTGTTAATAATTGTGAAGGATTGCTAGAATCGTTTTGCTGTGTAATTCAAGACATTTCCATAAACTTGTGCAAGCCTGTTTTTTAATTCAAATGTCAGAATCGTGTTGATTTAGCTCCTAATTCGTTGTCGAGAATTATACACGACCTACTGGGGGCCCAACAATGGTGTGGGTGAATAGTTAGATAGTTAGCTTGTGTATTTGAGTTGTGCAATTGCCATTTCTTTCCTTTTTCGTTATATGTGTTTTTATCATTTTACATGTTGTGTGTTTCTTGTTCATAATTTAATTGTTTCAATTTCCTTTTTGCAGGTTGCTTGTAAAGGATAGTTGTTAATATGTTGTGTCTTTTTAATTATTAGTAAATAGTTTGCAAGCTTAGCTAATAAACTTGTTGTATGATTAAATGCTAATTTGAATTTCTGCAGGTTGAAATAGAATAGCTAAAACATAGTATTAATACAAAGTACAGAGTTTCTTTGGCAAAGTTTCGATGGATGAATAGTTGCTAGTTTTGATTTTAATTCTCAGTTTGCTTATCTAGTTTGCTTGTCTATTTTGTTGTAGTATGTAGAAGTAGAATTTAAATCGTGTTTTTATAAGTATTTTAACTCGCAATTTGAATTGTTAATAATAGGATTAGCTTGGTTTATTTTATGAAATCTCCATTCTAGATTTAGATTGCAATTTTAATTAGAGGTTTGAGTTTGAGTTAAGTTTTTAGTTATAAGTCTCTAATGGTGTGAATTTGCTTACATTAGCATAAAAGTGCATTTGAATTAAGTAGAATAACGTTTTCTTATCATTGATGATTAATGCATAAATTGAGAGATCACATGGATTTTCAGGATAGTTGATATTTCTTCTATGATGGCTAAGCTCGAGTTGGATTGCTTGATTCATACCTTTCATCTCTCCATAGAAGTTAATATTGAAATTATTCCTCTTGATCTATCACTAATTGTTAGATGTCATCGTGATGTCATAAGACACCGAAGACATAATCATCATCATTATATTTGAAGTTTCTTGTTATTGTAGATTAAGAGTAATTGTTGATTAATCTTTGAATATTGTCATGATGCTTTTAATTCAATAGGTTAAGATTTCTCTTTGCAGATTATAAGTAATTATGAGTTTTATCTTAAGAATAGAGTTCACTTGCTTAATAGTTGATTAGTTACCTATTGAGTATTTTTTATTAGTTTACTTGTTGCATAAGTTTTAATAGGTTAGTTGTTTACTTGTTGTTGCTCATTGATTTGGAATAGATTGATTAAATTAATTTGGTGTTGTTATTGCTCATTAAGTTCAATAGATTAAATAGATGACTTGATTTTTCTCATTAGATTGATTAAGTTAACTTGTTCAAAGTAGGGTTTTCATTTGATTCTTTAGGAACAATCCATCGATCCATTGTTTAAAATTTGCTTAGGGTAAATAATTTAAGTTCCTTAATAGGGTTTTCTCATTGATAGTCTTTGCTTAAGTAGGTTACCCCTCAGATAGACTATACTTCCTCTAGCCCTTAGTTAAACTATAATTCCTCTAGCTTTTTTGCCTTGGCACATATAGTGCTACAACTCTAAGTTTAATTACCCCAAGTTGACAATTTAATTGAGGGATTTAGTGCATATAGAACACCCATCATTTTTGGCATCATTTCCAGGGAGTTGTCTCAAGGTAGGAAATAGATCATTTATAAACATTAGCATTAGTTTGGTGGTGGGGGAACTTTAAGATGGGAGGTAAGAACCTTGACATATGTTATAGCAGGTTCCCCCAAACCCAATGGTAGTTTTTCTTTTCTTTTTTTTCTTTCGTCAACAGACCTAGGGACCCAAAGGGTAGATACATTAAAAGCAAATCAGACCTTTCAACCAAGTTTCCTTCCAAACTTTTTGGGGGAAGGAACATTCCACTCATAAACTCCGCAGACCGATACCGAAAAATAGGAGCTAGCTCAACCGAAAGAGCTAAATCAGTCTCTGAAGAGACTAAAACATGGAGCACTATAGAACAAAAATTTGGAGCATCAGTAATAGTGGGACAGAAGGTAAGACCACTTGAGCCCTTCGCAGAACCAAACAACACAACCTTTGTTTTCTTACCACCATCAGGAGATCCTAACTTTGAAGACATCATAGAACCTGAACAAGTGAATAGTTTGTTTGGTAGTTCAGCCAATATATTTGTCTCTCAAATTGACACGGAAACTTTGGCAACAATAATCTCAACCAACTCGAGTAGAGTCCCAGACACCCAAGCAGTAGGAAGACCTTCCCATCGGAGGGATACCTTTCTTAGACAAGAACCTTGGGATACCTTGTTCTCTTCAAGGATAAAACCACCTAGGTACTCTCTTTTTGGAAACCAAACTAGTATGGATGATCAGAAGGATCACAACAATGTAAGACACGAGGAGGGAGAAGAAGCTGGAAACCAAACCAAAACCACCTTCGGGTTTCCAATTTTGGACACCACATAGAATGTCAATATGAAAAACATTTCCCTCTCGGCACTACCCACCTTTTATGGTAAAAGTAGTGAAGACACAAATACCTTCCTATTTGAGTTTGACATCTTGTGTAGGAGCTACAACTACTTACAAGATGCCCAGAAACTAAAACTCTTTCCTGCCACCATCAAGGACTCTACACTAAGATGGTTCATGGGGTTGGTAGAATCCATTATTAGGTCTTGGGAAGCCATGAAAGATATATTTCTTAAGAAGTACCAAGATTACTGCAAATCCAAGGATTCTCGTAATGATATTTTCAAAATCCAATAGTTAGAGGATGAGAATCTCGAGGATTATATGGAATAGTTTGCTTGTATCTCACAGAAATCAAAATACCATGACCTTCTAGATGATGCAGTTAGGGATCTTTTCCTTAAAGGGATTTCAATGGAATACCTGGAGATACTTAACCTGAAGGCATTAGGTGACATCTCCCATAAACGATTTTCCAAAATATGTGAAATGTGTAAGAATTACTCGAGGAGTAGAGATAAAACAGGAAAGAATGTTCAAGATCCTTATATTAGAAACTTAAAACCAGTTAATCCAGGTGGTATCACAAGAGAAGAGATAGGGAACCTTTTAGAGAACTTCAAGATAGATATATTAAGCACGATAGGTTCCCAGTTGGACACCCTAAAGATTAAAAAGAAACATGAGGAGGAAAATGTAGCAATGAGCATATTTTTCCCAAGATGCAAGAGGAAGCATTCCTAAAGGGAATGCCCATTAGATAACATTTCAATTTGTGGATTCTGCAAATAAGACCACTCAACTAAAAAAAATCCATAATTTCCCAGTTTGTTATCCATCTATAGAAGTGGGGATCCTGGGAAGTCCTCTTATGCACCTAGGAGGCCATGGCAGCCTAAGAATCAGCCTACATACCCAGATTTACAACCTCAAGTTCCACCCTATTATCAACAACCACAATAGTGGAACTCACCAAGTTGGAAAAATTGGTCTACATAGTATCACCATCCTTGGCTTCAAGGATGGATAGGAGGGAATAACCAAGGGAACCCTCAAACTCCACTTGTCTATATATTTCCCAACCATCCTTATCCTTAGTTCCATAGAATATCCTGCAAATTTTTCCAGGTTTTGTTCCACCACCATTACCTCCTATTCCACAACAACAACCGCAACAATATCAAAATGTAATCTCCTTGATATCGACATTATTACTGACACAACCAGTGCCCAATCCCAATAATAAACCCACTCAACCTCTTCACAATGTTGATATGCAAGCCTTCCCGACATATGTTATTTCTCTCGTTCCATTGCAGGAGATTCAACTAAGGTCGAGAAAAGTTATGGATGGGCAGAGACCTTTAGTAGTCATCCAAGAAGAAGATGAAGAGGAAACCCCCAAACAACCCACAGATGACACTAGGTGGGAAGATTTTGTTATTCCTATGGACCAAGAACCCAAGCTTCCCCAAAATGAACCTTCACAAATTATGAAGGCCCCTCCTTATCCAGAAATATTAGTAATCGAGAAACCTACCATCCGACCGGAATTTGACATCTTGAATGAATTAAATAATATTTGTGTCAAAATTCCCTTGCTACAATCCATTAAGGATATTCCAATCTACAGTAAGGTGGTCAAAGAATTATGTATTAAGAAGCCAGGAAGGAAGCAGAAGGATCCTCTAACAATACATTTGATAGGAGAACTTTCTGAGTACATATCAGAGAATCCTAAGGTCACAAAATATGGGAACCTAGGAAACCCCGTAGTGACCATAACCATTAATGAGGTTTCCATTGGAAACACTCTCATAGACCTAGGGGCAACCATCAATTTTATGACCATTACTACCTAGGAGGAATTACAGCTAAAACCTCTTCTTAGACCTACCCCAATTATTTTGGAATTAGTAGATAAGACAAGGGCTATACCTGAAGCAATTTTGGATGATATCATAGTTACTTTAGCCTCATGGGAGTACCTAGTGAAATTTCTTGTCATCCACTCAAAGGATTCTACCAAAGGGCATCCTATAATTTTGGGAAGACCTTGGTTAGCCATAGCCAATGCATTTATTGGTTGTAGAGAGGGAGAAATGACCATCTCAAATGGACTCTCTATACAGAAAAACACCATATATCCACCAGCTCAACCTATCATGGAGAATCTATGGTGGATTGAATTTCCATACGAGAATGAGGACTTGGAAGAGCCCGTGTTGCCAAGTGATTATTCCTGGGCACTTCAGGAGCACATAATGGAAAATGTGCTAAACCAGATTATTTATGTTATCACATGTGTTGATTTTCCACAATTTTTTCCCCAATTTGAGTACATGCTTGGGGAATAATTTAAGGAACAATTGCACCCATCAATTTCATATTCTACATCTTTTATCTTTGAGATAGATGAGTCTGCCACATCTTATACCATGCCCTGCGAAATTAGTCCAGGAAAATTTCTACATGTAAATTCTAGACTAGATGCACACCAACGAAAGTAGTTAGTAAGTGTCCTTAAATAACAATCAGGGGCATTCACCTGGGAATACATTGAAATGAAGGGTATACACCCTCACACATGCATTCATCATATATATACCCAGGGGAAAGTAACACCTGTTAGGCAACCCTAGAGAAGGATGAACTCAACACTCAAAGATATAGTAAAAGAGGAGATCCAAAAGTTATTAAATGTTGGATTTATTTATCCCATCTCTGACAGTAAGTGGGTATCCCCACTTGTAGTGGTTCCAAACAAAGTGACCGGGAAATGGAGAATTTGTGTTGATTTCTGGGAGCTTAACAAGGCCACTCTGAAGGATTATTTTCCTCTTCCTTTCATTGACCAAGTTTTGGATACCCTGTCTAGAAAGAAATATTTCTCCTTTTTAGATGGATATAGTGGGTACAATCAAATTCTCATAGCACCCAAGGATCAGGACAAGACTACCTTTACTTTTCCTTAGGGCACCTATGCCTATAGGTTCTTACCATTTGGATTGTGTAATGCTCCTGCCACATTTCAACGAGAAGTACTAGGGATATTTACTGATCTTATTCAGGATTGTGTGGAAGTATACATGGATGACTTCACAGTATATGGAAATACTTACCATGAAGCCTTAGATCATTTAGAAAAAGTCCTTATTAGATTCCAAGAAATGACCCTATCTCTAAGTCATGAAAAATGTAAAATGTTGTTAATTGAAGGAGTGGTTCTAGGACATCATGTTTCATCTGAAGGGATTAAAGTCCATCCTACTAAGATTGAGGTCATCGTCAGACTTCCACCCCCCAAGACTCAAAAAGAGGTGAGAATCTTTCTTGGACAAGCCAGATACTATCGACGGTTTATTGAAAATTCCATGAAGATTGTTGCACCCATGTTTGGATTGTTAATAAAGGATGTTTATTTTCTTTGGACTAAGCAGTGTCAAACCGCCTTTGAAACCCTGAAATCTAAGCTGTCTATGGCACTATTTATTAGGGTACCCAATTGGGCTTTCCTATTTCACATATCCACTAATGCCTCCGACACCGCAATAGGAGGAGTATTAGGGAAGAAAGTAGACCAGCAGTCCTATGCCATTTATTTTGTGAGCAAGAATGTGTCCCCTGTCGAGTTAAACTACGTAGTTACCGAGAAGGAATTATTGGCAGTGTGTGAATCTGATTGCAGGCCTATGCTGCATTAAGTGGTATCAGAGAAAGATTACAACTCTGGGAAAGGAAGATCCCAACATAGGATATTGTTGGGAATGAAGAAAGTGATATTTTTATCTCTAGGAAAGATCTCTACCTATAATGGTGGAGGTTATGCTAGCAATTAAAAATTGATAGGAGAGTATTCCTTATGAATAAAGTACCAACTAAGCATTGGTTTGTGGATGGTAATTGAAGTGAGAATTACCAAGAGAATAGGTATAATTATGCCACCTAGGAGAATAAATCAAAGAGATTAGAGAGCTCTAGAATATTTGGAGACGAAAGATGTGAGAAATTAAAGAAATAAAATAAATTTAGGATTTGAGAAGGAGAATTGAAGAATTGGAAATGAGAAATGTTGGATATATTGAAGAAGAATTATAATCATAACCCGAAGAAAAATGTTTATAATTATAATTATAAACATTATAATTATAAACATGTTTATAAACATTTTTCTTCACTAGTATAAGTTGATTAACTTGTACTAGTGTTTTGTGGTTTCCCAATAAGATTTGAAGACGAACCTAGAAAAGGTAAGGGTTATAGTTGAATGGCTTGTTCCCAAAAGAACTTTTGATGTTAGAAGTTTCCATATGAATTTTATTTGATTTAGTGGTATATGTGCATCACTAATTGAGTGCATGAAGAGGGAAGATTTCAGTGGACAAAAATAACAGAAAAAATCGGTAAGATCTTGAAGAAGAAGGTTATCAAATAGCAAGTGTTATCCTTACCGAACTTCAACAAAGTTTTCCACATGGATTGTGATGTTAATGGATTATCAATTGGATCAGTATTGAGTCAAGAAGGTAAGCCTATTTCTTTTGTTAGTGTTAAGTTAAATGAAACCAAAAGAAAGTACTATGTTTATGATCAATAATTCTATGCTCTAACTCAAGTACTGAAGAAGTGGAGACACTACCTATTACCCAAGGAGTTTGTGTTATAAACTAATCACCAAGAACTTCAGTATATTAACAACCAAGGTAAGTTGAATCAAAGAGATATGAAATGGGTGGCATTCTTTGCAGAGTTACTCATTTGTTTTGAATCATAGATCAGGGATGTCTATTTGTGTTGTTAATGCATTGAGTAGCAAAGTATCTTGTTAAGTACAATGGTTTTTGAGCTTGTGGGTTTAAATAATATGAAGGCCTTATATGAGGATGATGCAGTCTTGCAAAAGTTTGGAAATCTTGTAAAGAATTGTGAAGTGTGCACATCACTCCATATTTGGATTTTTTTTATTGATGAAAGATTATTATTCAAGAATCATCAATTGTGCATACCAAGAGGCTCCATGAGAGGGAATATCATTAGAGAATTGAATGGTGGAGGTTTGAGTGGTCATTTCAACAACGACAAGACTAGAGCTTTAGTTTAAGAAAGCTATTTAGCTAAGTATTGGTAGATATGTGAGAAAGTTGGTTGATGTCAGCATGCAAATGGAAATAGAAAAAAAATAGGTTTGTATACATATTTACCTACACTGGAGAAGCCTTGGGAATATTTAAGTATGGAATTTGTTTTAGGATTACCAAGAACTCAAATAAGTAATGATTCAATCATGGTAGTTGTGGATAGATTTTTTAAAAAGTCACATTTTATTGCATGCAAGAAGAGAAGTGATGATATGAATGTTGTTGTTTTATTCTAAAAGTATATAGTCTGGTTGCATGGATTATTCGGAAGCATCACTTCAGATAAAGATACTAGATTCCTAGGACAGTTATGGAAAACCTTGTGGAATAAGTTGTATCTAGGTTGTAGTTTAGTTTTTCATATCACCCTCAAACAAATAGACAAAGAAAGATTGTGAACGTAAGTCTCGGAAATTCACTAAGAGTTTGGCAGGAGATAAATCAGGGCAATAGGATATGATTTTAGCATGGGTTGAATTTTCATATAACAATTCAATCAACAAATCTATAGGGAATGCACGTTTTTATATTTTGTATGAAAGATAACCAAAGAAAATGTGATAGATTTCATGGATTTTCCAATTACAAAGCACATGAAAAGTGCAGATGTAGAGGTATTGCAGAGTATATGAGAGATATACATGAGTAGGTAATAAAATAGTAATAACTGAGTAATGAGAAGTACAAAGAGAAGGAAAATAAAAAAAGGAGAATGAAGACATTTGTAGAAAGTGACTTAGTTGTGGCTCACCTAAGGAAAGGAAGATTTCAGAGGGATATTTATACCAAATTGAAGTATAAGAAAAATAGGATCATGCAAAATCATTAGAAAGATTTATGATAATGCATATAAGTTGGATATACCTAATGACATGGACATTTCACTATTGTTTAATGTTACAAATATTTGAGTATTGTTATTCTCTTTTTTTGTCAAGGACAAGAGTCAACCTCACAGGGTATTTTTATGAGATTCTTAATATACCATCTTCGGTTTTATAAAGGTGGTACTCCTCTTTCTCACTCAGGTTATATATTCTCTTATTAAAAAACAATACATTTATGCATTCATATCATCAATGCCTGAGAGTGGACTAGACAGTAAAACAATAATAAAATAATGACTTAAATTAAAATATCCAGAATAACTTCATCCATTCCATCATATCTATTCATAGAGTAAGGGGAAAATAATATAAAGAAAGACATGTAAGACATAAAGTAAAGTGAAGGTCCAAAACAGAGGGCTTTAAATGATTTCAAACATTTAATCTCATGAAGATGCAATGGAAACACATAATCGAGATCTCATGCTTTAATGAAAGTTAGAAATCACAAAAGTTATGAACTCTAGAAATAGCTCTTTGTGAAAATATTTAAAAAAATATTACAAATTGTTTTTTCAAGTTCAAATAAAATGTGTGAAAAAATAACACAACATAATATCCATGATACTTAAACGATAAAGTAAAATGTGTTTGTTCGATTGGATTGGGATGGGGCTCACAAGGACCATATATAATAGCATAGGTGATCTAGAAGAAGAAGAAATAAAACAATCAATAATCAACTTTGCAAGTAAACAATAAACACCTAAAGGTGAATGATCACATATTGAGATGAAAGAAGAGAAACGCTTCGAAAAATGTACTCACAAAAATGAAAATAGAATTTGATGGATGGATTCCTTCTCCTTTGGAAAACATTCATAAATATAGTCCGAACTCGACCCTTGTTGGTGCAACTACTTCTTGGAAGTTGTAAAGGATTAGTTATTTCGTTAAGTGAATTCTTAATCCAAGTTTCAATATAATCATTTAATGGTGCAAGTGTTGTGTCATGTTTGACCCCAAGAGAAAATATTTCATCCTCTATTTCCTTTCACTCGAGTATAATTCTTTTATTGATGTTAAATGATCCTCATGATCGTTAACGAAACTAACCAACCATAGTTTAATTTCCTCTTCTAGGAAGATAGTGAGGTTGTCAAACCCACTACCCCATGAAACCTTGAATATATTTTACTCAGAGTCCAGTGGTTTCTTTAAGTGACTTTAAGAACGAGTCACTTCTTTTTCCCTCCAAATTTTTACAAGTTGCAATTAACTGTGGAAGGAATTCTATCATTGTGAGCCAACAATACAAGAATTTTTCACGTAGCATACAAGAATTCTATAATTTTTCATTGTGAGCCAACCATACAAGAATTCTATAATCTTGCATAACCAGGGAAATCACCACTTGGCTGAAATATGTGACTTTGTTCATTGTTGTTTCATCCACAAGAGAACATGTGCTAACTCCTCTGCCAAAACAACACGACCGGGTTATTGATCACACCAACAACTGATGTTTCTTGTAAAGCCAATGTATATGGCAAGTCTTGATCCAATAATATGGATTTGAACACGTGAATAGATAAGAGTTGGGGGACATGCGTTGGATTTAAAATGTATGTCCTCGACCAACTCTGTGATTTGTTCCACGTCCATCCTGACAGAAAAACGCCAATGCCTCCAAACCGAGAAATTTAGCACTTGCAAGTTTTCTAATGATCCTTTTGTCTGATACGTACAGAGCCAGGTTTGACGAATTAAGAGTTTAAGAATGTCATTAACCAAGAATCCTTCGTAAGTTGAAACATATTTTTGGCTCATTTCAGCTCAAATATATTGATTCTCATTCCGAGATGTGTACATTCTTTAATTTTTCCTTATGTAGTAAGAGTATGGTGTAGCATGCATGATTGAAATAAGTTGAGGTGAACAAGTCTGGGCACACTATCAACAAATGATGTAGATTTGTAATAGTTTTCTCTATTTCAATTAGATTCCATAATGTGAGAAAAGATCGTTGCAAAGAGTGTCCTTTAACTATGAAATTATAACACCAGGGAGAAAATTTGCGGCAAAATTTAAGAGTAAGTGAATGTACCTGGCGGATAGGATCCATTTGTGGAGGTGATGATGCTTCACTCTCCGCTTCCATTCAATCCTTGGTAGACATGGATCGAGTCACACCAATGCTCATAGAAAGAAGAGATATAAAATGAGATGCGAGGGTTTTAAGAATGGATTTGTAGCAAATTCTTAGACTCCACCATGATAAATAAAGGATTACCTCCGAGAAGATTTAGACTTCCATTAATCTTAAATAAACTTTTGATGGGTATAAATCCAAAATACATAGATTATTACTAAATCAGTATGGGAATCCCTGAAATGAAAATCCACTAGTAATAACCTTCGAGAGGTTGTACCTTTGCCCCTTTTTCTAGCTCTGAGATTGTGAGTTTCATGGCTATGTTGTCTTGGATTCAATGACATGAAGATAGAAATATAGCGGAGATATAACAAAGAACTACACAAAGATATTCCAAGAAACACCAAAATATAGTGAAACCCAACTTCTATTAATGAACAAGAGAGAAAAACATCGTAGAACAAAAATTGACAAAATAGGGTAGCTTATCTCTGAAAAGAAAGAGATGTTGCCTACGTTTCATTCACAAAAAGCTTTACATCACACTCAATTGCATGCTTAAAGGGTCTCCTTCACGGCCTCAATTATATATGAGAGAGTGAGAGGAGAACAATTCCCATGATGCATGTGGGATAAATTAATCTAAGTTTATAAAATTTCATAGGCATGTAAAACACTAGGACTTCCTGGGCAGTCAGTCATCCTAGTACTACTCTAGCCTGAGTGCGCTTAACTACAGAGTTCTAATGGGATCTGATGCATTATTGCTATGTTGTAGGCATGTGGATAAGAACACTAGTAAATCATTACATGATGTCTGTAATTAACAAATGAAGCTGGTATTACATTTAATTCCCCATCAAAAGGGTGAATATCATGTTTGATCAAAACCATAGGCTCGAAATGTTGATTCAGTGGAAAAGGTGGTTGGCCACCGACATCCACGTGGATCATTCCTGCCCCCTTAGGAAGCAATGGTCCCCATTGCGTTAAGTTCCTGGGGAAGCTTTTGTTGAATATGAACCTTAGTGAGATGCTTGCCTTGGTGAAGAAGTTGTCCTGCTTAGCTTCTTGAAGACTATCATGACCCTATTGTTAGAGGGGTTGGATCTGTTCTACCAATATAGCTGCATGATATATCTGAGTGTGGGAGGACTCTGTCAGTGAAGATGAAACATGAAGAACATAAAGGGCTATGTTATAACTGTGTTTGACTAGGAAGTGTGGAGGCACCCTCGTAGGTGTAGTAAGAATATCTTTGTGCTCTTCTACAATCTTATTGATATTCTTATGTTGGATAGAAAGGTCTTGGGTCGAGGTTATAGTGGTTGTAGTGTCCTTCTATTCACCTTCTGACCAAATCGTGAAGATGATAAAATTTGTGGCTTGAGAGATTACTTTGCGGCACTGTTTTGGTGGGATAGTAGTCAGAACTACCTCTAGTGCCCTCTAGAGTTGACCCCCCAAAGTAACAATGACACTACAAGGTCGAGACTCATAAATAGCATGAAACTTCCACATATATGGCTGACCTAAAAGAACATCATAGACTTCCAGTGGGGCAACATCACACAGTACCTCATCCTTGAAGAGCTTGATGTTGTAGGACATGTGACATTGTTGGCTGGCACAAATATCTCATCCCTAGCGAAGCCACCCAATGTTGTATGGATGTGGGTGTGGTGTTGTCGGCAAATCCAACTGCTTGAGGACCTCTATTGAGATGAGGTTATTTTGCCTTCCGTTATCAACAATGAAATGCAGTGGGGTCCCCTTCACCCACATCTGTGAATGAAAGAGGCACTCCCCCTCCTCAGGATCCTCTGGTTTTTATGGTTGGATTGTTGTGGTTACGACAGTAGCAGTGGGTTCTGCATCAATGATCTGTCTTATTTTATTATTTTTTGAATCAGAGTCTGAGTTGGGGCTTGGCTCTATTTCTTTGAGCTTGGCTACTAATGACTGTTTGGAGCGACATTCATTAGTGTTGTGCCAAGGGATTTCGTGAAAGTCACAGCACTTTCTAGTGTCCTTCTTTGTCTTTACCCTTCTTTTCCTGTGGTTTGGACTTATTGTCTTGAGGTTGGTTTTTATGTGAGTTAGGGTCTCCTTTACCATACTTCGATTGTTGTGGATTTGCAGAACTGAACTCCCACTTACTTTTCTGCTTGAATTTCTGCTCAATTTTGACTTCATATTGATAAGCATCTCTCAGTGAGGAGATGTCCAAGAAATCCATCTTTGTTTGGATGTACCTATGTATACCATTGTGATACCTCAAAACCAAGTGCCACTTGGAGTCTTTGATACCCATATTTGAGCACAATGTATGAAAAATGTTAGTGTACTCCAACACTATTTGATCTTTTTTCTTACGCAGAATCATCCATCTCATGTACTTGTCATCATATTTTTCGACATGGTAGAACTCCTCCTTTAGGGTATATACAAAGGCTTCCCAAGTGGGTTCTCTCTTGAATGGTGTAGATTCATTTGCGGTGTACCTTTCCCAATAACCTTCCCACCAAGCACTGACATGGGGAAGGGATTTAAGGAGCGTGAAGGTGAAGTTTTCACTATCAATTTTTTTTTGGATGGAGTGATAATATTCTAGTAGATTCAACCATTTTTCTAGATCATATGCATCTATCTGGCCTTCAAATAAGGGGATATCAAAATCTTCTACCTTGAAGGGTGTCGCACCTCTGAAATGGTTGCTTGTCAAAGATGCCTCAGTCGTCACCATCGGTTGTCTTAGAACGATCTGAGCGGGTTTCCATCATCTTGTTCCTCTGTCGCACGAGGGCTTCCTCAAGCAACGTATTGAAATGATCTCCTACTTTTTCATCTCTCTTTTCTTCCACCATGGGAGGTTGCTTAGGCTAGTGAGAGAGGTTATTATCAAGCAGAACTAGATCGAGACTCAAATCTCTATACCTTGACCTCATCGAGGACCTGCTCTGACAAATGACAACCTTGACCTCATCAAAGACCTTCTCTAAGAAATGACAAGGAGTATACTTCTCTGACACCACTGATCCAAAATATTTTGAGAATGACATGAAGACATAAATATAGCAGAGATGTAACAAGAAAATACATAGAGATATTGCAAAAAACACAAAAATATAATGGAAACCCAACTTCTATTAATGAATAATAGTGAAAACCCAACTTCTATTAATGAATAAAAGAAAAAAATATAGAATGGAGTAGCTTATCTCTGAAAAGAAAGAGAGATGTTGGCTACACGTCATTTGGAGCAAGCTTTACATCACACTACATTGCATGCTTAAAGGGCCTCCTTCACCTACATTATATATGAGAGAGTGAGAGGAGAACAATTCTCATGATGCGTGTGGGATAAATTAATCTAAGTTTATAAAATGCCATAGGCATGTAAAACACTAGGATTTCCTAGGCAATTGTCCATCCCAAAACTACTCTAGCCTGAGCGCGAATGAGATCCAGTGCATTAATGCTATGTTGTAGGCATATACATAAGACCACTAGGAAATCATTACATAATGTCTGTAATTAAAAAATGAAGATGGTATTACATTCCATTCCCCTATAATTAACAAATCAAGATGGTATTACATTCCACTCCCCATCAAAAGGGTGAATATCATGTTTTATGACAACCATAGGCTAGAAATGTTGATTTAGTGGAAAAGAGGCTAGAAATGTTGATTTAGTGGAAAAGGTGGTTGGCCACAGAGATCCACCTTGATCATTCAAGATGTGAACTTTTCATACACTAGAAATGTTGATTTAGTGGAAAAGAGGCTAGAAATGTTGATTTAGTGGAAAAGGTGGTTGGCCACCGAGATCCACTTTGATCATTCAAGGTGTGAACTTTTCCGTGGAAAGAACTTTACTCAGATTCAAGATCTAGATCAAGGTGTGAACTTTTCTGTGGAAATAACTTGACTTAGATTCAAGATCCACCTTGATCATTCAAGGTGTGAACTTTTCCATGGAAAGAACTTGACTCAGATTCAAGGTGTGGACTTTTCCGTGCAAAGAACTTAACTCGGATTTATATTTGTTCACAAAGTCAATTATGGCATTGGGTTTTTCCTCTTTTCGTCAATCATGTAACAACTTCAAGCATGATTGTCTTGCTGGACAGGGTTTTGCCAAATATTTGTTAAATATATCAGTGACCTCAACATTGTGTGACTGTACACTGCCAGTTGTCTTGGCCAGCTATATGAGTTAGTTAGGATCTCTTGTTTTGTTTCTTGATTTGCTTGAGCCTATTTATCTCATCTCTTTTTCCCTTAATGAAAATATACTCAATGATATGCGCTCTACTCATTCTTGTTTCCCAATTTCGTCTTCTTTGTATTATCTTCTTTGTTTCTCATTTTATCATGGTATTAGAGCTTAGGACGTAAGTCTCTTCACAGTGCCTGGAGAGTAGCCCGATCGTAAGAAGAAGAGCGTAGAGCCTACATTGTCTTGCAAACAAGAGCACAAGATGAAAGATTCTTCACAGATCTTGGAGAACAGTTTGTATTCCACAGACGCTCAAAATATCATTGCAGACAGTAAGTGCACGGAAGAATAACTACAGAAAGTAGAGAAAAATTAAAGATTACGAGAGCATTTAAAGAATTCGTGAAAGTTTCATGAAATTCTTTCTTAAGATGAAAGTTTGCAGAAGAAACAAAGGAGAAGCAAGATCATCAGTAAGATCGGCTCTCTGAACAGATCTGAGCCATTAATCAAGCTCAAAAAGGACGACGAGCCAGCAGGCAAGGAGAATTTTTTTTTAGCCATAAGATCTTAGCGTGAGCAATATCAACCGTCAGATCAAGCAAAGATTAAGCCATGACCATCAGATCTCATCAGAGAGAGATCGACGGTGAGGAGGCATTGCGGGGAGCGGAGAGGAAATTAAATTTTGTGCAAGTTGTGAGCCCACAATCTCTTAGGCTCGTTGATCTTTTCAGATCAACATATCAACGGTGGATATCGATCCCGCTACGAATGAGCGTATTCGATTTGCGAAGATCGGCAAGGAGATTAAATAGTGAGCGAGTCAAATCTCCGCAATCACTCGCGGTCATTGATCTTCAAGCAAGTGACACACGTCCGACAATCTTGTACTTCGGGAGGAAGCCAACAGAAGCTAAGGATTAAAGGATTCTCGAATCTCCGAAGAGCCGAAGTTGATCCAGACCATTGATCGAAGTGGACACATGGCAGGAGATCCCGCACTTCGATGATAATCACTTCCGAAGAAAGATGGATACAAGAAGCCAGAACTCCCAAAGGCCCGAAGCCCGGAGTTCATCTGAACCGTCCATCAACAAGGACATGCGGCACTAGATCCCTCACTTCAAAGACTTAGCACTCCATAAGGTCTTGCGGAGCGATATCTACATGAAGTCCCGAAGTAAATCTGATCCCTCGAAGGCTGTGGACACGCATCGACAGATCTGTCACTTCAGAAGATTAACACTTCATAGGTTTGAAGTGTTGTGCACCTCAGAACACCCGAAGCCCGAAGTTCCAAAGAAAATCTCCACCTTTCAAAGCCACATGGAGGCAGATCTCACACTTCGAAGATTCGACACTCTGGAGGATTGCGCATATTAGCAAATGAAAACTCCTAAACATCGGAGTTCTGAAGAAGATATTGGTCATTTGTTTGCGAAGGCCTAAATACCATTGGATTTATCTCTCTCTGGACAATTTTCCACTTCGACACATCGCGAGTTTTGTGATTAAAAGCGGTGAAAAATCCCCAAAGCCTGAAGTCTCGAAGTATTTGTGGACCGTTGATCTCAAATCAACCAGGATTGTTGATCCTTACAATGGGTTAGAAAGGAATATCATTCGAAGCCCCAAAGTAATTGAGGATCATTGCTCTAAACTCAACGAGGACCATTGATCTTTGGAATAAGACCATTATTCAACCTTCAACTATTCATAAGAATTGAGACCTTCAGCGTCGAAACGCCTGAAGCCCGAAGACCCAGAGAGCCTGGTTTTCAGCCCACGGTCACATGAGAAGTTAAACTTCAAATTATTTTTTGGCTCTCGAGTAAACTCAGAAAGCCCAATTCCGCCATTAGAGGGGCTACAGTTGCCAAAGCAGTGGTAATCCCCGTGTTTTTCAGCCCGAAGTCACACAGAGGATTTCGTGGACCTGGTTTTTCGCACAGGAAAAAAGTAAGAACGCAAATCTCTCACAATTTTTTTCTCTGTTAAATTTTTTTAAGATGGCCACCTCTAGAAATTTAGGACCACCTCAAGGACCGATTCTTCTTGGAAACAACTATGAGTTTTGGTCTCTTAGAATGAGATCCTTCTTGCAAGCACAAGAGTGCTAGGATCCAGTGGATCTTGGATATGTGGAATCAGATCCAACAGACCTTGCTGCCATGACCAACCAACAGATAAATGCTTAAGAAACACAAAGGAAAAGAGAAAATAAGGCAAAATTATGGATTCAATATTCAGTGGATGACTCGATTTTCTCAAAAATCACAGGCGCTTTTAATTCAAAATAGGCCTGGGACATCCTTAAATCAGCTTACCAAGGCAATGACAGAGTCAAAACAGTCAAATTGCAGACCTTGAGGACACACTTTGAGACTTTAAAAATGATAGAGTCTGAAAACGTTGATCAATTTATGACCAGAGTCATGGGAATTGTAAACCAAATCAAATTGACTGGTGAAGTCATCACTAATCAATGAATTGTTGATAAAGTCCTCAGAAGCTTACCAAATAAATTCGAAATGGTTATTACAGCTATCCTTGAATCCAAGGATCTGTCAAAATTTTCAACAAATGAATTAATGGGCTCTCTATTGACACATGAGACCAAACTACATCTCAAAGATGAGTCAACAACCAATGCCTTCAAGACTCAATTCTCCTTCAGCAGAGGGAGATGCATAGGTCACAGAGGAAGAGGGAGAAGTCCAAGTAACCATCATTCAAGTGAAGGTCACAGACAACATAACCAGAATCAGAATTTCCAAGGTCACAGACAACATAACCAGAATCAAAACTTTCAACCTCAAAGAGGCAGAGGGAGAATATCAAATGACACATCAAGCATACAATGCTATTACTGTAAGAAGTTTGGGCACTATGAATCTGAATGCTGGAAGAAGCAAGAAGATTATCTCTTAAGCAAATCAGATGTCTCAAATCATGAAGGAGAAACCTCAGATGGTATGTTTCTCTCATGCCACAAGACTGAAGAACAACAAAAAGATGTTTGGTTGCTGGACAGTGGCTACAAAAATCACATGATAGGTAACAAAGATTTACTCTCATGCATTGATTCTTCAATTTCATATGATATTACACTTGGAAATGATTCTTTAGTCAAAGTTCACGGAAAAGGAACTGTACCTATTGTTACTAAACAAAATGTAAAGAAAAACATACACAATGTCTATCATGTTCCAAATCTGACACATAATCTGTTGAGTGTAGGACATCTAATTGAACATGGCTATAAGGTACTTTTTGAAGGAGCATCATGTAGGATATATGATAAAACCCATAGCAGAAAATTGATTTCTAAAATCCACATGACCAGGAATAGAATGTTTCCCCTGACCCTCAGAACTGCAAATTTGATCCAATCATATGCACAAAGTGCATCCACCCCCAATGAAACTATGGTTTGGCATACACGATTTGGACATCTACCCTTTCAGAGTCTAAGTCTTCTACAAAAACACTCCATGGCCAAAGGTCTCCATGTCTTCAAAGAGAAAAATCCCCCATGTGAGTCTTGCATTATTGGAAAACATAAGAGAACTAGTTTTTCACAATCCTCCACTCAAGCCAAACAACACTTAGAGATGGTGCACATTGACCTATGTGGAGCAATGCAAACAGAGTCTATAGGTGGTAGCGTTTATTTTCTAACATTTATTGATGACTTTAGTAGGAAAAATTGGATCTATTTTCTCAGACACAAGTCTGAAAATTTTGTAAAGTTTAAAGAATTCAAAGTTGAAGCTGAAAAAGAAAGTGGAAAATATGTAAAATCTCTTAGGTCAGATGGAGGAGGAGAATACAGCTCCAAGGAATTTGCAAACTTCTACAAATCAGAAGGCATCATCATGCAAACTACAGCTAGGTATACTCCACAACAAAATGGAGTGGATGAAAGGAAAAATCAGACAATAATGAACATGGAAAGAAGCCTTCTCAAAGAGAAATGTCTATCAAATACATTTTGGGCTGAAGCAGTAGCATGCTTAGCTTATCTCCTGAATAGATCTCCATCCACTAGTCTCAAGATGAAGGTCCTTCAAGAAGCATGGAGTGAGACAAAGTTAAATGTTGCTCATCTCATGACATTTGGATGCATAACATACGCTCACATACCTTCCTAATTAAGGAAGAAACTAGATGATCTATGTGAGAAATGCATCTTTACTGGCTATAGTGAAACAAAATCTTACAGGCTCTACAATCCAATCTCAAAGAAACTAATTCTCAGTAGAGATGTAAAAAAATTTGAAAATCAGTTCTAGAACGAGTCTGAAAATCAGCCAATGGACAGTCAAGATCCATTGTTGTCATGTCATGAAGACACATAGAATTCAGGATAACAAACACATCAACATGCTCTTCCAAGATTCCAGGTACAAGGACAACCTGAAAGTTCTCAGGATAACTCTACTTCAAGCAGAAATTCATCCTCTGAACTTCAAAATCAGAGAACTCGAAGTTTGAGAGAAATCCATCAGCAGTTGGATGACATTGATCAGCACAATCTTTTTGCATTGATGTCATGTCAACCTACATCTTTTAAAGAGGCAACTCAAGAGCCACATTGGGTTCAAGCCATGAACCAAGGGAATGACTCCAATGAGAACAACAAGACATGGGATCGTGTTGATCTTCCCAGACACAATAAAAGTATTGGTGTCAAGTGGGTTTACAAAACTAAACTCAATGAAAAGGGACAGATTGAAAAACGCAAGGCAAGAGTTGTTGCCAAAGGATTCTCACAACAACCAAGTATTGATTATGGTGAAACTTTTGCTCCAGTAGCAAGGTTAGACACTGTAAGGACTCTCTTAGCCATAGCAGCTCAACACAAATGGCAAGTATACCAGATGGATGTCAATTCATCTTTCTTAAATGGTGTCTTAGAAGAAGAGGTCTATGTGGACCAGCCACCTGGACTTGAAGTCAAAGAGAAGCCAGCCAAAGTGTATCGATTGAAGAAATCCTTGTATGGCTTAAAGAATGCTCCAAGAGCTTCGTACAATAGAATTGACACTTACCTGATCAAAAGTGCTTTCAGCATAAGCCAAAATGAGCCAACTTTATACACCAAAACAGATCAGCACGGTAAAATTTTGATTGTATGTGTATATGTTGATGACATGATATATATCGGAAATCTTGAGTTATCCCATTTTAAACATGCCATGCAATCTGAGTTTGAGATGATAGATCTTGGCATCATGAAATATTTCTTGGGGATTGAGGTTGACCAATCAACCAAAGACATTTTTGTTTGTCAGCAAAAGTATGCAACAGACATCATCAAAAGATTATGCATGGAAGACTGCAATCCAGCAGAAACTCCTATACCCCTAGGCACACAATTGAGAAAGAAAGATGAAGGCCCTATAGTGGACTCTACCATGTACAAAATTTTAGTAGGCAGTTTGTTGTATATTACAACAACTAGGCATGATATTATGTATGCAGCCAATGTTGTTTCCGGGTTCATGGAATCCCCCAAAGATTCTCACTGGAAGATGGTGAAAAGGATTCTGAGATATGTTCCAGGCACTCTCAATTTTGTCTTATGGTACACTTATTCTAATGATAATCATCTCTCTGGTTACACAGACAGTGATTTTGCAAGAAGCCTAGATGATAGGAAAAGCACTTCAGGACATGCTTTTCACCAGGGCACGAACCTGATTTCATGGGCATCAAAGAAGTAGCCAATTGTATCCATATCTTCTGTAGAGGCAGAGTATGTCGTTGCTACCTCAGCTTCATGTCAAGTTGTGTGGCTGAGAAGAATATTGAATGATATGTCACATACAGAAAATGAGTCAATTCCTATCTTATGTGACAACACCTCAACAATTGCTCTATCCAAAAATCATGTGTTTCACAAAAAAAGCAAGCATATTGACACTCGTTTTCACTTCATACGTGAGCTAGTCAATAATGGTGACATAGCGCTTCAATTATGTGGCTCTCGAGATCAACTCGCAAATATTTTTACAAAGCCACTAGGAAAATCCATTTTTTTATTTTCAGAGACAACACTTGGGCATTATCAATGTTGACGTTTGTAATTGTTGAGTTTAAGAGGGAGTGTTAAATATATCAGCAACCTCAATAGCATGTGATTGTACACTGCTAGCCCAGTTGTATGAGTTAGTTAGGATATCTTGTTTTGTTTCTTGATTTGCTCGAGCCTATTTAGCTCAACTCTTTTTCCCTTAATGAAAATATACTCAACCCTATGCGCTCTGCTCATTCTTGTTTCCCAATTTCGTCTTCACTATATTATCTTCTTTGTTTATCATTTTATCAAGATTTGCATCCCTCCTCTAAGATGGAGAAGAAGGTGAAGAGTTGATTCCTTCTGGATATTGTAATTGGCAAAAGTGTGTTCGTCATTGAGCTTTGTTCTAGCAAATATCAGTATCTGCTAGTCGAGTGGAACTCCTTTCTTGTCTTGAATTTTAGCCTTTCCATTGTCAATTGTGTCAGAGCTTTTGACTTCCAGAGTGATGGTTTTTCCCTTAAGGGTCTTGACAAAGATCTGCATTCCCCCTTTGAGACAAAGGACGAGGTGAAGAATGGACTCCTTCAGAATGTTATAATATGCTAGAGTACGACCATCCTCAAGTTTTTTGCTAGAAAAGATGAGCCTTTACTGATCAAGAGGAATTCCATCATTATCCTGGATCTTCTCCTTCATGCCTTCACATTGTCAATGGTATCTGAGCTATCCACCTCAAAAGTTATGGTTTTTCCAATCAATATCTTCACGAATATTTGCATTTTGAAATCTAAAATTTGCAAACAAAACACCTGCACAGTCAAAGCGCACCATTAGAGAATCTGCATAACCCTAAATCTTCACAATATAACACAACAAAACCCTAATTTACACATAAACATGATATCAAATAGAGAAAGAACACGAAATCCCTGAAATAAATTATGGAGCAGGGAAACTACCTCGAAACTGCACTAATCTCTCATCGGACGACGAACAGTCGATTGACAAAGGGATTACACATTTTACTTTGCAAATCCAATACACACACTCAGAAAATATATTTCAAAAAACCATATACCACAATGAAAATACACTGTAAAACTTGAATCTATGCAACAAGATCACAATCAGAATTTCGATAGGTAAACCTTGAATCTATGCAACCATATCACAATCACAATTTTGATAGAAACGTAAATAAATTCAATAAATAGATTTGTTGGAGGGTTCAACTAATAAATGAATATTGAAAGAATTTAACTTTTCTCGAACTCTTGGAAGTTCAAAGCAGCCATAACTTATATTTGAATAGAAATTGAAACCATTGGAGGGTCTTTTTCCTCTATAATTCACATTGCTACAAAATATTTCAAATTTTGGCTTCTTGCACAGGACTCTTGCATACATCCTTGAATGCACTCTTGAAACAACAGTTCAAGAGCGAGTAGTAGACTAGCCATGGCATCATCCACACTTGAAAAACAAAGTAGTTTGTTTGCTTCACAAGAATACATGAGTTGAATAAATTTAATGTGCTCCTCCATACTGTAAGTAAATTTAATGTGCTCCTCCATACTGTGAGTATTTGTTGATAGGGATTTCAAGTGGTAGACATTTATCAGAAGACCAACGGTCAGATAGCATTGCCTCATAAAATTCATAATTTCTCAAAAACTGAGAATGAAGTTAAATTCAATTTCCTCCATACTCTACACTGTTTGGATCAATCAACTATAATTATGCCGAAGGAATACTTAGTTATGTTGAAGGCATATTTAGGAAGAGATTTTGTGGAAAACCTGTCAACAGGTTGACAGGTTTTGGAAAACTACTTGTATCATGATTATAAACCATTATAAACTGCCACGTCTTCATCATCAGTTTTAAAGTCCACATTTGTTGTCATTCTCGTTGTTTGGGCCTTCCTCGACACCCACAATCCCTCAGGATTTGACCCCATGTTCCTTGAATGAAGAGGCAACAGTAAGGACGATCGCGTATCCTCTGTCCACGTACACAGATTTTGTAGAAGATGCAAACTGTAACAGAATGTGTGTTAGTGTCGGTGACAGTGACGTTCTTTACATGCCAACCCCAAAGCTATCTCAATGCCAACTAACCGGTCAGTGGACAGAAATTTATACACGTTCTCAAGCAATTTGGTCATATATACAAAGCTCATTTGGTGCAATAAGTGGATATCTTTGGGGAGGAGATTCATTTTAATTAACGTTGTTTTAGAGAGCCTTCCAGTTTAGTGGCTAGCCCTAGCTCATTTCTCAATCGAGGCCCTTAATAAACTCCACAAGTTGAGTTTTTCTTTTCTGTGGAAAGGGAACAAAAATAAGAATGTTTATCATTTATGCAATTGGATTTCTATCTCAAAACAAAAGCTTTATGGAGGATGGGGCCCGGAACATATTTGTGTTTTATAGGGCCTTAGCATCAAACACCTTATGGCATGCTTTGATGAAGGAAGGGTTTTGGAAAAGAGTTATTAAAGACAAATACATCATGCACAACTCTATCTTATCTTGGTTCCGGTCTGCGAATACTTTCTCCTATTATGGATCGCAATTCTGGAAAAACATTAGAAATACTATGTCGGTGATCCTCCACTGGATGGTCTGGAAGCTGGTTTCGGGCCACTCAATCTCAATTGGGAGAGATGCGATTATAGGATTGGGACATGACTCATTCCTTTCTCAGGAGTTGATTACTTCCCTTAATTGTAAGAACATTCATATTTTATTCCATGTAAGCCGACTTGAGGTGCGAGGAGTGATGATGCAAAATTGGGTCTGTAGTTCCGATTTGGGCCTCGAGGGGGAACTTGCAGAGGAATGGGACTCATATAGGAGAAAATTGTTAGACACATGGATCTATTTAGTGAACAGACCGGACAAACTTTTATGGAATGGAGGTGATGCCTCGGGCCAAATATCAGTTAAAAATGTTTATGAAGCTTTGTCAAACAAACTTTGGATTTATAAGATAGGGGGATGGAGGATAAACTTATGGACTTGGGACTACCCTTTGAAAGTTAAACTCTTTTTCTAGTTAGTAGCTAAAAACAAAGTATTAACTTGGGAAAACTTGCAAAAAAACGGATGGAATGGGCCTGGAAAGTGTTATTTATGCAGCGTTAAGGGAGAGACAAGCAACCATTTTTTTGTTACCTGTTCCATTACTATTACAGTTTGGGAGGAAGTGAAAAAATTACTGAAATTTACTCATGGCTAGGCTGGTACTTCGGTTGTTGAATGCATGCAAAATTGGTATTCTCGGAATCAGAATTATCCATTCCTTCCAACACTCATATGTTGGAACATTTTGTTGGATAGGAATAAATCTATTTTTGAGGATAGACCTCCATCACTGTAGAGAATCATTTATCTTGTTTTAGCTGATGTAGGGTCGGTGGTAAAAATTAAAAAAGCTCCAAAAGCTAGGATATCGACTACAGTACTTCCAATGGACAAAGCTCTTGCTTGGTTTGATGGAGCAGCTCAACAGAATGGCACTCTCTGTGGCATGGGTGGAGTCTTAAAGATTGATGATCATACAGAATATAGATGGACTTTAAATTGTAGAAGAGGCACAAACACGAGGGTTGAGCTTCTGGGTGCTTGGGAAAATTTAATCATGGCCACAAGACTCTTGGTTATTGAGTTGTTTGTGGTAGGGGACTCAAATATCTTTATTGATTGGCTTAATGGAAAGGGATCAATCATGGTGAAAAAATTTCATAGCTGGATGGAAATAATATCTTATATCATTCCACTCTTCAAATCTGTATCTTTTGCACACATCTATAGAGAAGAGAACAAGGTAGCTGACAGTCTTTCAAAAAAAGGCCATTTTTCTTTGTTAAGGGAAAATCACCTACAGTCATTGGGAGGATGGTTAAGAGGGCCTTACTCACTTTCTAAATCTGTATTGACCCTTGCTTCATATTTTTGAGTCATTATTTTTTGAGGTTATATATTCGACTGTTATCTACTATCCGAGAGAGTCTTTTGTTATGTCGGAGATTATAGTACATGTAATA
This sequence comes from Picea sitchensis, assembly GCA_010110895.2. Taxonomy (NCBI): domain Eukaryota; kingdom Viridiplantae; phylum Streptophyta; class Pinopsida; order Pinales; family Pinaceae; genus Picea; species Picea sitchensis. Next base: position 106,008 of record SNQJ01S0000620.1, read on the forward strand.
TGTCTCAAAGTGTTTTCAAAGGATTAGTCTTTGCATAAAGTTTATTAACATCCTGTTTGCTTTTTTACTGTACATAGATAGTGGATTGCAGTTAAAGTACTGTATTGTAAACGGATTATATTATTTTTAATATAATGGGTAATTTTATCTAGAAAAAACAAAGCTCATTTCATACTTTTCAATGCTCTTCACATGAGTTTATATTGAGAGCTACTCAATCAGGATTGATGTTTCTTGAAATCTAATAACTACCCAGTACAAAGCCCATTGGAGCCTGGAAGACAATCATTTCCAACTCATGTCACAATTTAAAATGGTTTAACACTATAAAATCTATGGATGTTTCTTCCTTAAAACAAATTATAAAATAAATAATTCAAAGCGGATCCACCACAACATTAGATCTCCGCAAGATTGAAACAACTTAATACTGATCAAGAATATATCACTCTTCAACAGAGCTAAAGAATCCTCAAACGTAAACAGTGTAGGAAAGTATCAGCATAACACATTGCTTAATATTCAAAAGCATCACCACAAAATAAACTAAGGACATGGACAACAATTAAAATGATTGAACCTACAATATGAAAATCAATCTCATGTAGTGAATGATATCGTTCCCAATATACATAATAATCTGAAATCCCTCCATATATACATAATAATACTGTATTACCAGCAATGCTCACATACACACAAATAAAAAAGTTGAAATGCCAGCTTCAAAGTACCACCTTGTTTACAATGCTCACATACACACAAATAAAAAAACAGAAATGCCAGCTTCAAAATACCACCTTGTTTACAAATAACATAAATAATTCTTAGAACAGGCTAGAGAGTCTCTACTCTACTATTTTTAGTAACAAGTTACCATCTTGGAAATCTTGTAAATGTTATCTTACACAACCATGATGTAACAGTTTTTTTACTTAAACTTAAGTGGTTATTCTATATAATTTGGGTGTTCCATGGTTTTTTCAGCAGACTGAGTCCATTTTTGCATTCAAAATTGCAATTTAAACAGCAGAAAATTGTGATTTCCTGTAGATTTAAGTAGTCAAATTTCCACAAAAAAAAACAAAACATATAACAGTTTTATTGATAAATAAATTTGTTTGAATGTGTAAATATTGAAGAATTTAAGTTTGATCTTCCAAATAAAGGTTGGAATGTCATTAATGTGATCTTCTTGTCTTTATATATATATATATATATATATATATATATGGGTTGTTTTAACCATACCAATGGGTTAATCTGGAGATTTGTTCCAGCCACACTAGGTCAGTCATAGAGGAGACTGCCACTTACATTATATTATATATTTTGAGGCAAGAAGATTATGTGGGCAAGCACGGTTTACAAATCTCCATTTGTGGTGGATAAATGTAACACCCAAACACATCAACCACCGTCGGACTTTGGGACTTTATCCGTCGGGATTCGGGATTTCGCCGATCGGGAGTTCGCGAGCCCTGTTGCACCCTGCACAGGACCTTCCAAGTCCCGAACCTCGATAGTCAACGGGTCAACCTTTTCTTGCGTCGGGGATTTCCCTATCGGGAAATCGGCGGTTGTATTGTCGCATACCTCATGCAACACAAAACCCCGAGTACCGAAACCCCGAGTACGTGCCACCTGTCTCCCACTAAGTTTTTCCCCTCATCGGGAATCGGCGGTTGTAGCCAGGTCGCGATACCCTATGCAACACAAAACCCCGAAAATCAAACCTCCGAAGTACACCGCCTCCCACTAAGTTTTGGGACCCACCTGCCACGCCCTCTTCGATTTCGCTGATCGGGCGAAATCCAAATGCCCTTGCGCCTGAAAACTCACAACCTCTATATGGATCTCACAATTAATGCGTCCCTCTCCTCAGATCGAATCTACCGACAATCACCGGCACCCGCCACCGATTGTAAAGGATATGGGACTCATGTTCTCTGTTCATCCCATCCCGATGGTAAGCTTCGACTTAGTTATGTATTTAAGGGTTAAAATCCTCTAATTTCCCATCTGAACGGCTACCCAAGTGGTCCTACCGAGATCTATGGTTAATCCGTATTCTCCTCGTAAATCAATTCACTGTAATCTCCGCTTTCTAAGAATTTGGTAACTGCCACATTTAACAAAATTGCCATTTCATAGCAATTTTACAACCTTCGCTTAAGTAAATGTAACACTACCTTCATGGTAAACAAATGGATTCCGATAATGGATACCTTTAACAACTTAGATTTGTCATCAAATTAACATGCATGTAGATAATCCATAAGCATTGATTATAAACCGAGAGAACAACTCTAACATGATATTGAATTTTATAACAACACCATGCCAGCTTAACATTTTCAATAACACCGAGATGATAACAGAAAGAGTTCATGGGAATTCGAACCCACCAAGCGTCTGATCCGGGATGTTAATTTCTGGCCATTCTCATACCGCCTGCTGTTCTGCCTACCCGTGACCTGCCATACACAAAATAACTACCCAAGTCCATTGTCCACCCTGCCAACTACGAAAAACAACCTAGCTCCAGGATAACTACTTACATCCCCACCCCAGCCCAAACCTCCAAACAAACACACAGTACTCCTCATCACATGGGATGGGCAACCCCGCAAGTCCGTAAGCCCTTATCCGAAGCACACACCTCACAGCCCGTGAGTCTCCGGCCATCGCGGTGGAAAAAATGGTCCCTGTATCAGTTTTTTCCTGCGTCCATCATCCTCCGAATGGCCCGCACATCCTCCCTCTCCCCTCGCCTCACCTCCCACCACCTCACCAACACCCACCTCAACAACAAACTTTCACCCTTCCTGTCTCCCTGCATCTGCTTCATTAACATTTTCTTTTATCGTCTTCTGGATTGCTTAAGTCCTCACAAGATTCACTCCCTTGCAGCCTCTACTATCCCTGCTCTTACATTATTTTATTTCTTTTCCTTAATTTTGCTGCCTATAAATGCATCAGCTTGATCATCACACAATTAATCATTCTTAATTTCTTTAACTGATTTTCTTTATAATCTTTAATCATTTGTTCAACTAGGTTTCACATCTTTCAAACCCTATTCCGAAGTTATATGCCCCAGGTTATAAATGAGTGCTTGCCCATACATTCCCTACAATTAACTTTGACTATATTTAGTGGGTAAATCTAGGTCCATATTATTATTTTATTGTATATGAATAAGGAATGTATGTGTAGCGAACATGTAAACCTCTGTGTACAAATTAATAATCATTGCCATTTTTAATAATGTATGCATTCAATCCAAGAAGCAATACTAGTCTTTCATAGCATACAAATCATTAATTGTTTAAGAATTTCTTCAACCACAATTATTCGGTTTTATAATTTATTTTAGACAACTCGTTTAGTTACACTATTGTGAATGTTCATATATACAATATTTTCCTTATCAACTCCCATCACATGGAAGATCCCCATAAAGTCTCAACTATCTACTCATCCTTCCTTCCTAACCTACTTCCACACCATCCTATCCGTCCTCTACTATACTATCTTGGAGAGTCAACTATAATGAACTAACTCCAAATAGAACCTCAGAGGAAGTGTCACTGACTAAGCTTCCTAGTGTGCAACTCCATGTTCTCATCACACGCCCTGGGAGCACTAACCACACACCTCCTGTGACTTCGTGTTTTGGAGGATACATCATGGGAAACACCTCCACCCTCCTAATAGTACCAGGGTCAACACCCCATGTTTTGAACATACAGGGGCACCCTGTTGCTAGAGGTTTTGTCATCGCTCACAAGAAACTCATGCTAGTTTCATCTAAACTCACAATAGTCCATATCATAGCAATGCATTCAAACTGTTATAATTTCCATATACACTATTCATACCTAATGATTACCTAGCAAGACTGATATCTGACTGTTCTTAACACTTGATATTTCATACTCCATAACCCTGTGTTAGTCTCATAACACTATCTCATGCATTCATTCACCAACATCATAAAAATTCCATGGCTTCTTTCTAATTACTTCCATCTGAGCATCTCACACACATTAATGAAAGTTTTCCATTTTGAATTAGATTTCACAATATCCTACATCGTGACTTTTTACACATTCGTAGATTATCATCAAAACCTCATTCTAATGGTATTTGAACATTCAATAATTTCTTTCTCACAATATGTCTCATCATTTACATCATTATCAATATCATTCATAAAATTTTCATCCACATAATGTCTCATATTTCATGCATCATTATTAACATCATCTAAACGCTCATAAAGTTCACATTCTCATAATAGTTCATGATTCATGCATCATTATCAATATCATCCAAATATTCATAAAGTTCATAATTTTAAAGTTTAAGTGTACTGTACTTAATGGTTTCACTACACCCAGAAAGAAAAAATAAATGCTCTAGGCCTCGTGAAATCTCCGCCGCTCAAATCAAGAGGTGGTGTTATTTACACTTCCTTCGAAACACGCTCAAGGTGGTCAAAATAAATATTTATAATCTACTGAAGGCTCTTGGCCTCCTGCTAGCGGATCCTGGCTATACTTGTCCCACTGACCTTAACTTAGTCTACCAGAAGATTGTATTGCCGGACTCTAATGTCCGACATGCATAATGGTTATACTGCGAGGGTTCCCACGTCCGACACCGCAATTCTCCAATTTAGTTTATGTGATTCATCGCTAAATATAATGACGTAAAATGTATACATGAAATACATTATGAGTTTTATGCAAGTAAGGTGGAAGTACGAGATTGGAGAAAGTGGCACCTAACCGGGACTCTCTTTGGACCTTAAATGGACCTAGAGTCCCATGGAGGTGACAACTTTGTCCCTTCCTGAACCAAGGAAAATTTTATTAGCCCTGACATTTAATGAAAACCTCGGTCTCCTAATCGCGATAACTTCTGGGCCGATCCTGCGGTGCATCCTCACAGAACTTTTCCGCTCATCCTGCTTCCTTTTAATTCTTGGCCTCTAATTTGAATCACCTGCCTCTCCATTTCCCTGAATCAGGGCCTCGCCCAACCATTATACCTCAAGTCTATCCCAACCTGCAGGTTCTATGTATTCTTCCTATACAAAGCTTCAGATGTTGGTATCTAAATGGAACTAAGGGAATCAAGTATTTGAAGCAAACTCTACCAAAGGTAGGTACTTTTCCTAATGGGTTTGATTATCCATTGATGCATTATCCTAAGCATGTCTCTCCATAATCTGATTCAATCTCTTCTCGCTTGTCCATCCTGTTTATTTTGCTAAGCGGTGTTTAAGTTCAACTGAGTCCCTAGTGTTGATTGTAAACTTGTCCAAAACCCAGATGTGAATCGAGAGTCCCTATCCGAAATAATCTCTTTGGGAATCCCATGCAAACGGATAACTTCACTTATGAACACTAGTGCCACATCTGCAACATCGTATGTGTCTCTAATCGGAATGAAATGCGCACTCTTGGTTAACTGGTCCACTATTACAAGAATGGCATTGTGTCAACAAGTGAAGGCTGATCACCATCACCCGACAGGCCCCTACAACAAAATCCATAGAGATAATTTCCCATTTGGACATAGGGACATCATGTGGTTGTAGGAGTCCCGCCGGGTGACGGTGGTCTATTTTCACTGGCCGACACCTAGGTATTTCATACTCTAAATGTACTATATCGCGCTTCATGCCTGGCCAAAAGAAGAGTTTCTTCATATCTGTGTACATCTTTTTCACTCCCCGATGTGCACAATAAAGTGATCTTACTCAGCTTTAAAAGAATGCTTCGAATATCCCCGTTCTCTTGGACATACATCCTCCCTTGATATCTTAACAACTGGCTCTGTTTATATTATATCCCTTCATACTTTGGTCTAACCGCTCCGCCCGAGATTTGACGTAACCTTTGGAATTGTCCGTCATCGGGGAAGGTCAACACCTGCCTCAACCTGACCTTTAGGGCTCATCATATGAGAAGATATCGTGGTCTCACCGCAATTCACACTTTCGCATACTTTTCCCCAAGCTATATATGAAAATACCTCAAAATCATACTCACCATGAACTGCACCAATGCTCTTAGCATTTAGATCTCTTCGAAAGAAGAGTATTTTAAACTCTCATGAAGTCCGTTTCCGAGCTCAAAGTTTCACTCCACCAGATAGTGCCTCCAAAGTTTCAAGGCTAGCATTACCGCCGCCAACTCTAAGTCATGAGTTGCATATGACTCTTCGTGTTTTTCAATTTTCTTGACGTGATAAGCTAATACCCCTTATCTTCCTCGCATTAGCACTCTGTCCCCTTGTTTAGAGGCATCCGCGGTGCATCGTGAAGTCGCTTTCCCATATCCTGCACCTGAGAATTGGCTTAATTCAGTTAGTGCACTTAAGCTCCCCAATGCACTATCACATTCTTCTGCCCATTCATACTTGACCCCCTTACAAAGGGGGTGATGGGTTTCGTTATCTTTGAGAATCCTTCCACAATCTCCAATAACCCCAGCCCCATGAAACTCTCACCTCATGTATTCTCTGGCACCACATCTAATGGCCTCCACCTTCGTCCACCTGAGATTCCTTTGCCCTAAAAGGATCGGAGATGGCCGAGGACCTGGAGGGAAATGGAATGGAAATGGATGGAGGAACAATGGAAAGCCATGGATGGATGGATGGATGGATGGAGGACGGATGGATGGAATGGACCGGAGGATGGAAGGAATGGATGGAAGGACGGATGGATGGATGGAAGGATGGATGACGCCAGGATGGATGATGTGAGGATGAGCCGGAGGAAATGGATGGAGTAGGATGGACGGACGAAGGATGGATGGATGGATGGATGGACCATGGAAGGAATGGAATGGAACGGAAAGTGGAGGAGGATGGATGGATGGAGGAAAGAGAGAGGAATGGAAATGGAGGAAGGAAGGATGGAGGAAGGATGAAAGGATGGAATGAAGGAGGATGGACGATGGATGGAAGGAAATGGAGGATGGACAAGGACCGGACGGATGGAAAGATGGAGAGGAGGAAATGGAAAGGAATGGACGGATGGAGGTGGATGGAGGAAATGGATGGAGTTGGATGGAATGGAAGGAGGAATGGAATGGAATGGAGGAAATGGAGGAAATGGATGGATGGATGGACGGAAAGGATGGAAATGGAATGGAGGATGGATGGATGGATGGAGGAATGGATGGAGGATTGGACGAAGGACTGGATGGATGGAAGGAAAGGAAAGAAAGGATGGACAGGAAGGATGGAATGGAAAGGAAAGGATGGAATGGATGGATGGACGGATGGACGGATCTTAGGGATGGACGTGGATGGAAGGACGGAGGGAGGGATGGATGGAAGGAAGAGAGAGAATGGAGGTATGGACATGGATGGAATGGACAAGGAAAGGAAGGAGGACAGGATGGACGGATGGATGGACGAGGGATGGACGATGGATGGATGAATGGACGGAGAGTGGAATGGAGGACGGAATGGAGGAATGGATGGAAGGAAGGAAAGGACGGATGGACAGGAAGGATGGTGTGTGGATGGATGGCGGATGGAGGATGGATGGATGATGGATGGAGGATGGAGGATGGATGGATGGAGGAAGGAGGAAGGATGGAATGGACGGAAGGAAGGAAAGAAATGGATGGAAAATGAATGGAAGGAAGGAGGAATGGAGGAATGGAAGGAATGGAAGGAAGGAAATGGAGGAATGGAAGGGTGGAGGGAAGGATGGAGGAGGATGGATGGATGGAAAGGATGGATGGAAGGATGGAGGACGGACAAGGATGGATGGAGATGGATGGATGGAGGATGGACGGGGAGAGGAATGGATGGATGGATGGATGGGAGCCGGAGTGGATCTGGAGGAAGGAAGGGAGTGGATGGATGGAGGAATGGATGGAATGAAATGGACGGATGGATGGATGGATGGATGGACGGGATTCCCATAAGGACGCATAGATTATTGGCATAAAGAAGAAGATTGATGACTATACTAGTGGGGGAGTAGGCTGTATACAACTTACTTTTCTTTCAAGCATTCTTCTAACTTGTCAATGTATATGCAAAGGGCAAGGGACAAGGGACAACTTTATTTGACTCCAATATTGCAACTAATCTATCTCACCAGCCCTCGGTGTCTTTAAACTTAGAAATAATGTTCTCTTACATCCTTATTGCAAAGGCTCCCTCAACTCGAGAGGCACTTTTATCTCTCTTCCAACCTATTCCAAAGTTTTTTCCTAGGAGCCATGTCAAAATATTTTCTAAAGTCAACAAAACAACAAAAAGATTGGTTTTAGTATCACTGAACTCCTCTGGAATGATCCTAAACGTAACAAGATAGTCCACAGTTGAATTTTATCTCCTAAACCCCACACCCTCGACTTTAGCTCTTTTAATACTGGACTTTCTAGCCAAAGTTTAATCTTCTTTCCAAAATAATTCCATAAAGCTTGTCTAAATCGAAGCTAATCACAATGGTCCTATAATTAGAGGGAATGTTTCTATTCCCATTTTTAAAAATATGAATAATGAGGTTTTATGCCCGTGGTTTAGGGGAATCCCCTGCTGACTGCTAAATTAAAGAGCTTTGTGTATGTGAGGGATAAGGATTGGCTCCCTCCTGATTTTTAAAAATTTCAGCTTGGTAGCCTTCGCTGTCCTTAGCCTGGCTCATAGAAAGCCGCTTAACCTCAACTCTATGTCATCTAAAAGAAAACTTTCCTTTGTAGGGACAATAGGAATGGTGTCCATGGCATTAGGGAACTCATAAAGACTCTTCTTAAGGTAGGAATTCTAGTCCCTAAGGGAATCCTATTATTTCCTTTCTCTTTACTATTGAGTTTTGAATTTGGCTCCAGCACTTTAGGATCCAACTCAGATAGCTGTGAAAGTTGCTCCACCTTTCATTGATATAGCATATTTTTCCCTTTAATTAAGCCTTGTATATATTGATCTTAATGGAGTTTTATGGCCCAAATAGAAGATCCCCATGGCTTCTCCTCCTAGTAATTCTTTTACATTGTTTATCATACCAAGTATTGAATATTCTAATATTTTGTAGACACCCCTCAAAAGAGAACTCTTGAAACAATAGGTATTTTGAAAGTGGTTGTAAAAATTATGATAGAGTTCTCAATGTTGTCCTTATAATTTAGAGGTTTAATTTTACTATTTAAATCCTTTAAGAAAATGTCAACTTTACTTTATAAAAGCACAAATTCCTTTTATTATCATATAATTCTCTCAATGGTGTTCCATGCATGGAAAATTTTAGAGTTATGTTTAAAGATTTATGATCGAAATGCTCATGGTCATTTAAAAGGTCAAAAGTTGTTATTTATTGGAAACAAGGATATCATATATCACATCATCTACAACACTACTACTCTAGTCCATGAATACAAGTCATATTATTGGATTTTGGCCACTTCATTACCCATTGTAAATTATTAGGTCTTAAGAGCTACAAAGCTTGACCGAATCCCAAGACCAAACAAGTTCTCAATTAGGTCTTTAGAGCTTCTTTTGTAGCTATTAGATAAACAAGGTCCCCATCTGTATAAAGGATTATGGTTGGACCTACTAGTTAAAAGAGTAGCTTGTTTAGCTGTAGTCCTAGCATTAAAGTCTCCCCATGCACTAGGATACAATTTTCACTTTTCAAATTATAAATATCTTATTCTAAATTATTATAGGACAATTTTATCTAGATTATTTTTCTTGTAAAAGAAGAATTATTAGTAAAATAACAAATTGCTATATACATCTTCTTAAAGCATTGGTGTCCAAATTTCTATCCAAATGTATTGATTAAGAGGGTCAATATTATGAGTTGAATGTGAGGAGAAATGCTCTTTCTAATATAACAAGCTATGCCTCCTATCCCTCTACGGTGGGATTTTTTGTTCCATGTCGACCACAAGACAAATCCTTCCATGTTAGGGACCTTAGACTCCTCATGCTCCCAAGTTTCATCTAGACAAATAATATCAATATCACTTGGGATCCAACTTATCATGGGACCTTTGCATCATGCAAAGCTACAACAATTCCAAAAAAGGATCCCGAGTGTCCCAAATTCCTATTTATTATTATCCTTCTAGTCTCTATCCCTAACAATAGCTTTTCGATTTCTAATTATTGCCCATTTTCTTTCTTTCTTGGCCTCTTTTACCTTTTGAACTTCCTTCCTTAATTCAGCTTCGTCTTTGGGAATGAGGTCTTCATTTATAAATATTCTTGACCCTTTTAAGCTCAGAGATTTACTAAGTATGCTATATTTATGGTCATTACAACTTACTTTGACACAGATCAACCTATCTTTGTGATCAATTATTTTTCCTAACCTCTTTGCTTCTATGAGGTAAGTTGTATCAATTTGTGATTTATTTTTTAATTCTTCTTTTACTATTGTTAGTGTATCCTCCTGTTGTTGTTATTTTATACCAAAAATTATGAGGTTCAAGGCTCTTTTGTTACGCTCATGGTCCAGTTCGATTAGCTTATTCATTTCCTCTTTGATGGGTTTGATATCCAATTTGTTTTCCATATTACTGAGGGTCAAATTGTTGGTTAGTTTTTCTTCTAGCTCTTTAATCCTATGTCTCAAGTTGTGTTTTTATTCAACCCCTCCTTCTTGGGTTGATTGTTTATGTTTTCCTATTTCTTAAATTCTATCCTTAATTGTCTGCAATTCACTCTTGAACCCTAAGAATCTATCCTCTATTTGAGTTTGAATAGTATCTTTAATTTTTTATCAATCATTGTCTCTAGCTCTATTTGGAGTTTTACGTCTCTTTCTTCACTCCTTTTTTCTAATGTTTTTAACTGTATTTGGATTTTGGCATCTCTCTCTTCTCTACTTTTTTCTACTGATTCCATATAATCGTAAATGATCTCTAGGGTGATTTTGGGGGGCCTCCCCTTGTTAGGATGAGTTTTTGGAATAGGTGGTGGAGTGCTCATATTGAAAAGAAGAGCAAAAAGATGTAAGAATTATTATTATGGATTGACTTTATCTCTCAAATCAACTTTTACTTATGAAACTTAAAATAAATAAAATATATTTAAATCTCTTTACCTAAAATTAAAATTGAATCAAAGTAAAAAGTGACTGACCTCATTTGAGATTTCCAATTGCTCAACCCGTTGAAGAAGCCAAAAAAAAAGAGAAGTATTATTCTCATAAATAATTTCAAAGTATTATTCAGGTTCAAAACCGCACAGATATAATTTCAAAACTGCATAGAAGTAGTATTCCCATTCAAAACAACAGAGAAGTAGTATTCTCGTTCAAAACCACAGAGAAGTAGTATTCTCGTTCAAAACAGCAGAGAAGAAAATATATTTTAATAAAATTATAAAGGAAATTATTATTTTTTATTGAATTAGAAAATATTATGGAATAGTCTAATTTTATTGAGATAGAGAATATTGTGGAATGTCTTAGTCTAACTATTCTATATTTTGGTCCTTTTGGAGAGATATTTTTTGTTTAGTTTTGTTAGAAATCCTACAAGAAATTGTTAGATTTACATATTTGAGTGGTTAATTATGTATAATCCTAGTGAAATATTTAAATTTCAAGATTATTTTTTTTCAATTATTTTTTTAAGTAAACAAATTCAATTTGAAAAGTTTTTCCCTCTAAACTTAACTGAGATTTAAATGAAATTAATATAGTAAAGTTTTTATAATGGTGAATTAACTTTATATATATACATAAATAAACTCTACATTTTAAAATGTTTTTCAATCATTGCTTCAAGAATCGCTTTATAGCGTATTCTAGAGGATATGTCTAGACTTAAAGTATTAAGTGTTATGTTATATTATAATTTTAATTTTAATAATAAAGTAGGCTCAAATAATAATAAGAATAAAAATAATATTTATAAAAATAAAATCTACTTATAAGGAGGTTGTAATAATTGATGATGATGATGATGATGATTAATGTCCACTAAGACGGAATTGGTCTATCGGACCTTAAGAGGTTAAGTGATTACTTGTGATTCTTTAGAATTTTGTTTCTGTGCTAGAAAAGCATTAAGAGAAGCTTTCCAAGATCACCATACTTTTGTGGAGTTAAGAGGTTAGGAAGGTTGGTAGCGTGATAAATATTTACTTTAATTTGGTATATCATTACTTTTTTAATATATTTGAATTTGTTTATGATTTTCTCTATCTTCAATTAACAGATGACTAAAACAGTGTAGTGGCTACGTAAGTAGTAATAAATGGACGGTGTAATATATTAAAAATTATATTCATATTTAAAAAAAATATTAATATTAATATATTAAAAAAAAAAATTAATATATTAAAATCCATCTTAATCTCGGATAAAAAATTAACAACAATACATTAATTATTATATATATATATATATAATTAAGTCTATATTATTATATTAATTAGTAATATATTAAGTTGAGTGTGATGAAATGTGATTTTTATTCTTACAAGTCCAGGTATATATAATAACTATTCTTAATAATAAGTTATTAAGTAAACAAAATTAAAAAATAACCTTTAGAGCAGCAAAATGAGAAAGGTCAAACTTCACAAAACTAGAGGGGAAACAATTTTGACTTAATGAATTTTAAAAACATTATTTAATAATAGATATTAAAATAATAGTTAATAAATTATTAAGAATATTTTGTTTTTCATTATTCTTTACATTATCGTGCAAGGCCTTGATCACTGCCAACTGTCCTAAAAATCTCATTTAGAGTATAATTCCATAGATTTTTTTAGTGAAGTTTATATTTACCTATGGTCTTGTTCAAAATAAATACCCACTTATAAAGATGTATAGAAGTTATGGAATAATTATTTTGGTTAAATTTCTCTATATTCTAGATCATGTTGCAATGTAGGAACATTCAAGTTTTTAGATCATTAAAAATTATATAGATATATACATTTTACTTTTAATTTGAAGAAATTGAATGACCAAAAATAAAGAATTTTGCTTTTGTAGTTGTATTGATTTTACAAATATTAGCATAAGTTTATTTTAACTTTACATTCTTTAAATATGAGAAAAATTAAATGAAATAATTGGATAAGGTCAAACAAATTAAAAACTTAATTTTAGTTTTTTTTTTTTGTAAATAAGAGTGTAACTATATTAGAAGCTTCCAAAAAACCAGTTCAACATACAGAGTTATCCGGGCCGCAGTTACTGGACTGCCCCATCTAGGAGGAAACCAGTCCAGCCGGCCCGCTAAGCGTTGGACTATTAAGTCATGAGCAAATTTAAAAAAAGATAGCATAACTTGTCTTTGACATACATATTGAACCTAGACACTTAGACACCTGGATAGCTAGACATAGTAAACTTAGACACCTGGCTGGTAGCTTGGCCAAGTGGCCGGAGGGTCGTCGGACCAGGGCTCTTCCTCGATGTACACTGTCCCGTCGCTCCAATGCTCGGCATTCTCCTGGTTGCGCTCAGCTACCTTGGCGGTGTCCTCGTGCATCTCCTCTTCCCTGCTCTTGCCTGGTGGGCTCGTCACAGGATTCTGATCTTCATCTCCATCGAATTTGGGGTCTCCCTCTGCGGACTCTTCCTCAGAATCCGGGAACAAGGCATCGTGCATGGATGCCAGAATTTGGAGAAAGTTTGCCACCTTAATTTCCGTGGCTTCCACACGATAATGCAAGTCTGCTACCTCCTGTCGAAGCTCAAATACCAGGGTGTACAAGGTGGCTAAATTGTCCTGGAACTGCGCTCTGTCGAAGGAGGCTTGGCTATCGGGTGCTTGTGGACTGGGTCTTCTCTGATAGGCCTGGCCACGGCCGAAGTGGCTAGCAGGAGTTTGGGATGGCCTGGGATCATGGAGGAGCCGAAGAAGTGTAATTGAAGTAGTCAGAATGATTGCCATGGAGCCAAATTGTTGAGGTTGCAGGTTTATCGGGGAGGAGACTGAGTGAAGGCGAGGAGGGGAATCGTCGGAGGATGTGTCTGGAGGAGAAGG
>SNQJ01S0000620.1:120707-144643 GCA_010110895.2 Picea sitchensis
TCATGGAGGAGCCGAAGAAGTGTAATTGAAGTAGTCAGAATGATTGCCATGGAGCCAAATTGTTGAGGTTGCAGGTTTATCGGGGAGGAGACTGAGTGAAGGCGAGGAGGGGAATCGTCGGAGGATGTGTCTGGAGGAGAAGGCGAGGGTCATCGAGGCTTCCATGGCGCACCCTGCCATGGTCTGCCTCTTGGCCTCGTCATATAGCAGTCAAGGCGAATTGCAGGAAGAGCAAAGGTCGACGAGCACCGGGGGAGGATGGGGTCTCATTCGCACCAGAGGAGAAGAGCAAGGTGACAATCCGGCTTCGGCAGAATGAGCCCGACTATCAGCAGACTTAAGTTAACCGTCGCCATTATAACCCAACGCATTCGAACTTGCAGCGAAAGGACTTCTGCATAAATGCAGTTCATATCAACATTAACGTGTTTAAATACCAGGTGGGGTGACTGGCTATGGCACATGCCCAGCATGTGTCCCCATGCCACGGCGCCTAGTACCCTCATCCGCCTCCTGCCACGATAGCCCGTCTGACACCCCATCCGGGGAAAAAACTTAATTTTAGTTGGATGAAGATAAACACTTTAAATTTTATAGGAATAATTTTTAGTTAATATAGGTGTGATTAATAGCTCTTTCAATTGTAATCTTATAATAGAATATTTTCTCTTTAATTTTTAATATTGCAGTTGATTGATTTAGGAAGTTAGAGTTCTTATTTGATCAAGATTTTGAAGATTTGGATCAATTTAGAATTGGACATCCTTCCACCATACATTAAACTTGGATCATTGTGAAACTCTACTCATACCTAAAGGTTAAACTAAACTTAGATCATTAGGAAATTGTGTTCATTCCTAAAGATCATCAATAAAAATCTCAAGAAGCTTATTATTATTAAATATAATGTAATGTGCATACTACATATAAGGGTATGAAAATTATACATTATTTTCAAAAGATATTTGTGTAAATTTCATATTTTAAATGAAGTTTAAATTTAGTATAACAACTTTGGTTATCTAATCATATAAATATATATTATTATTATTTATTAGGTTAAAATTAATTAGGTGATATTAAATAGCTTTGAAAATTTCTTACTTAAAAGTCTATAGGAGCATGTGTGTTATAATTCAATTATATTTTGGAGTGTAATGGATAGGCCTAATATATCACAATTCTACTAAAGCTTTTCAAAAAGTGGAGTAGCTTTTTTCATTTCTATTTTGTTTTTAGAATATGCATAACTAATATTTTATTAAATTTTCATGTATTTTATAATTATTTTAGCTTTTAGCTTTGGTCTACATACAACTACTACTTTAAAATATTTTGAAGTGATAGATATAAGTAGCGTTGTTGCTAATTTCACTTGTATTCATATTTGATTACTTTATTATCTAGAAATGTATGTAATATTCTTAAATCCGAGAGTCTTAGAGTGTGATTTATGCATTTTTATATATAGTTTATACTCGAGACTTCAGGTTAACATTTAGTACATAATTTCAACACTTTACTATGGAAATTACATACTAGATTATGTGATTTTTTTTGCATTAAACTACACAAAATTGTAGCAAAGCACAAAATATTATTATACAAGTTCATTTCGATAGTGCGTGGAGAGTCTAGCATGTACATGTACTAAGTGCTCACTTGAAGTCCTATAAAAAAGAGCTCATCAGAAGTTCTACAACACAAGGCCTCACTGACACTACCACCAAACATTTTTCAATAAATTTTCTCATTTTTGAGTCAAAAACCTTTGCCAATGATGCATGTCATATACCAAAACTCACCTTCTTACAAATCTAATAAACATTACGAAACTCACTGTAAGGAATCTCGAAAGTAACCATCTCCAGTAAGCACATGCCAAACGAATAAACATCTACATGTTGATTCTAATCATCTTCATATAATTATGGAGCCATGAATTTCAATGTACCAATGATAGTGTGCACAACATGATCATTTGTCATGATAGCGGCAAAACCCAGATCCCTAAGCTTCAAAACACTAATATTACCATTCACGAATATATTGTTGCAATTTAGATCTCTATGAATTATGCAAGGGTTATGATTATGAAGATAATTCAATTCTTCAAATATCTAATGTGTCCAATTCTTCACCGCCTTCATTCAGATATGTCGATGCTCAGGGTCCCCAAGTGAAGACCTCAGTAATAAAATTCACATGTCTTGTGCTTGGATGGTCCCCTTTTTTTACGTACATAAACTTAATATCTATTGCATACACTACATAAATCAATTAACCTTTTGAACATGGAAAAGAAGTTAGGTATGAGGGGAATGTTGAAATTATAGGGGTTTGTCTCTCATTGGTTCTTAAAGTGGCTTTAGTGAGTTTTATTACATATAAACACTTTATTATCACTTAAATGTTGTTACAATAAAAATCTCTCTATGGCTAGGGTGAACCACAATAGACAGGTATGACTGTAGAAATCAAATCAATTCCAGCATATGCTATATAAACTAATGTGCAAAAGAAGTAAGAAAGAGGCTTACCTCGTTCAAATGTTTGATGATGTCTACCATTGAGCACTTTGACCCAAAGCTTTATACCTGCAACAAGTTCTCAACAAACAAGCGGATAAAACATATAGTGATGATATAACAGGTTAGCACATTAGATAGCATAATCCATCAATATACAAAACAAACATGCCCATGGATCATAACACATATATTTGCAAGATATCAATTGGATGGGAAATGAGTATTTCTATTAATAAATGATCAGCAAAAGTGAAAACATTACAGACTTCTGTGTTGGCACGGTTCGGAACCAAGAAACCGAGTTCCTTCCAACTGGGCCTCCACCACTTCAACCCTCCACCAAAGGCAAACTCATATAAGGGATACAAAGAGGTTCTCCATCAATAAGGGAAGATCTCGAGGGCTGAACACTCTGTTCAGACTTAAAGGACAAAGGGATGTAGACTCAATAATGAAGTAATAATTTCTCCAGAGTAACTTTGCTCTCAAAGTTGAATTCTCTCTCATTTTCCATAGCAAGGAATTGGCTTCTTTATAGCCTTCAAAATGAAACTGAAGGGTCGAGTCAGAATGTTTCCAGTATATGGAAGGCCAAGGATCATAGATCTCCTGTCATGACATGGAAATCTGACATTTAATTTTGATTTTGTGGCACAAATCCCGATGTATGTGGGTTGTAGTAGAGCAGCCAACGTATACGCTTGTTGTATAGCTTTCAAGGTGCATACCAGTGGAAAAATATTTGTTTTTGTCTCTGGATTTATCAATCAGGGAAAGTAAGTCTGCATGGGGGAATGGAATAAGGCCCTCTCTGCAAGATTGCATAGGGTGAGACAAATCTTGCTATAACAAATGTTAAGAAAACCAACAACTTTGTCAATAACATGGATAACTTAAAAATAACTTCGAGTAAGCAATGTTGAGTAAAATGCATAGCTTCACCAATAATGTGGATGACCTATCCACAACTAATTAGTATACTAAGTAATGTTGAGAAAAATAGCAACTTCATGAAGAATGTGGATGTCTTTTAAAAATAATTAAGTTAATTATAATACATAGAAACATGTGTTTAGAGACATGCACAAAGGGAAGATAGATGGTGCTTTAGGAGCTTTATGTAAGGTCTTTACTTATGGTTGGTAGTGGGCACACTGTTTAGGTGCGCATAAAGGGTTGAGTTAAAAGGTTGCAATGCCAATTGTTGTTTTTTTTTTTCAATTGACGGAGTGGTGAACCGTTCCATGTTTCTTTTATACAAGTTGAGACACCTTGGGGACATGAGCCCAACATCATCAAAATAGTGAACCAACTTCAAATACAATCATTTTAATTGCAATATCTCTATAATCACAATTAACAATATTAAGATAAAACCTACATTGAAGATAAAATACCGCATTCTCATTCGCCCACTTAAGGGGTATGCTAATATTATATTAGTGGTATAGGTGTCTCCGAATTTCAGCATCTTGGGACAAATGTGGTAGCCCTTCAGTCTCCATTCGCTCGCCACATGTAACCTTCTCTTTTTGAGCGAAGAGAAACAATGCCAGTAGTAAAAAATGGGCCATAAACTGGTTGCATGTCTCCTCTGCTAATATTTTAATTTATTAGAACTGGTTATATTAAACAGCCTCTTCACTATTCTCATTCCAATTGACCTGAGTAAAGATAGATTAATTTGTAGCAATTATTTTATTTTAAAGGGAATTGAACCGAGTAAAAGACAGATTAATATGTTGCAACTATTTTAAAGGCCATATTTTATTAAGAAAATTTTTAAAAGAATATAATCGAACAAGATAATATTTCGAGTAAAAACCACATTAATTCATTACAATTATTTTAAAGATGGTCTAGTATTAGGAAATTTTAAAAGAATAATATCAAACTAAATAACTTACATGAAATCAGTTTCCCTCCACCTTCACGTGAGGAATGGCCGACTAAGATGAAAATTAAAGCTGTTGTCAAAATATTATTTCATGGTCATGATAAAATATGGATCATGTTTAAAATTTCAACCAATTTTTTAAACTTTATAATTTAAAAAAAAAAAAAGTTTTTTTATAGGAAGATGAATAAATAAATAAACAAATAATTACTAACAGATTATAAATATAAATAAAAAGGTGTTGTTTAATTGTTTTATGATTTTTTTTTGTTGTTGTAGGAATTCAGTGATATAAATCTGCACAAAATCATTATTTTTATTGTTTAAAATCCATTTTTGAATGTAAAAATGAATTCAACATGTTGAAAAATTTGGGGCATGTTATCCCCAATTTCTAGGGATAACTAGGAGATCATGTTTCGAGGCCCACAGGTCCTAGACATGGAGTACCGAGAGTAGGATTGACCTGAGCATGGCCCTGGAGGGCCCATCTTTCTTATCCTTCATCAGACTTGTCTTGTCAGCAGCAGCAGCATCCATCACCATCAGCTTGGACTTGTATCGGAGAAGACTCTTGCTCCATGAGGTAATTGGTCCAGGTATCATGGTATGTGTCATTTTTTATCATTATAACCTTTAGATATATCCATCTTACTCCTTTTATTTCTGACAACTACTTGGATCTTACATTAACCCACTTGACCATGGTTGGGGGGATTGACAGGGTGTCCTAGCAAGCCTGTACCCATAGGTTTTGGTTTGCCATCGAGGGGATATCTGAAGAGCCATCGTCCGCTCCCATCATATCATCACTTTTACAACTTGTCTCCCACTCATCTGTCCCATTCCCCTAGTTTGGGCAATAGGATGATTTGTTTGTGGGGTTGCACCTTATCTTATGGGAAGAAGGGGCTAAAGGCCTAGAAGGTAAAAGCAGCTGGTAAAAGATAAAAGCCATAAAAATGAAACCTAGAGATGCCTCACCCAGGGATCCCCGAGAAGGCAATAAAAAACCTCTTAGTAAGAAACAAGAGGGACCCGAAGAAAAATAACAAAAACAAGACCTATCCAAGAGGATAGGGGGTCTCATCACGAGCCAACCTATTATGTTCATGGGTACCTAACAGTATGGCATTGCCACTATCTGGTTACCACGCTAGGGAAGTGAACTTTGGTTGCATGGCCAAGGGAAAGGGGGTCTCATCACGAGCCAGCCTTATCATCTCTGTGAAAGTGCTTGTGGGTAACGCTGTCAACTCTGGTCACCACGCCAAGGTAGTGTCCTCTAGTTAGTCCTTGAAATAAGAAAAGAAGAAAGAAAATAAAGAAAAGATAAATAAAGGTAATAAAGGGCTTGGAAAGAATTGCATCCATGACAGGTACAGCTCGCCTTCTACAAAGGTACCCACAGGTAATATCATGCATCCATGTCTTTCACTCTACCCGTATGTCTGGACATCCCTTGACCACATCACCTCGTTTTACATGTTTTGGATGATACCCCTTGGAGACTTACCTTTCCTTATGGATACTAGCCCAATAGGGTATTTTGTCTTTTTCTTCGGCTTTGTATTGTAGGTCTTTGTAATATCTTTAAGCTATTGAATGATATATCAGGGTTTTTATGCATATGTTTGATAACATTAATGATGAAATGTGATTGACATTGCTATGATCCCTGTGACTAATGAGCCCATGGAGGGCAAAGTTTTTGATGTGCAGGACCATGCCCGACGGATAGGTACCAGTTGGACCGGTACACATGGGGAGATGATTAGTTTGGACCTCCATAGGGCTGAAGAGCCCATCAGATGGTTGTTGGGACCCCATCAGGGGAAAAGACAGGGCAGTGTTTGATTGAGCTTTTGCACCTCAGAAGAAGAAGGACGTTCCATCCAAAACACTTTGGTTGAGCCCAGCCCAGGGGGTTGACCCACTTCAGGTGGAACGTCTCCCTTTGATGGCCCAGGACGTCACCTAGGAGCCATTGATGTCATCTTGACAGTGTGGCAGTGTGACAGGGCAGCTGGCATGTGTGGCAGGGTTTGGAGGCCTAAAGAGGGCCAACGTTTTGTCATTTGTGATGGATTTTTCCCTAAAAAGGGCTAACGTCTCCCTCAGTAGGGCTTGACGTCTTTCTTATGCTCATTTAGGGATTTGATTTAGCAATTTAATGAAAAAACAGTATGATTTTGGTTTGTGGCCTTGTCGACTATTTTTAATGACCTAATTTTAATTAGAGATCATGATACACTATATATTGAGGAGTTTTTCCCTCATTTTGACATAACACACAACTCACTCTCCTGTGAGGTCTGATTTTTGTGCCCTAGTTTGGGTATTTGGTCTTTTAAAGTGAGGCGCACTTATTGATGGAAGGATTTTCTTGGCATATTTGACATTTCTCTTGAAGGAAGGTTTACAACTAGGGTTTGCATTGTTATTTCTTCATGATATGTAAGTGTATTTTCTGCAAAACTTCTTAATTGAATGGTTGTAGGCTTGTATTCTTGCATTTACTTATAAAATTTGTTGATTTAAAACCCTAGGTGACAAGCACACAAGTAGGTCCTTGTTTCATGTCCCCTTTTAGAGAAATATTCAGCCATTGAAGAAGGAAGGAAGAGCCTAGCCTTTGCTACACTCTTTTCACCCTTTTTCCCTTGTGCTAGCTGTGATTTTTGAAGGTTAAAAAGGAGGTGACGTCCCAGGCCTAGGTTATCTACACCTAGGGTTGTCCATCTTTTAGGGTTTGGTGATAGAGCCTTGCCATTGTAACACTCTCCCTCACCTCATCCTCTTGTTTTAACTTATCTTTTATGCTAGCCATTTTTCCAAGATTGTTATAAGGAAGGAGGAAAGAGAACGAGGCCTTGCTTAAGAAACACCGGAGTGAGCCTCTTTCCCCTAGGGTTTTGATTATAGGGCCCTACCATTGCAGCACCCTAGAACCCTTCCCTCTTGTCCTTAGTCTTTTATTCCTTCAACCTTGCGTCCTCTCCTTAATTGACTCCATCTACCCTTAGGCACTGATCTTAGAGCCACAACGTTGAAGTGATAGTGCTCAAACAACCTCTCAAAACTTTTAAATTTGAAACCCTAACTAACTAGCTAACCCTAACTAGGCTGATGTCATACTTGGTTATTCCATCTTGACGCAGTACCTTTTGATGATAAGCAAATAGATGATGGTTGAAAGCATTTATTGAGTAGAAGATTGATTAGATACATCGTTGGCTACATCATCTCAATAGTTATTGATGAATTGATATTCTCCATTGCTATATTGATAAAACAATGATCTCATTAATATATGTTGTCTTTAATTGCTTACATATTGATGTCAGATAGGTATATGAAGTACTAACCCATTGAATTATAGCATGCATATATATTGTTTTTCTATTGTTTTGTTCCAGGCAGGTGTTCTCATTTGGGCATACACTTCTTTATTGGCTGATTAGCCAGACTATCTAACCTTGGTGGTAACCTGTGAGGAGGAACTTCTGCTTTGACCTTTATATGTTAGCCTCTTCAAAACCCCAGGTTACCAGGGACGTCTCCCCTGGGCTAACCTCCCTGAATAGAAAGAACCTCCCCATCGTGGTGACATTGGGTGGGGTAGGTTCATGTTATGCCAGTTTGGCCTCTACCTTCTAGCCTTTTGACCTAGCTACAAACTGTGCAATAACAGGGCACTCAAATTATACATAAATAATCACTCAAATCTGCATATCTAACAATTTTTGGTTTGAAAGATCTCCTAAAAATATCTCCAATTATAGAGTATTTAGACTACTACTAAATAAAAATAATTAATATTTTAAAATGTATTAAATAAAGTTTAACAATAAATTTCGAGAAAATATTCTTTACCATTTTAAATAAAAAGGTGATATGTCATTGGTTATGTGTTATATAGTTTATAATTCTTTAACTTTGAATTAAAAAAAAAAAAAGGTTAAAGAAAGCTAATTGAAATTTTGAAAAGCCAAATGAAAAGGTATTTTTAGGGTAAGTATTTGAAGTGTACTTTGTTAAGGTTGTTAGTAAATGACTATTCAAAGCCAAATGAAAGGTATTTTCATTTTGGAGTTAGTTTTTGAAATGTACATTTTTAAGATTGTTACTAAATCACTTTAATTGATGATTTAATTGATGGAGGGTGTGTTTTTTTTTCTAAGGGTATGGTAAGGTGGTTTAATTTGTATACAATATTTTTTTCATATTTTGAAAATATGAATAAAATTTTTAATTTTTTTTTTAAATTTTTAGATAAGATTTATTATACAAATAAAAACAACAATATAGATACATTATAAGTGGAAATACCTTTATTTATTAACTATGCCTTAAATAATAATAATGTTATATGAATGAAGTGAGTTTTTTGGTTTTTTTTGTTGTAAAAAATGATTTGTATTACCTTATGATGTGTGGAAACCAAACCAAGCCAACATCAGTGTTGACAAAGTGTCCTCAGACATGTAATTTTATTAATAAGGAAAAAGTGATTACAATCTGAAATTCATAATCTACTCCTTTAACCTCACATGAAGAAGAAGATAGTTTATATAGCTTAACTCTAAACTAAAAACTAGGAGAACAACCAATCACATAATCACGTGAGTATCATAGGTGTCCTTTACATAGAAGCTAGGTGTCCTTATCCTAACAAACTAGAATAAATTAATTTCTAAAAACATTTATACTAGAAAATACTTAAACTATAGAACTTTAGGATTATGAGGCTAACAATCCCCCCTTTAATCTAGAAGTTCATTTTTACAAAGACCAAGTTCATCTCTAAACTTAGTGAACTTTATTCTACCAAGAGGTTTGGTAAAAATATCTGAAGTTTGATCTTTAGACGGACATAACTGAGGCTTGATGATGTCTTTGATGATGAGTGATCTGATGAAGTGGTACTTGTTGTCGACATGTTTAGTCTTTGAATTAAATACTGGATTCTTGGCCATGTTTATTGCTGACTGATTGTCGATCAATAAGGTAGTTGGTGATTTTGAGTTTCACCAAGATCTTGTAAAATTCTGTGTATCCATACAATCTCACATGTTGCTTCCCAAGCTGATATGTACTCTGCCTCTGCTAAAGAATTGACAATTTTTGTCTGCTTTTTACAATTCCAAGATACTACTGTTGAACCCATATTGATTAAATAACCTGAAGTGGATGTTCTATCATCAATGTCACCTGCAAAATCAGCATCTGAATATCCAACAAGTGTAAAATTTTTGTTCCTTGTGTAGAGAAGACCAAAGTCTTTTGTACCTTGAATGTGTCTTAGTACCCTTTTTGTTCAATTCCAATGACTTTCCCTTGGTTCCTGCATAAACCTTGAAAGTATACTGACTGAATATGACAAATCTGGTCGAGTATTTGTCAAATAAATGAGACTTCCAACCAATTGCCTGTACTTTGTACTGTTTACCAATTCCCCACTTCAAATTTTGAAAGTTTCAATTTCTGCTCCATGGGGGTAAGAGAAGGTTTACAATCTTCCATGCCAAATTTCTTTAACAATTCAGTGGCATACTTAGTTTGATTGAGGAATATTTGGTTAGGATGTTGAGAAACTTCAAATCCAAGATAATAATGAAGTGCTCCTAAATCAGTCATTTTGAACCCTGCTTTAAGTTCTTCCTTAACCTGTTTGATGTGAGCTTCATTATTTCCTGTTATGATTAAGTCATCAACATAGAGTACAAGTATCACCATGTGTTTATCTTGCATTCAAAAATACAACGTATCATCTAATTCACTTCGCTAAAACCCACCTTTCATAAGTACTCATCCATTTTTGCATACCAAGCTCGAGGAGCTTGTTTCAAACCATATAAAGCCTTCACAAGTTTGCAAACTTTATGTTCTTGTCCTTTTGCTTCAAAACCTTGTGGTTGAGTCATGAAAATATCTTCCTTTAGATCACCATTCAAGAAGGCATTTTTTACATCCATTTGATGTAATTTCCAACCATAATGTGCAGCCAAATTGATAACCATTTTGATAGTGTTCCATTTAGCTGTGGGTACAAAAATTTCTTCATAATCAATTCCTTCCTATTAAGAAAAACCTTTTGCAACAAGTCTTGCTTTGTACTTGTCAATTTTACCATTGGGCTTGTACTTTACTCGATAAACCAATTTACAACCGATGGGCTTAACATCTTGTGGACAATCAACTAAGTTCCAAGTCTCATTTACAAGTACTGAATCATATTCATTAATCATTGTTTCCTGCCATTGTTTATGTTCAGTTGATTCAGCAAAATAAGTAGGTTCGATGGAAGCATGAGAAAAATTAGCTTATGCTCTTGAAGATCCCCTAGTTCCTGTTTTGTTCATTTCATCTGAATGAACATCTTTGAGAAGTTTTTCGGCCCACTTTGGCTTCTTATGTTGAGGGGATTGAGGATATGAATCATCATTATTGTTGAAAAGAGGGTTTTCAAAAAATGAGGCTCTTCTTTCATCTGAAATATCTGAGGTTGGAGAAGATATGATGCAGACCCCCGACCCTTGGGTCAAGATCCGCACAGGATCGTTCTAAATTCACCTCGAGTTGAAGCAGCTCCCTCAGATCCCTATTGTAACCTCACGGATTCGATCCACAGGTCCTTCGTAAACTCCACCTGTGCAAACAAGAACCAGACGCGAGCTTCACCCTCATGTGACCACAACTGGGCCTTAGCGCAAGCACCTTTCGCAACTTGCAACTCGCAAGTTTGTGGGTCGAAGATCCTCGACTCCTCTTTTCCAAACCCCCGATACCCGAGATGATGATACGAGTATGGTTCCTCCTTGTTAGCACCTCCCTCACATGACCACCAGCTAGGGCTAACTGCTAGCACTACTCGCAGCTCACGAATTCACGAGTTGGAGTGTTGAGCTCTCGTGCTCCTCCTTTGCGAATCCCCGAAACGCGATAAATTTACAAAGGGTTGACTCCTTCCGAGGTGATGCATGTCCAGCTTCCTATCACCCGCTTCTACCTTTCTTTGGGTGCTCATTGCTACGCCACCTATCAACCACACGATTCCCACCAAGCGAACATGCAACGTGTTGCATGAGCCCTCGCAACTCACAAGCTCATGACTTCTGCAGTCAAAAAGAGTTTCTTTCGAACCTCGAACTCCCGATACATGATACCTATTGGAAGTTCTTATCCGACGGTCCTCCTGTAGTTCGGATCCAATGATCTGGATTTCCTTCCATGTTCCTCGCAACTCATAACTTCGTGCAAACCAAGAAAATTGGTCTGGCCTCCAAAATTTCGAACCCTGAGTTCGCAATATGATCCAACAACGTACGTAAAGCATGATCAATGGCTCACGTTGATCCTGGATCCCAAGGTGATGGGTTTCACCAGCCTCTAATCACCTTGCAAATCTACCAAATCCAATGGCTCTCGCAACTTAGCACTTCCTTCACGAAGGCTTCTCAACGTCCATACGGCTCCACTGGATCCTATAGTCCTCACGACTTCGCAAGCTCTCCACGGAGAATTCTAACCGCTCGATTCACGCTTTAATGACTCTTGACCAACTGACTGAATGTTCTCCCTCTGAACTTAACTTTTATACAATGGCTTCAATCCCCATCTCCCTTTGAAGTGGTTTGATTTCTGCCTTCCTTTGAACACTTCAACGGTGTTATCTCTCCTGAGCTTTTACTTGCAACTCAAGCTTTCCAAAGGGTTTCCTGCTCGCACTCCTTGTGGCAAACTTTCAAATAACTTATGGTTATTTTAGTCTTCGACCCTGTGCACTCTTTGCAACAGTGGTCCTTCAACCTTCCTCTTAGTTGATAACTTCTAAGGTTTCAACTAGCCTGCACACACCTTGCACGGCTCTGTGCCTCACCTGCACTTCTATGGGAAATGAGAACAACGATATCTCTCCTGAGCTTTCTGAGATAAAACTCGGACTCTTGTCAATGCACACCTTGCGGACATTTCACTGCACTCCTTGCAGGAACTCTCGAGATGAGAAACAATTGAAACTCATTCTTCTGCTCTATCAAACTTCATACACTTAACATGAAATCATACATTTAACCCAGCATTGAAACATATGTATAAACAGAGAAATAAAGCAACTGTAAACATACCATTTAACAAAGGTAAACAATAAACATCATAACACCATGAAAGTGAGTCAAAGCTTCATATATTAACTCAATTTTTCCTGTACATGGGTTCTTCTCTACAGCTCTCAATGATGATAATGTTACCATTCTCTACAATGATACAAGAATGAGGGTGTCTATATCCGTTTTCCCTCCTACGCTTTTAAAACTGTCTAATCTCTTAATTCAAATATACCTACTTTCATTAAACAGACTTAATGTCTATTACATCTGGCAGATGAGAGAAAATCACTCAAGATTTGTTTACAACATGCAAGTATGCTTCCTTTAACTACTACATTAATATCCTCATTAATTTTTCAAAAACATTTCGAAATGTGCAAAATGTGTGCTGCGCTTTTCCAGCTGTCTTCTGCCTTTATGCTTGCTTGGCTGGCTGCTTACGATGCTCCTGCATCAAGATACTTTTGAAGATTCAGTATGAGAAGAATATTTTTTCGATTCATTATCAGATGAATCAGAAGAACTTTTTGTTAAAGAGATGTCCTTTTGAGTAACCAAGTCTTTTTCAAACCAAAATGTTTGCTTTTATTTGTTGAATTTACCTTTACCCTTAGTGTTTTTATTGTCTAAACAACTAAGGAGATGGTGAATCTCATCTAAACTGTTACTTTCAGTTTCATCAAAAAGTACATCTCTACTAACAATGAATTTTCCATCTGAAAGCAATCTATACCCTTTCTTTTCATCAGAGTATCCAATGAAGGTACACTTCATACTTCGGTTTCCTAATTTAGTCCTCTTTTCCTCAGGAACTAAAGAATAACATGTTGAGCCAAAAACTCTAAGATGATTTACCTTGGGTTTGAAACTGTACCAAGCTTCATAAGGTGTTTGTCCATCTAAAGCTGATGTAGGTGATAGATTTCTAAGATAAACTGTGGTATGGACTGCTTCAGCCCAATATTTTGTGCTCAACCCTTTATACTGCATCATAGATCTTGCCATGCCCATGAGAGTCATGTTCATCCTTTCAATAACTCCATTCTACTGTGGAGTATAGGAATTTTTCAGTTGCCTCTTAATTCCATTGTTTCGACAATAATCATTGAATTCTGTTGAAGTGAATTCACCTCCATTATCAGTTCTCAAAGAAGAAACCTTTTCTCTAGTTTCATTTTCAACCATGTGTTGAAAATTTACAAACTTTTCAAAAGCTTCAGACTTTGCCTTTAAAAAGTATACCCATGTCATTCTAGTATGGTCATCAATGAACAATATAAAGTATTGTCATCCACCAAAAGAAGATTCCATTGGACCACATATATCACTATGAATCAACTCCAAATACTTTGTTGTTTGCCATGAGCTGGTTGGAAAAGCTTCTCGCTTTTGCTTGCCTAAAATACAATCTTTACACTTGGAATTTTCTTTCTTGAAAGTTGGTAAACCCTTCACCAAATCTTGGGACTTAAGTTTCAAGAGACTTTCAAAGTTTAAGTGACCAAATCAAAAATGTCATAATCTGAATGAAGACATTTTAGAATTCACTGTTGCTGCATCTTCTTCCTTTCTTTGGATGACGTTACCATTCATTCTTAGTAACTTCCCATCTTCATATCCAGTCATTATTGTTTTCAAGTTATCATTCACTCACATAATCTTCACCAAACCATCTTGCATGACAATTTGATGTCCAACTTGTCTGATTGTGACTAAGGATAACAATTTTTTCTTAAAAGATGGTACATACCAAACATTTGAAATTCATTTTTCACCAATTCTAGGGAGAAAAACTTTCACTGAACCTTTTCCTTGAGGTATATGAGTTGTAACATCAACTAAATAAATGGGATTTAGTTGAACATATTTATAATTCCAAAAATAGTCTCTGCGATAAGTCATATGCTAAGTAGCCCCTGTGTCCAATATCCAATCATCTTCAAATGAATCTACATGATGAACTGCTAAAAAAAACATATTAATATTCATCATCCTGATAATCTTGATCTTCTGCATATTGCGTTAATTGTTGAGAGTTTGCATTTGACGTCTGCTTGAACTTTGACAATTGATCATTGTTGGTAAGACAATTTGATGCATAATGGCCCATCTTTAAGCATCTTTTACATCTTACTTGACTGAAATTTCTGCATCTTCTCGACTGTGCATTACTATTGTGATTATTACTTTGAAAATTTTGTTGATGAAAATTGTTACGACCTCTACCTTGACCACGACCTCGATTAGAAGATTGATTCTGAGAATGTTGAGAATTTGATTTTCCCCTTCCTTTAGAACTTTTAGCTTTAGTGTAAAGAAGATCTTCTCCTGGTTGTTTTTGTTTTCCAAAGGTTTTACTATGTTGAGCCAACAATTCACTAAGAGAATCAAAAGTTATAGTAGATAACTTATCAGTTATTTGCAAAGTCTCAAGAAAATGCTTATAAGATGGAGGCAAGCCATTTATTACAATGGAGACTAGAAAACTATCTTCAAGTTTAGAAAAACCGCCTTTGATGATTTCCATATGAATGTTCTTAATCCTTGAAATGTATTCTAGTACATCACCATTGCCTACTAATCTTTGTTTAAGCAATTTCATTTGTAAATCAACTCTTTGAGATGTAACATGAGTATCAAACAACTTCTTTAATAGATTCCAAGCAAACCATGCATCTTTGGAATTCTCAATATGAACAAAAATTTGTTCAATTACAGAAGAACATAGAAAAGCAAGTGTTTTTTCATCTTTCAAATTTCATTTGGCTAAAGAAGTAGCATCGGTGGGCTTAGTTGGAGCGGTATCACCATCACATATATCACGCCATAATTCATTATAGATCAAAGTGTTATGCATGTGTCGACTCCAAGTTTTGTAATTCTTGGATCCATCTAACTTATCTGATTCAGTGATTAGGTTGATTAATTTTGACATGATGATAGATTGCCTTATTGCAAGAATTGCAAGTTAGTGATCACACCACCACACTGAATAGTCGTCAAAACACCAAAAGAGAGACACAAGGCACCAAAAAGAAAGAGTACGCAGTCCACCCAAAAAAAAGAGTACTTTTAAGGGCTTGGCCTTGACCCTATAACAGTCTCGTTGGAAAAGAAGTTTGAGAGAGTATTTCACTAGACTCTTCTGAATTTCTAAGCTTCAAGATGACAAAAACTTTGAAAAATTGTCTTTTTTTTAACAATACTTATAACAATACTTATAGTCTTTTGCAAATAGAAGATACACCCCTCTTTAAAAGTGGTAAAGTCTTCAATAACATTAAATAAAATTTCTCAAAAGCTGACCACTCAAATCATTTTTATTGTAAAATCCACTCATTTCTTCAAAAAAAATTTCCTAAATAATATATTATTAAAATATTCTTTATAACATATATTCCTCTCCAAAATGAAGATTTCAAAAAAACAAAAGAAACTCCACCAAATTATGCACGAATTTGTCCAAGGATAGATCTAAAACTCCACGAATTTGTATCAGAAACTCGTTTTCCAATAAAAAATCCGTGAGACTTTGACTGCAATTAAAGCAAGCTGATCGAATTCGCTGGACGGCGCTTGCTTTGTGTCAAGTTGAAGAGAACGATCTGTGGAGGGTGATTTGTGAAGGGCGCTTTTTGGAGGGCGCGATTTTTGGATGTTCTTCCGCTTTCTTTCTTCGCTAGATACTCTGCTGGAGGGCGCGATTCAATAAAATAGATGGAGGGCGCTTTCTACCAGATTTGTGGAGGGCGTTTGCTACCAGATCCTCTTGTTCAGGAGTTGCGTTCTTATAAGAAGTATAATCCTCAGATGTTGAATGATCGGTACCAGTTTGGACCTAATCAGATAGAGGCGCTATACCAATATGCTAAGTTTCAGTTTGAATTCGGAAACTACTCCGGGGCAGCAGACTTTTTTTTTTTAATACCAATATCGCACTTTTTGATCAAACAGTGACAGGAGTTTGAGTGCCTTGTGGGGCAAGCTCGCAACAGATATTATGAAGATTGCAGCAGTGAGGCGATACTAACATTGACAGTCCCGCACTGTTATTGCAGAAAATCTGCCAAAGGATTACTCTATCCAAGATCTAGAGAAACTTTTGGTGCGGTTGGCAAGTACAATGTAAAACTGGTGCGCGTTTTCCAACCTTAAAGATACGATTCTGGGCCAAGTATCAATGAAAGCCCACAGGAATGATATGTTTGTCAGCAGCGAGCTGCATGCACTGGTGGAGTATTAGACTGTTGAACAAGCTAAGAAAGTTGTTGCCGATCTAAAGAATGGTCTTGCCGATCTAAAAAATGGTCTTGCCGATCTGAAGAACGGTCTTACTGATCTAAAGTTGTTGCCATTCTGATACCAGATCTCTGATTCCATATCTATAAATCTAGATATATGATACTAGATCTATGATGGCTAGAGCTAGATTTAAAAAAAAAATTGACAAAACCAGATTGCCAGATTTTTTTTACATATCTGCAACAATTTACATAGATCTTGAAGCATTGAAGCATGGAGATTGAGATTTATCAAAAGATATATCTCCTTAACAAGAAATTGTCAGATTTACATAGATCTGAAACAATTTTTAAGAAAAAAAAAGAAAAGGAGCCCTCTACTTGGATTACAACTGGTCTACTTGATAAACAAAGTAGATCTGATGAGAAAATAATCTCTAACAAGAAAAAAGAAATAATAGATCTGATACAAAAACTTTTAACTGCTGAAAATGATGATTTATGTTGTCGAAATTTTCAAAAAACAAGTGTTATAATAAAAAATAACATTTTCCTTATTGAATTAATAACAAAAATACCTT
Source organism: Picea sitchensis (assembly GCA_010110895.2). Lineage (NCBI taxonomy): Eukaryota > Viridiplantae > Streptophyta > Pinopsida > Pinales > Pinaceae > Picea > Picea sitchensis. The sequence continues at coordinate 138,069 of SNQJ01S0000620.1, forward strand.
AGTACTTTTGTGCTTGAATTTGAAGAGATACTGGATGATGTTGTTGAGACTTCCTTGCTTCCTCAATCCATCACCAATCCTTCCATCACCATTTCACCATACCAATCTTTCCATCACCATTTCACCATGGCTCTGATACCATGTTGACAAAGTGTCCTCAGACACTTATTCATAATCTACTCCTTTAACCTCACATGAAGAAGGAGCTAGTTTATATAGCTTAACTCTAAACTAAAAAGTAGGAGAACAACCAATCACATGAGTATGATAGGTGTCCTTTACATAGAAGCTAGGTGTCCTTATCCTAACAAACTAGAATAAATTAATTTCTAAAAACATTTATACTAGAAAATACTTAGCATATAGAACTTTAGGATTATGAGGCTAACAATCAGGTCCATGTACCATTGTCTTGCATAGTTCAAAAATACAGAGCTAAAAGAACTTAAAACTAGAGTTGAGACTTGCTAGCCAAATTGTCTTCTACCTATCCTGTCTAAAAAGAAATTGAAACTGATAATATGCATAAAAGAGAAATCACATTCCTGGTGTGTGCGATGCTCCATCGTTTATAGGAGGAGTGTTCCATGGAGTAGCGAATGGATAAGGTTGACGACAAGCTGGGTAGCCGACTGTTGGAAGAGTCGGAGAGAGAATCCATGAAAATGTCCAGACGTCGGTTGATAAATTCCAAACCAAAGAGTAGTTCGGCTACATCCCTTCTTAGGTCGAACACCAACTAGAATTGGTTCGCTAATAGGCCAGTCAAAGGAGGGGCCTTGCCTGACAATTGGAGATCCGAAGCAACTTCAAAAGTTGGAGGAGAATCGTATGTAGGCTCTTCTTCAATAATAGTTGGATCCCATTACTCATCCTCAATTTCTATGTGAGGATCAATGTCCCTATTTGTATTGGTTGAGTCTAGAGGGTTGGGTGAGGGAGGGAAGGAAACTAGGAGCCATGGATCTAGAGGCAGAACCATACGAGGCTCCTCCTCAATTCAGACAAGCCCCCAATTTCCTACCGGGACTAGTGAGACAAAAGTGGCATATGCCATTGGGAGAGGGGTTGAAGAATAATATGAGGAGCGGAATGGAGGAGAATAATGGGAAACATGCCCCTGATTGGATAAAAAGTTGTAGTAAGCAAAGCCTCTGCAAGACCTACCACGTTTCCACGGCATGGTGTAGAGAAGGAGGCCATAGAGAATGATGAGGGATTGCGCAGAGCTTAACAACATCAAGGCAAAGTCAGGGAGCAGAGATAAAATGAAAACCATGATAGAAAAATCAATGTGAATTTGAGAAATAATACCATTACCATGCTTAGAGCCTGCCATTAATGTCGAGTTGATAGCCTCTCCTCCTATGTCACGCGAGTCTCCCCCCATTGCCATTGAAGGGATCTAGAGCATTAACTTTATGCTTGTGTGAACATCTATGAACCAAGATTTCATGGCACAAAGCTCCCTTGAGAGCACACTAAGAAATGAGGAGGTGACCACTAAGGACCTTAACTTAAATTGCATGGTTAGACACTTGTCACCCATTCGGGGAATGAAGTGAGTTAATATATTGATAAGCTCAACTATTTTTTATATGTATTTTTAATTTATTTATTTTTTCTAACTTTAATTATATAAATCATCTTAAAAAAAAAAAAAAAAACTCATAAATTTTAAAATTAAATTTTTCATTAATTAAATAAATTAAACTTATCATATAGTTTCTACTTAAAAAAAACTTCTATAAAATAAATAAATTATTAACTTTGTTTATTAGTATAAAAACTTCCCTTAAATTACTTTGATAATCTAGTTCTTGTTAACTTTGTTTATTAGTATTAAAACTTCCCTTAAATTATTTTGATAATCTCGTTCATCTATTTAACAAATATTAAATTTTTTATTAATTAAATAAAATTAAATTTATCATATAATTTCTATTTTAAAAAAACTTTTATAAATTAAATTGTTAACTTTGTTTATTAATATAAAAACTTCCTTTAAATTACTTTGATAATCTTGTTCATCTATTTAACATATATACTAATATCAATATTAGAAAGAAAAAATTATCACATCAACCTAATAATTTATATCTTAAATTTAAAATAGATAAAAGTCAATATACATAATTCAATTGGGTTATTATTATGTTAATTTAATAATTTATCTTAAATTTAAAATAGATAAAAATCAATATACATAATTTCAATTGGGTTATTATTCTGTATTTGAGATTATTCCCAACACATGTTAAAAAAACACGTTCACACAAACAAAAATTATTAAAAAATTCCATATTTATAAATATTGTTAGAAGATTTCAAAGAAACAAACACTATATATTAAACAATACAATTCTTTATTATTATGTGTTTGAAATTATTCACAACACACATTCAAAAGATATGTTCACACATTCATATATAATAATAAGTATAAGATTTTAAGTGAAAAGAAATAAGATATATCCATTTTCATAAATTAAATTAAAAAAAAAATGTTCTAGTCTAAATGTTTTATGAAACAATTTTTTTCTGGTAAATTTTTTGTGGACATTTGTCCGAAATCCAACAAAAATTTGTTAGATCCGTAAATTTGAGTAATTATTTTTGTATAATTTGAGTACCCTATAGATTTTTCAGCATGCTGAATCTATTTCTACATTTAGAAACGGATTTTAAACAACAAAAATAGTGATTTTGTGCAGATTTATGTCGTCGGATTCCTACACAAAAAATGATTTTGTAAAACAATTAGAAAACTTTTTTTTTTTTAATCTAGAAAAAATATATTACCTTATGTAAATGAAAATCAAAATACATAACAATGTTTGTGATGTTTTAGCTGCCATTATATGAAACCAACTCCAATACCATGTCCAAAATAACCACATAAGTCTATCCTGTGGGCTAAAATAGATCTGCATTACACTACTATGTTGTCTATGAACCAAACCTATATAAAAAAAGAAAGCAAAACTATTGCTAGAGAGACTTGAAAGTAAAAGAGAATCATGAAACATATCTGAATAGACTCTTTATACTAGTTGGAGAACTGTCATTGTCATTGCTCTGGAGAGGTGGAGGATAGCCTGGGATGACCACTTGCTGAAATGACCACTCCGGGAAGTACTAACATTGTTGTTGGGTAGAGAGCATGTCACAACGTCTGTCAATTTTGTGTTCCATATTTTCATGGAGAAATCGTTGGTCAGTCAGATCCTGTCGTTGAATATCAAAGATGAGTTCCAATTGAAGAGAAGAATATCAAAGATAAAATTGATCATAAGAAAACAACCTAGGAGGTTCCTCAATGACAAATTGATGGGAGTCGATGTTTTGTTCCTAAGGTCGTGCACTTTCAGAGTTCCCTCTGGTAGTTTTGATGGTCACTTCTTCTAGAGTGTTTCTATTAGTGTGCCTTAAAGAGGCTTCCCCTTGTTCCTGGACGGCGAAATATGGGAATTCCTCCTCAACTATTGCATGGCCCCATATTGTTTCTCCATTAGAGTTACTGACAGAGTCTTCGTCATCATCCAAGAGATACCGAGACTGAATCAGAGGCGTGGGAGGAGAAGGGGAGACTACGTCGATGTCTAGAATAATGACAAAAAATGTCAGAACCTCTGTGACCTTGGCTCTTTCATGAGGCATTTTGACAGGTAGAAGGAAGCACAACAATTGCCCATAATAGCTTGAGACTAGAAACCATAGGGAAAGAATGGAGTGAAGCTTTTGGTTTCGTCCAAGATATGACAGGAGGGGCAGACTGAGCATTTACGAGATTCAAGAGTACCCCTCCTTTGATACTGAGCCATGGGGAAATCTATAATTGTCTCAATAAATTGTTGCAGAGGAGAAGTACGAAAACCAATTGATTTGATCGGTGTCACACCCTGTAACATTAAGTTGTACAAATGGGAAATGCTACAGATATTGAAACGGGAGAGCCTATCCACCATGCAACAACCCAATGATTGAGAGGCTACTACATGGTGTATTAATTATAGTGATATCTATTCCCATACCATGCGTATCATGGAATGACAAAACTCAAAACCCATGCAACTCGTTTTCCGTTTCGATTTCCACTCACCATTTGACCATTGATAACCGGTACATGTCCACTCACCTTTTAATCACTGATCACCACAGCCTGTCACTCGTCGTCATCATTCATGATTTCCCATCGTTCACATATGGAGAGATCCGCTAAATCTAGGCTCAAATTTGGTCTCAACTGGTTTAATAGATTTGCAATGTAAATGCCTAATTTAATGGCTTAACCTACCACTAGTTGAGCCCACAAATTCCTTTAGGACGCTGGAATACATATTTTGTGCACCGCGAGTTCGAATATAGGGAAATTTCAGAGCATTGTTTATCCACTAGAATTTAGAAGATCATTTTTCTCTCATGGGTAAGCTCCTGCATTGTTGGTTCTATTGTTGTTCTATTGCATTTCATTGTTGCTTATATATATTCAAGTGCGGGTTAAGGAATTTAGAAGATCATCGTTCTATTGCATTGTTGGTTATATACATTCAAGGGTGGGTTAAGGGATTTAGAAGATCATCGTTCTATTGCATTTTTGGTTATATACATTCAAGCGCGGGTCTATTCTTAGCTAGTTTTATATCATTTATATTTTTTTTCCATTTGAAGTGCGAGTGTATTCTTAGCTCGTTTGATATGATTTATATCTTTTTCCATTTGAAGTGCCTAGCTGCTTTAGCCCAAAACCCACAGTGGTCTGTAATTTACAGTTCACATGAGTTAGATAAAAAATGTAAATCTTCCATTAAAATTAGGATTCACACCAAAATGCGAACCAACAATGTAGCCTTTAACGCTCACATCCTTATCACAACTTCCATTAAAATTAGGATTCACACCAAAACGTGAACTAGCAATAGCATTACTAACTCCACTATTGCAGCTCTTATTCGATGCCCTACCTGCTACTTCTTTTCTTGTTTATTCATTCAGTTTTTCATGCTACCATCCCGTTAATCCATTAATTATTATTGCGCCCCCTCTCCTTCCCTGTTACTGTAGGCAACATTTGATCAATAATTGCATTGATGTGAAATATCATTATATATCATAATGATCAATTTTGAGTGAAACATAAAGTCAATTTATAAATAAATTAGTGTACTAAAGTTTTTCCTTCAACTCAACATTATATATATCTATATATATCTAGTTGGAAAAATTATAAACAATTGAAAACAAACTAATTATACGGAAAAAAAAAAATAGAAAAACAACTCCATCATACTAGTTATTCTAATTTTACTGGAAAACAAATTACAATATAACTAGTTTGGTTTCCATCGTGATAAAAAAAAATTAAGACCACCTCCATGCAATTATTTGTTTTATTGTGTTCTCTCTTCGATAACTAGAATTTAAATAATCATATTATTATGTATTTTTAAACTAAATATTATTATATAATAAGAAAATTAATATAAAAAAAGTTTAGAAGGGTAGTTCAAATGGTTTTGAGTCTAACTTGATATAAAAATCAGAGGGCCAATCCTTATCCCTCACATACACAAGCTCTTCAATTTAGCAGTCAAGCAGGGCTTCCCTAAACCCCGGACTCAAAGCCTCATTGTTCCTATTTTTAAAAATGGGGATAAAAACATTCCCTCTAATTATAGGACCATTATGATTAGCCCGATTTTAGCCAAGCCTTATGGAATTATTTTGGAAAAGAAGATTATCATTTGGCTAGAAAGTCATGGTAAAAGAGCTAAAGGTCAGGCCAGGTTTAGGAGATATCATTCAACTATGGACCATCTTGTTACCTTTAGGATCATTGCAAAGGAGTTCCTCAATACTAAAACCAATCTTTTTTGTTGTTTTGTTGACTTTAGAAAAGCTTTTGACATGGTTCCTAGGCAAAACCTTTGGAATAGGTTGGAAGAGATAAAAGTGCCTCTCGAGTTGAGGGATGCTACAATAAGGATGTATGAGAACATTATTTCTAAGTTTAAAAACATTTAGGGCTGGCCAAAAGAGATTAATTGCAATATTGGAATCAAACAAGGTTGTCCCTTGTCCCCTACCTTTTTTGGCATATACATTGATAAATTAGAAGAATGCTTGGAAAAAGCAGGTTGTGTTGGCCCTACTCTCACTGGTATAGTCAATAATCTTCTTCTTTATGCTAATGATATTGTTCTTATGGCAAGGAGTCCCCGTGATCTTGAAAACCAACTAAGAATCCTCAAGGATTTTTGCTCTAATATGGGCATGATTGTTAATACTGATAAGACTAAGGTCATGATTATTAAATCCAATAAGATACCTTATGATACCTTTGTATATAACAACAACAACTTGGAGGAAGTGACTTCATACAAATATCTTGGAATTTATATTCACCACAAGCTTAATTGGAATTATAACATTGAGAAAAGGATTATCGGGGGATGGAAAGCTTATTATGGGCTTGAAAACAATTGTAAATCAGTTGAACTTTGGAGTTGGGATAAGAAGAAAATCCTCTTTGAGACTCTTGTTACACCTATTATTCTTTATGGATGTGAATTCTG
>SNQJ01S0000620.1:144653-166322 GCA_010110895.2 Picea sitchensis
TAACAAAATACAATGTAAAATCACATATTTTATTTTATATTAATTTTCAAATTACATAATATTCAAAATATTAATTTTCAAATATTCATATTTTATATTAATTTTCAAATATTCAAAATAACATAATAGAATACAAATACAAACTTTTTTCATAATGGTTTTATAATGAGTATAACTAGTATGATAATTAGTTTGTTTAACATTACCTCCATGTAATCATTTTTTAATGAAAAATATTCCCAAAAAATTGTAAATTGTTTTGAATATTTTAATAATTAATTCGAGAAATAGATTTAAAATTTACAACTTGTATTTTGAATTTGTAATTAATACATAAGTGTTGGTCCAATTATATAATATAAATAAAAATATTATTTTTCACCTTATAAACACATTGATATATGCAAGCAAGTTTGATCAAAGTTGATATTGATTAAGATAGCTCATCATGGTAATGGTATGTTTTGTTGGTTAATTGTTCATTTACTAAGCAATTCTTTGTTTCATTCTTTAAGTTATGGATGCAATGTTATGCGATGGTTGTTATGTTAGTTTTTGGGTACATGTTAGGTAGACTTTGTATTAGTTATGGTTGTTATGTTAGTTTTTGGGTACATATTAGGTATAGACTTTGTATTATTTCTTTACTCACTGGTATGGTATGCTAATTGTTGGGTCAATAAGTTTGGTAGATTGTTCACTATGTCAAGTTGGAGTCATCTTGAGACTAACATTTAAGGGGAATTTCATTAGTTAAAATAAAACTTGTGGCAAGATATTGTACTACTGAACTCTAATAGGGGTTTTTGTGGGCAAGCCCACAAGACAAAAGAAAAAAGTCTAATGACACCCAAAATGAAAGTGAGGAGGTCTAGCTTGAATCATAATGAGGATGTTGATAATGAACTAGAAACATTATTAAATTTTGTAATGATTACTTAGGACATGCCAACGAGGGACATTAAAGAAGAAATAATAGTAGGGTATGAGTATGACCACAAGGGAAAATGTTATTCCGCGAAGGAATTGTCAACAAGAAATCCAATGAAATCTTGAAAGCTTTGAAGAATAAGAGTTGAAGTGTATGGAGCTTGTTTAGGGACTTGTATAAAGAGTTGTACTACATGGGGAAGAAACAAAATAAAACCCAAGAAAAACATTGGGTCCATATATCCAAGTTTCCAACCTTTGATGTTACATGGACCACATTTAATGGTATGCTAAGAGAAGTAACACTTAAGTTGTACTAAAATATTGACAAGAAGAAAGATTTTTGAAAATAGGACAATGTGGTGAATCAGTTCAAGGAGGCATACATATAATTAAATATGAATAAATTGGCCTTTACAAAGATGACAAATGTCAAACAAAAGCAAGGAGAAATAAAAAATGATATGAGTCCCAATTGAAGGAGCTCTTTGACCAGTGGAAGTACAATGTTTCAAAATTGATTCATATGTATTGATTCATTTTAGGGATTTGGGATAGCATTCAATGATAAGTTGTTTCCATAAGAGTTCCATAGGGTACCTCTAAGATGGTTGCAAACAATATGAAAGGGAATATAATTCCACAAAAAGGGAAGAGAGAAGGAGATCTCTATGGGAAATTAAATCTTCTATTTGCTAAGTGTCAACCTTAGATCCCATATGAATCATGGATTGCATGTAAGAGTTTGTTGGGGAAGTCTTCTCTCATGGTTATATAAGCTTGTGATGAGTACAATTAGTTCTACATACCTCTTGCCACAAGTAATGTTAATAATAATTCCCTTAAATATCTCATTGTTTTTTAGTGTAGCATTCATTGTATCATTCTCGTGTTAATGCTCTAGACTCCTTACCTTATGTTCTCCATTGCTAACCATGAACCAATCTATATATTAACCAAAAATGGGTATTATGAAGGGAAAATTGTAGACCTCAAGGGTGAAATATAAATGGTTGTATAATCCAAAAAGGATCTAGAGAAGGCTAAGAATATCTCAGAACTCACAGAGGCAACTCAAAACGCTCTTAATGGCTCCAGCAAATAGAGAAAGGGAAAATTTTCAAAGTTCCCAAAACTCAGTGAAAATGACATGGTCGTGAAGAGCGCGTCACAAGATTTCTAACAACACAAACGACTTGTCAAACGGAGTTACGGTTTGAAATATATTTGCGGTCAAACATGGCCAGTCAGCAAGGGGCCACATCATCATCCATATTGTTGACATCAAAAACTGACATGGCAGGGTGATGTCATTGTACGGGTTGTTGACATGGAATCCCCAAAGGATGCCATGTGTCACCCTCCAATGGGATTTTCAGGGGTCCACATGGACCAGTAGAAAAGTGCCACGTGGCACCTCTAGCCGACACCACGTGGCACCACCTAGGAAGAGACATGTGTCAGGTACGGAATGAAGGGGAAATGACATCAGCAGACAGGTGGACTTATCAGTGGGCTCCATGTGGCCCAATCATCGGGAAACACATGGCATCTCAAAAATGCCCAATATTAACTCGTGAACAAATTTCAAATTTTAAAATGGCGGGTCTGCCAAATCTGGTGGACCACGCCAATTTTAACGATAAGTTAGAAGGGTGTCTAGAATCCGCTAAAGTTAGCGGGAGCATATATTACAATGTATATATATAAACAACCAACGTTCCAAAATGGAGTCCAGTGGGATTCGACCACGGGACCTCCGCAATGCCCAACGCCTTAACTACTCTGCCCATAACCAATACGCCATGGGTACCACTTGGTATATCCGCTCGTGGTCATTCCTTAAAAGGTGTAATCCACCCAGAGTTGGGGAAGAGGTACAGACCATACGAACTTGCGGTCACAGATTTTGAGACAGAACTGTCATCATTGCAGGTTGCAGAGGGCATGAAAATCGAGACAAAATTCTTCTTGGACCTAGGAGTGCCAAAGTTGGATCTGAGTGTGGAGATAGACATTTTTGGGTAATTCGATGCCACAAATTCAGTGGTGATGTTTGTTTTCTGATTTGAGCATTATTGCAGCTTGATTTCAGAATGAGGTATATTTATGTATTTGCAAAATTCTTTTGTTGAGTTAATGAAAGAGCCTACCCATTTGAGAGCAAGACTCGGAGATGTAGTCCACTAGGGACGAACTCCGTTATCAATTTTTTGTGTTTAGATCTTATTCTTATGTCTCTTCATTTTTAATTTTTTCCTTATTTAATGGTGCACTTTAATTTATGTTCATTTAATATAATTCTTTATAAGTCACGATGAAAAGATCTTGGATCATTGTAGGTGAACAAAAAGGCTAGTCAAGTTAGGAATCCATCACCCACTGTGCATTTATTGCTCTTTGGATGCTTGAGATTAAAGTAGTATTCTTGCAAGGAATTCCCATAAAGCATATATTAGATTGGGATCTTTTTGCCTACACTAAAGAGCACTAGAGGAAAGAATATCCATCATGGACATTAAGTAGATAAAGGGAAGATCTTACATGTACTATGTGGAGAGTGGCATTGCTATTGTATGGCTAGGTGAGATGGCTAGAGTGTTTTGTATTAAACAAATTGGCTAAGCATGAGAATGAAAGGGCTAGGATAAGAGAGATAAAAGCTTATAGCTTGATTCCTTCACCCTGGTAGACTCATAGTCTAGCTTGGGGGTTGTATCTGCACTAGATACCTAAGATTGGGTGGATAATTACTTGTAAGAAATTGGTTTCTTGGATTAATGTATAGTAAAAGATAAGTGTTATACTCTTGTTTATGAATGTGTCAAATCATTGTTATTTTCTATTATAAATTAAATGTGATTGGATGTTGTGTGCATGTAACTAATTAATAATGAACATGAGCACTATGATTCCATGAAATTGTTATTACATGCTTTCATATTCTGTTGCATTCTTTTAATTTGCACTGGACATAATTCTTTCAATTGGATTCATGTAATTAGTTAAATAGTTATATGTGGACCCATTGTAAAACTATAAGAAGGAATCTAGGCCACGTCAATAAAGTGAACAATTCTTTTCTGAGGTATTATTGTTTTCTTCTTACTTTCTATTGTTATCGGTTTTCATTACTAGTTCAAATATGTTTTGTATCATTTGGTATTAGATAAATTGATCCAAGCCTACTTCATTCATCTCAGCATTGGTTTATTTGGAGGTCACCCCCCCACCCCACACATATTTTAAACATTTCTGGTTATCTTGGCTCCATTCACACCTTGGAATTTTCAAGCTCTGGGTTCCTTGAGAATATCCTCCACCCAACAAATTTTCTTTTCCACCAGTTCCCTTGGCCATTAGCTCCATCCAACAAGTCTATATCTAGCACACAACCTCATAGATATAGTGGACCTAGGCACAACTCCCACCTAGATATGTTTGCATTTTGGGTTTTAGAGGCTATCCTCCCATCCAACCTCCTCTCTTGTTCTACATCTCCTTCCAAATATCCTTTACACTGTCTCATCTCTCTCCAACAATATTTTATCTTTATATCTAAGTTTCTTTGGCATTTACATTAGCCAATTCTTTAGCCTAGGGTTTACTTTTCAAATATCCACACTAGTATATTGTTATCACAATGATTTATTTTATTTTGAATTGCAAAAGCTTAAATCATAAGTTCTTTTATATGATTTTTTTATTTTTATTGTATTTTTTGAAAGTAGTTAAAATCTATGGCTTAAAATTAGAGGAATTGATTTATTTGTATTTTTGTAAAAGTGTTCAATCGATTCATAATCTTTGTCTATGTTTTTTCCTTATTATAACCAATTTCTAAGGGGGTCATTTATGAGATGATGTGATGATTGTTTGTAACTCGGAATCCCTGTGTGAACATGGACATCATTATTATATGCCATAGAGGAGACGTCACAATGTATGCAGCATGTAGAAATGCCTTTATTATCACGCGTAAGCATAAATCTCATTTATAGAATAGACAGACATATAAAATAGTTGTTTCTTATTTAAAGGTGTTTTTATAATCATTCTAACATCATTGTTGTTTACATATTCATTCATAGGGAATTGAGAAAATGGAGGAAAATAGACATGAATGGGATGTAGTTATCAAAGGCACCAAACAAGCATTTTATTGTTTGGTTGGTGATTGTGTCCATATCTTGACTCGATCAAAACTATCTGGCCTTAATCACCATTGAGCTATCATACATAATCTCCCTCCAATTCCCCCAAGTCAAAGAGGTCGAGTAAGAGATGGAAATGCTAAACGTGTTCCCAAATCACCAAGTAAGTTTAAAAGAAAGGATGAAAAAATTCAATATGATGTAGATGCAAGGTTGTGTCGTGCATGCAAGCAAGCATATAAAAGATCTATCAATGAAGAAATTATTTATGTTGTAAGTATTTATCGGCATTTGTATGTGTGTGTTTTTTTAATAATATAAATTTATTATTATGGACTAAATTCATTGAATCTCTTTTTCGCTGTTAGTTGCTATGTTTGATCAACTCAATGATGATTCAAAGAAAAAAATTCATGAAAAAATGAATTGTTGGGATCAAATTTTACCTCGTAGATGTAGGGACACAGCCAAATGCATAGATGTTGCTTTACAACAAAAAGAAAAAACATGGACTTATAATGGTGTAGGGGAAGAAGAGTTGGAAGGACATGCCCATATATCAAACTCTGGGGAAACTAGTAATAAAAATGAGTACACAATTGAGTCAAATTTTTTGAATGCATTGATTTTCAAGAAATTTTGACATTATATGGTATTTATTTTTGTTATCAATTATACACTGATTCCCCATTGTTATTGATATGCCTAGCCTGATAAAAAGAACACCTAGAGAGATCACCACATAGTTTTGTTGTTGAATCTAGATTCACTAACTTGGATATCCAACAAACATCAATTTGTCAACCATTACGACACTCACCTATATTTCAAGGGATTTTCAAGGAAGTAAGTTTTGCTTCCATACAACCTATTTCATAAAAACATTAATATATAAATTATTATATTCTACTAGGATGACAAGGTGAAAAATGAATATTCTTTTTTTTTTGGATTTTCTTTTGTGATTTGACATTAATTATATAGATTTAAATTTTTTTAATCTATACATTATTTCTTATTTATGGTGTAGGTATATTTTTCAGAGCCAATACAATCATTACAAACCCCAAAAGATTGTAAAAAAATTGAAAAGAATGTATATGAAATAGATCAAATGCTACAATCATATTCACATTCAATGTGGCAATGCAAAGTAAGTTTGTATTTATTTACAATTTTATATAATCATTAGCAAATTTCACATTTAATTTGGTTTGACTTGCATACTTATATCTTTTTATAATTTTATGTTTAGAATAAACCATATATACATCCCCCAAATCCCCTTTGCACACAAATGATGGTGGAAATGCAACACCTTTTCCAAAAATCCACCATAAATCACATTATCTTCAACCATTACAACATTCACCTCCACTTGAAGAAAAATTAGGAGAGGTAAGTTCTATACCCTATACACATATTTTCATTATGTCAATATCAATTTCGATATTTATTGATAGTGTTGTAACTTTTACAAAAGACGAAAAAGGTGAATGATTATGCTATGGTTACAAAGACAAGAATCGCACAAAATGACTTGAAAGCACATGGGTTTAAGTCTCGCAAACAATGCATAGAGCATATATGTTCAACTAGTATTGCTCTCACAAAACCCACTAGGTTTGCTACTTTGAAGTCTAAACAATGCACCAAGTTTAAGTAACTTGGGTTACAAATTTATAACTTTGATCATTTTTTTGTATAAATAAGAGCTACGTACAAAGACATGAAAATATTTAAGCCTACAAGGAATGAGTCTAAATACATAGTTTCAATAAATGAACTTTCTAATATTATATTTTATGTTCTGAATCTCAATTTTTTTGGCACATAAAGAACAATAAAAAAATTGGTTTTATGGAAGTCATTTTTATTTAAATATATAAATTATTGCACTCTAGTCTCTCCAATATAGGAAGGATTTTCATTTTTTACACTCATTTTATGTGCCCTACTTTATATATTCTAATTTCTACAAGAAATCAATATGTGTTTGCTGCTAATTATGGAATGTGATAATATAAATAATGTATATTCTAAACATATAGGTTTAAACATAAATGCTTCAAGATTATGGAAAACTAAATGAATAGAAACATAGCTTTTTATTTCGTGCATGTAATCCAATTTTAATTTAAATATTTATAAAATATAATATAATAAAATGAATATTTCACATTCGTCTTAATACAAGAGGAGTTTCATATTTTTTCACACACTTTATGTGCCATGTTTTATATAGTCTAATTTTAAAACGAAATTAATGTATCTTTGTTGGTAATTGTATATTTAAAAAAAAAAAAAAAAAGAGTAAAATATATTAATATTAATATATACAATTTTATAATTTTTCAATAAAAAACACTTTAAAAGTGAAATTATTTTTAAAAAATTAAAGATAAAAAATTCTTGATAAATTATAAAATAAAAAATATCTTTTATATTTTCAAGTCTTCCCTACCACATCAAACAATACAAACAACTTTATAAATTCATAATAACATATGAATCTAAGTGTGATGTAACCTATCTTTCTTTTACAAAACATCGTCATAATCATCTAAAAATAAAAAGATTTGATTATAAGAAAAGTGAGAGAAAGAACATATTCACACACACACACACACACACATATATATATATATATATATTATTTTTTCAAGAATGTTTTTGTAAATTTTAAAATTGAAAATTGAAAGAAAGTTTGTTACAAGATTAAAGAATTTGAAAATTTGAAAATTTGTTACAAAATTATTCAAGATTAAAAGATTTTCCTTTTTATATGAATTACTAAAACACATGAAAATTACCATTCATTCCAAACATACAAAGAGAAAATCAATAATTTTTTATAGAATTATAAACGAGGACCCCAACAAAACCATGGTAAAGAAACCATGATAAAGAAATAATGAATGCGTTCAAACCATACACTTAACTTACAATCAAAATCAATCATCCCAAAATGATAAGGCTTATCTTTTATTCAAAGCATACAAATACAAACTAATGGAATTTGATAAATTATAAAAAAATGAATCAGGACCACTGTGAATTCGTAAGCATGAAACCATGACAACTTTAAGTTTCAACCTCTAAAATTATGATAAAAATGTAGTGAAAGCTAATGGTGCTTATATTTAAAAATATATTAATAAATTTTTAAATATAATAATATAATTTAAAATTTTATATGCACATTTACGAAAGTTGGTTTTCAAACATGTGTGTTTCCATATATGTGTGCTTACATATATTTGTATATACGAAAGCCAACTTCCATAAATGCACATATACGGAAGCCAACTTTCATAAATGCCCATTTACGGAAGTTGGATACAGTATATGTGCATATATGAAAGCCAACTTCCCTAAATGTGCATTTATGGAAGCAATTTTCCATAAATGCACATATACGGAAGTTGGCTTCCGAATATGTGCGCTTCTATATATGCGCATATATTGAATCCAACTTTTGTAAATGCACATTTACAAAATTTGTCTTCCTAAATGCGCATTTATGGGGAAGTTGGCTTCTGTATATGCACATAGACTAAATCCAACATATGTATATGCACATTTACAGAAGCAACCTTCTGTAAATGTGCATTTACGAAAGTTGGCTTCCATATATGCACACTTTCGTATATGCGCATATATTGAATCCAACTTCCATACATACGCATTTATGGAAGTTGTCTTTCGTGTATACACATTTATGGAAGTTGGCTTCAGTATATGCACACATACGAAAGTGCGCATATACTGTATCCAACTTCCGTAAATGAGCATTTATGGAAGTTGGATTCTGTATATGTGCCCTTCCGTATATGTGCATATATTGAATCCAACTTCCATAAATGTGCATTTACAAAAGTTGGCTTCCGTATATGTGCATTTATCGGAGTTGGATTCTGTATATGACTACTTCCGTATACACACATATACAGAATCCAACTTTCGTATATGTGTATTTACAGAGCACTTTCGTATACGTGCATTTACAAAAACCAACTTCCATATATGTGCATTTATAGAAGCACCCTTCCGTAAATGCGCATTTATAGAAGTTGGCTTCTGTATATGCACATTTACGGAAGTTGGCTTCAATATATGAGCATATACGAAAGCACTCATATACGGAATCCAACTTCAATAAATGCGTATTTACGGAAGGGTGCTTCCGTAAATACGTGTTTACTAAAGTTGGCTTCCATATATGTGCATATACGGAAGTTAGCTTCCGTATATGCACATATACAAAAGCGTGCATATACAAAAGCCAACTTCCATAAATGTGCATAGACGAAAGCCTATAAACGCTCATATACAGAAGTTTTATTCAGTATATACGCATATATGGAAGAAAACTTCTGTAAATGCGCATTTACAGAAGGGTGCTTCCATAAATGTGCATATATGGAAGTTGGATTTTGTATATGCACATATACTATATCCAACTTCTATAAATGTGCATATACTACATCCAACTTCCATACATGCGCATTTATGGAAGTTGGCTTTCGTATATGCACATTTACGGAAGTTAGCTTCCATATATGTGCATTTATGGGAGTTGACTTACGTATATGAGTGCTTATGTATACACACATATACAAAAGCCAACTTCTATATATGTGCATTGACGGAGCACTTTTATATATGTACATATACGGAAGACAACTTTCGTATATGCACATTTACGGAATTACCCTTCTTTAAATGCACATTTACAAGTTGGCTTCCATAAATATTCATTTATGGAAGTTGGTTTCATTATACGATCATATATGAAAGCGTGCCTATATGAAAGCCAACTTCAGTAAATGCACGTTTATGGAAGGGTGCTTCCATAAATGTGCATATACAAAAGTTGGCTTTTGTAATGCACGTAAATGGAAGTGTGCATATATGGAAGACAACTTCCATAAATGTTCATATACGAAAGCTTCCATAAATGTGCATATACAGAAGTCAACTTTCGTATATGTACATTTATAGAAGTTTTATTCAGTATATGCACATGCACACATATACAGAAGACAACTTTCATAAATACACATTTATGGAAGGGTGCTTTCGTAAATGCCCATATATGAGAGTTGGCTTATGTAAATGTGCATTTACGAAAGTTGGCTTCCATATTTGCACGCTTATGTATATGTGCATATATTGAATCCAACCTCTATATATGCGCATTTACGGAAGTTGAATTCCGTATATGTGCATTTATGGAAGTTGGCTTCATTCTATGCGCATATACGAAAGCGCGTATATACTATATCCAACTTCCATAAATGTGCATTTACGGAAGTTGGCTTTCGTATATGCACAATTTCGTATATGAGCATATACTGAATCCAAATTCCATAAATGTGCATTTACGGAAGTTGGCTTCCATATATGTGCATGTATGGGAGTTGGCTTTTGTATATGAGCACTTCCGTATACGCACATATACGAAAGCCAACTTTCGTATATACGCATTTATAGAGCACTTTTGTATACGCGTAATAATGGAAGCCAACTTCCATATATGCACATTTATGGAAGCTAACTTTAGTAAATACACATTTATAGAAGCCGTCTTCGGTAAATGCATATTTACGGAAAGGTAATTCTACAAATGCACATATACAAAAGTTGGCTTCCCTATATGCGCATATACGGAAGCGAACTTCCATAAATTCACATATACAGAAGCTTCCATAAATGCGCATATACGAAAGCCAACTTCCGTATATGTGCATTTGCGAAAACACCCTTCCGTAAATGTGCATTTACAAAAATTGTCTTTTGTAAATGCATGTAGGCGCATATACTGAATAAAACTTTTTTGAATGCACATATACGGAAGTTTGCTTCTGTATATGTGAATTTACAGAAGCTTTCGTATATGCGCATTTATGGAAGTTTGCTTCCGTATATGCACACTTTCATATACGCACATATATGGAAGCCAACTTCTGTATATACACATTTGTGGAAGTACCCTTCCGTAAATGCTCATTTACTGAAGTTGGCTTCCATAAATGGGCATATATGGAAGTTGGCTTCCGTATATGCGCGTATACAGAAGTGTTCTGTAAATGAGCATATACGAAATTTGACTTCTGTATATGCACGTATACAGAAGTGTTCTGTAAATGAGCATATACAAAATTTGACTTTCGTATATGTGCGTATACGAAAGTGCTCATATATGAAAGCCAACTCATATAAATTCACATATACGGAAGCCAATTTCCGTAAATGAACATTTATGAAAGTTGGATACAGTATATGTGCATTTATGGGAGTTAACTTTCGTATATGGAAGTTGGATACAATATATACACGCTTTCGTATATGCTCATATATTGAAGCCAACTTCCATAAATGCGCATGTACGGAAGTTGGATTCAGTATATGCGCATATACAGAAGCATGCATATATGGAAGCCAACTTCCATAAATGCACATTTACAGAAGCCAAGTTTCTTATATGTGTATTTACGGAAGCACCCTTCTGTAAATGCACATTTACGAAAGTTGGATTCCGTATATGCATGCATGCACATACATTGAATAAAAATTTTGTGCACATATATGAAAGCCAACTTCTGTAAATGCACATATACGAAAGTTGGCTTCCGTATATGCACTTTCATGGAAACTTCCGTATATGCGCATTTATGGAAATTGTCTTCCATATATGCGCACTTCCGTATACACGCATATACAGAAGTCAACTTCCGTATATGCGCATTTATGGAAGCACCCTTCCGTAAATGCGCATTTACTAAAGTTGGCTTTCGTATAGGCATGCTTCCATATATGCCCGTATACTGAAGCCAACTTCCATAAATGTGCATATACGAAAGTCAACTTTCATAGATGCACATTTATAGAAGGGTGCTTCCGTAAATGTGTATATACAGAAGTTGGCTTCCGTATATGCGCGTATATTGAAGTGCTTCGTCAATTCACATATACATAAGTTGGCCTATGTATATGTTCATATAAGGAAGTGTTCATACATGTAAGCCAACTCCCATAAATGCACATATACGGAAGCCAACTTTCGTAAATGCGCATTTACAGAATTTGGATACAGTATACGTGCATATACGGAAGCACGCATATATGAAAGCCAACTTCCATATATGCACATTTATGGACACACACTTCCATATATGTACACTTCCATATACACACATTTACGTAAGCCAACTTCCATATATGCGCATTTACAGAAGCACCCTTTCGTAAATGCGCATTTACGGAAGTTGGCTTCCATATATGCTTATATGATGATGATGTTGTATCTACGTGCTTTCGTATATGCTCATATCTTGGCTTCCACATATGCACGCTTCCGTATATACTCATATGTGTGCTTCCGTATATGCTCATATGACTATGATGCTTCTGTTAGTAACATTTCTCATCCAAAGCACTAGAGCAAGCAGGTCTGCAAGTGGCGCGATGAGCGTCGAGCACAGCTCACAAAAGAAATCCATTTTGGGCTTAAATCAAGCGTTCAATGGTCAGGATTCATCTAAAGGAACAGATCAACGGTTGGTGGGAAATCACGGTTAGCAAAGTTGCACCAAGGTTAGCGTAATGGATAGGGCCCATATTGTGTGCAAGGAAAGATAACAGTCGTCTATCCAGAGGATATGTGGTGCGAGATCTAGTCGCGTCGACGTTTCGGCATTCGGGAGTTCGAGGGGTGAAGGTTCCATGTTGTCCCATATCTCGAAACCCCAAACCCCGAAAGTGTTGAAGGCGCCCAAAGTCAGGCCCGCAGTATTACAGAGCAATCTCAGTCATCCATCCATAGGAGACACCTGGCGCGCGATTGTTTTCCTCGCCATTTCGCCCATCACGATTTGGAGGCACAAGGTGCAGTATTGTCATATTCTCGATGCGCGAGGTGCCGAGAGTGTCCAAGACTCGGGCCCACAGCAACGTCGGGAGAGTTCAAAACCATCAGATCTAGAGGGACGCGTGGTGCCAGATTAAGTCGTCTTGGCGTTTCACTCATCGCGATTTCAAGGAACAGGGATCAACCCCTTCCTATTCACAAACATCAAAAGCACCTTTGAGAGTAAACATAGGGTCATAGCCCATGGTCACTTGGGGAAGAAAGGAGCTGCGCAAAAGGGGCCAAAAGTGTCGGGTTTTAGTTACAAGAGAGGCCCGTCATGATCTCCAGTTGCCATCAGACCCGACCTCGATCCTGGTCTTTGCTTAGAGTAAATGAAGGCTAGAAGGGGTGGTTGAAACCTCTCCTCATTCATTAAGTGTGAGGTATGGAGGGTCTGGCCAGCAGTCTGCTCGAGAGGGTCCTGTGTGCCCATTTTTTCAGAGAAGCCATGTCGAGTTCTCGACTAGCCAAGGGAGGTCTGCACACGCTAACTCAGCATTTACTGGCTCAGCTACTCCCCCTAAGGGAGCCATTCACAGTTAGGGTGGCATCTGACAAAGAATACCCGTTCGAATTTGGTTGAGGGGACACCAAGCCTTGGTTGACTGAGGACACCTCTGTTAGGTGATTTTCTCTGAGTATATAAACTCAGTCTTTGTATTTTGTAATCCATCGATGGTAGAGCGAAGCTCCCGATTGTAAAGTTTTAGCATAGACTCTAGTTCTCTGGTTATGTATTGGTATGTAATATTTCTTGTTTAATGATAGACAGTCTTCTCACTCCATCTAGTTTTCATCTTATATTGAGAGTGTTCATGATCGACTGATTCGTGCGAATGATTGCAATTATGTTATGATAAAGGATTTATCGTTGCATTGTTGTATTCTCCAGTTTTCTACATTTGAATGTAAGAAGATCTTGCGTTTAGATGTTTTCCCCTACAGTCTGTTAGAAATATGATGTTTACAACAGACCTCTGCTTTTCTCTTATACAAGTCTTCCCCCTACTCACCCTTACTACAACTCACTGTCTGAAGTTATATAAGACCTCACTTGCCCATGCATGTCTGGCCTAGTTTCGGAGTTGGAACCACATCGTTTTGAGTTAACTTCCATTCGATCACCCCATTAAACAAATCGTGACATAAATTGATGGGCGTCGGGCTCTGCTCCTGCTGCAATCCAGGGGTGACTTCTGTCACCAACATTTCTGGCGCCGTTGCCGGGGACGAAGTTGAAAATTTTCCCTGGGATTGACTGACATTCAGCCTTTGATTCTGAAGGTGCATCGGGTATCAGAGCCTTTGAAGATTGCTATTGTGCACCTGACAACTCCATTGTGACGACTCCACTATGGCGAACCTGTCATGTTAATTGTGTCTTTCAGAGGTAGACACACGCGGTCTCATCCACAGCTGCCTCTAGCTACACCTGAAACTGATCCAGAGGTGGTTCTCAGAAAAGGAAAGGCCTCTGAAGAAGAAGCTTCCACCACCGAACCAGGTAATCCGCCATATCCTTCTGTAGGAACTCCATTTTCTCCTCCTCAGTTTCTTAATAGACCTCTTTCCGAGGTTTCTCGTTTCCTGAATTTCGGGAGTGTTCCTGTTGAGTTTTCCCCTCCCGGTCTGGGATTGGAGGGAGAATCCCTTATCACTCACCTCTCCTCTGAAGTTGTACTTTGGCGTAGACCTGGACCGCTGAAGATTTTTCCAATCCTGCACAAAGAGGAGCATCTACGGACTTGAGCTCGTTAGCTTTCTCCTTAAATCCCCTTTTGTTTCCCATTCCAATTCGGGACTCATTCCCAGTAACCCCTGCGCGAACTCCTTCTCCTCCAAGTTCTCCTCCACCTAATATTCCTATGGTTGGTGCTAATCCCCCTCTAAATAGAATGGATGCCATAGTTGCTGCCAGATATGATCCCTTAGTCCTACCCCATCCTATGAATCCTCTCACTGCTGGAGATTACTTGAAGTATATGCCCAAGTTCACTGGGGAAGGGGACATAACTGCAGAAGAGCACCTGGTTTCTTTCTACAGTTATGCAGACAACCTGAACATTGAAAATGAAGATGTTTGGATGAGAGTCTTCGTCCAGAGCCTGGATGGTGAGGTGAGAAAATGGTTTAGAGTACTGGCCCCCGGATCTATTGCTGGGATCGAAGCCCTGGATAGTGCTTTTCTGAGGCAGTGGGGTGATAGGAAGGATTTCATGTATTACATGACAGAGTTCAGGTCTTTGAAGAATATGGAAGGAGATTCTATCTCTGTCTTCTCCAAAAGATTCAATAAGATGTATAATAAAATTCCTGCCGAAATAAAACCCTCAGAAGCCTTAGCCAAGATTTCTTACGCTAGTGCATTTGGCCCCGATTTTTGTCTTTTATTGAGAGAAAGAAGAGCCACCTCCTTAGCTCAAATGCGAGATGCAGCCATAGAAGTGGAATCCAATGTATTAGCAGCTGATAGACTGAGGAACAAGGCCAGCGCAGATAGAAGAAAGGGAAGATCTGAAGCCTCAACTTCTGGCCTATCGGTGCCCCACCCTCAAGTAGATGAACTGACCAAGATGGTGAAGTCTCTCTCTGCAAAGATGGAGAGAATGAAGGTGGAGGGGAGGCAAGCATACAAGGGCCCTCAGAGCGCCAAAAACAAAGGAGGTTTCAGGAGGCCAAACAATTTTACTCCCCCGACTGTGCAAAGAGAGAGGGGAAGAGACAGAGAAGACTAGAAAATTCAGGCCCCTTTTCAAAACAATTTTTTGGCCGAGGGGGAAGAAAGGGAAACAGATGAGCTTGATCTTGAGATCCATTGCTTTGGGGACACTCCTCCTTTTCCTCATCTCACTCAATCAGCATATAAGGAGTCTCTCATGGACAGTCAGCTAAATGAACTGAGCAAGGGAGACAAGGTTAGTGGCTACTAAGGCAGGTATGAGCTGAGGTCTAAGAAAAAGACAGTAGCACCTGATGTTCCTGAACGGTCCACTAGAACAGAGAAGACCAGAAAATTCAGGCCCCTTTTCAAAACAATTTTGTGGCCGAGGGGGAAGAAGGGGAAACAGATGAGCTTGATCCTGAGATCCATTGCTTCGGGGACACTCCTCCTTTTCCTCATCTCACTCAATCAGCATATAAGGAGTCTCTCATGGACAGTCAGCTAAATGAACTGAGCAAGGGAGACAAGGTTAGTGGAAACCAAGGTAGGTATGAGCTGAGGTCTAAGAAAAAGACAGTAGCACCCGATGTTCCTGAACGATCCACTAGAACAGAGAGACTTGCTAATGAAGTAGTGGACAGTCGCAAAGGTAAGAAGCCCCAACCCCTCTCTCCCATAGTCCAGAATCAGGTTCCCGAAATAAGAGAAATCCTGAAGCTTGCATCTTCTTTTAATTTTGAGCATGAAATTCAAAAGATCAGAATCCCTGTGCCCCTGACCGAATTGATTAAACATGAAGGGTTCAAGAAACGCTTCTCTGAGCTTTTACAGCCTGAGGTCTCATGCCTTCCCACAGACTCCATCAATTTGCAAGATGAAAATCCTGCAGTTATTCTAGGTCCTATGGTAGAAGACAGAAATGACTCATCCCCTCCCTTCTACACTTCCTTGAACATACATGACAAGGTACTGCACAATTGCTTGATGGATTCAGGGGCTTATCACAACCTCATGCCCAAAACTGTCATGGAAGAATTAGGGATAGAATTCACTCGAGCTTATCATGACCTCTATTCCTTCGACTCCAGGAAAGTTCAATGTCTTGGGGTTATCAAAGACCTGGTTGTGACCTTGTTTCAGTTGCCCATGAAAAGTGTGGTCATGGATATTGTAGTGGTTGATGTCCCCCCCAAGTTCGGTATGTTGTTGTCAAGATCTTGGATAAAAAGACTGGGGGGAACTTTGCAGATGGACCTCACATATGCTACTATCCCAGTGTTCAGAGGAGAACATAAGAGGCTATATAGGGAAGCCCAATTGACCTATATAATCAGTGATGAAGCCAATCCTACCAACCATCCCCTTTTTGCCTTGGACACTGATTTAGGTTCCAGTTTACTGCAACTCACTCATGCTCCCGAGCCCCCTCTTAAAATCAGAGAGCATCCCACCATTCCTCATGAATTTCCTCCCTCCATCACCCCCGTCTGGAAAATGTTTTTTGATGGAGCCTGCTCCAGGGAGGGCGCTTGTGCTGGGGTGTTTTTTGTGTCACCTTCTCAGGAAACCATTTCCCTATCATATAGGCTGGAATTTGAAACCACCAACAATGTGACAGAGTATGAAGCTCTTGTTCTGGGTATGAGGGCTGCAAAAGAAATGGGAATTAAAGAGATAACAATATTTGGAGATGCTGAGTTGATTATCCAGCAAGTCAAAAGTGCCTACCGTGCTAATAATCCCCGACTCAGAAATTACAGAAATGAGGTATGGGACCTGATTGATAGTTTCTTCTTGGCCTTCAACATTTCTTTCATTCCAAGGGGGGGAAACACTTTATCCGATTCTTTAGTTGTCTCAGCTAGTTTGCTCAAAGTTCCTCTGTTGCCTATGGTCAAATCTGATGTTGAAATAAAATATAAGCCCTCTGTACCGGACAATGTCAAGCATTGGAAGGTATTCGAAGATGATCTGGAAATTGAAAAATTTCTCCAATCTCTTGATGAATTTTCTGCGTTACACATTGATCAGGATCTTGATACGGAAGGTGACCCTCACCCTGAGGTGTTTTTAAATAAAATTGCTAACCACCAGATTATTCAGCTACCTAGCAATCACATTCCAAGGGGACTTATTCCTTTAGAAAGATTGTTCGATGGGAATGATGTGCCAGTAAAGGGTAGGGTTTCTGATGAAGATGTTGATACAGCTGAGAGCAACATTGGCACACTGGAGGAGCCTAAGTTTGTCAAGTTGTCAAGGAGTTTGACCATAGAATAGAGGGCCGAATATACTGAGTTGCTGAGAGAATTTTCTGATGTGTTTGCATGGACCTACGAAGACCTCAAGACGTATGACACATCCGTCATTGAACACAAGATCCCACTAAAGGAATAGGCTAAGACATTCAGGCAGAAGCTAAGACAAATAAATCCCATGTTTTTGCCTGTCATGGAGAAAGAAGTGAAGAAATTGTTAGAGGCCCAGATCATCGTCCCCTTGAGATATTTCGAATGGGTGGCCAATTTGGTTCCGGTTAGGAAGAAAACTGGAGAAATCAGGCTTTGTGTCGATTTCAGAAACTTGAACAGGAGCTCAAAGAAAGACAATTATCCCCTACCCAACATGGAACACATATTGCAGAGGGTAACCGGGGCATCTAGGATCTCCATGATCGATGGTTTTTCTGGCTATAATCAGATATTGGTCATGCCTGAGGACAGAGAAAAAATGGCCTTTACCACTCCTTGGGGCACATTCATGTATGCCAAAATGCCATTTGGACTGATGAATGCAGGAGCGACATTTCAGCGAGCCATGGACATAGACTTCATCGGGGAGAAAGATAAATTTGTGGTGATCTATATGGATGACATAACAGTTTTCTCCAGTTCTGACAAAGAGCATTGTTGTCACCTGAGGAAAGTTTTCTCGAAGTGTCGGAGGTTTGGCCTTTCTCTAAATCCCAAGAAATCTTTGTTTTCTATGAAGGAGGGGAAGCTATTAGGCCATATAGTATCAGCAGGAGGAGTGAGGATTGATCCTAGCAGAGTGGAGGCAATTTGGACCCTGTCACTTCCCAGATCTAAGAAGGAAGTTCAGGCCTTTTTGGGAAAGATTAATTTTCTGAGGAGATTCGTCTCGAATTTTGCTGAGCTGGTGAAACACATCACAGCCATGCTCAAGAAGGGAAATGAAGTGAAATGGACCGCTAAACCCAGGGAATCTTTTGTCCAAATAAAAAGGGCATTGACTGAGGCATTTGTGTTGATCAGTCCTGACTATTCCAAAGATTTCCTAATCTTCTCTTTCACTTATTTTGATACAGTAGCAGCGGTCTTGTTGCAGAAAAATGGGGAAGGGCGAGAGCAACCCATTGCCTTCTTCAACAAGGCCTTAAGAGATACAGAGGTTAGGTATGAAATCATGGAGAAGCAGGCTTATGCCTTAGTGAAAGCTCTCAAAGCTTTCAGGGTCTATATCTTGCACTCAAAAGTGACCGCATACGTTCCTTCAGCCTCTGTGAAGGACATCCTTGTGCAGCCTGACATTGATGGGAAGAGGAGTAAATGGATAGCCAAGATCCTAGAATTTGACTTGGAAATAAGGCCTACTAAATTGATCAAGGGTCAAGGCTTAGCCAAGATGTTGGTTGAAGCTAATCGCAAAGCTTTGGGGGTGGATTTCGTCAATGCACAATCAGAAAATCAGCAGAATCAGTTGTTCGACGTAGACCCTCAAACAAAACCCTTGTTGGCTCGATGTCCTTGGTATAAGGATGTCATATATTTTCTGCAGGAGTTGCGGCCCCCAGATGGCCTGCAAAGAAACAAAGAAAGAGCTCTGAAGCTCAAGGCAGTTAGGTACTTCCTTATCGATCAAATTTTATACTAGAAAGACCCCCTGGGAGTGCTTTTAAAATGCATGGATCCACGNCTGCCGGAGTTGCGGCCCCCAGATGGCCTGCAAAGAAACAAAGAAAGAGCTCTGAAGCTCAAGGCAGTTAGGTACTTCCTTATCGATCAAATTTTATACTAGAAAGACCCCCTGGGAGTGCTTTTAAAATGCATGGATCCACGAGAGGCCGACAGGATCATGGTCGAATTTCACAAGGGCCTATGTGGGGGACACCATTCCTGGAAGACCACAGCCCACAAAATTCTCAGAGTTGGGTACTACTGGCCCACCTTGTTCTTTGATGTCCATAGAGGAGTTAGAGCCTATATCCCATGCCAAAGATTTTCAGGAAAGAAGTAGCTCAAGTCTTTGCCTTTACAGCTTGTAGTTGTTTCGGGACCTTTCCAGCAATGGGGCCTAGATTTTATTGGAGAAATCCACCCTGCTTCTAGCGGGAAACACAGATGGATACTGACTGCCACAGATTTCTTTACTAAGTGGATTGAAGCTATCCCCACCAGGAGTGCTTCCCACAAGGTAAACATTGGATTCCTGGAAGACCTCATCGTAAGGTTCGACTTCCCAAGGAGGGTTGTTACTGATAACGTAGCCTCTTTCAAGGTTGAGCCGTTAGCCAAGTTTTGTGAACAATTCGGGCTCAAACTGATTCACTCCACCCCATACTATCCCCAGGGCAATGGTTTAGCAGAGTCCTCCAAAAAAAGCCTAATAAGGATCATCAAAAGATTACTAGAGGACAACAAAAGGGGTTGGAACTTGTTGGCATCAGAAGTCACCCTTGGATTGCAGTAGGAGCAGAGCCCAACGCCCATCAGTTTATTGTCACGTTTTGTTTAATGGGGTGATCGAATGGAAGTTAACTCAAACAATGTGGTTCTAACTCCAAAACTAGGCCAGGTAGGCGTGGGCAGGTGAGGTCTTGATCAAACTTCAGACAGTTAGTTGTAGTAAGGGTGACTAGGAGGAAGACTTGTATCAGAGAGATGCAAAGGTATGTCGTAAACATCAAGTTTCTAACAAACTGTAGGAGAAGGCATCTAAATGCAAGATCTTCTTACATTCAAATGCAAAACACCAGAGAATACAACAATGCAACAATAAATTCTTTATCATAACATGATTGCAATAATTCGCACGAATCAGTCGTTCATGAACTCTCTCAGCATAAGACGAAAATTAGATGGAGTAAGAAAGACTGTCTGTCATAAAACAAGAAATCTCGCATACATATGCATAACCAGAGAACTAGAGTGTTGCTAAAACTTTACAATCGGGAGCTTCGCTCTACCATCAATGACTACAAAAATGGCGAAAATGCCTACATATACTCAAAACAACAACAGCAGAAAAAACAAGACGTTGCATTAAAAACATTGCGTCTACATGTCTTCTAACAGTTTGCGCATGCAGACTCTAGCCGATCGTGCACCCAAGACAGACGCTATCAGATTTCGGACTATCCTGCTGTAGATGAATCAACCAGCTTTAGTCCTTTGATGGACTTTCTTTTTATGGTGGAGATTATGCCCAACCACCAGCAACAACCAAAATAACTGCTTTCTTGGGACTGGGGACAACCTCGGTCAACCCTACCTTCTGGGATGTGGAGGTCTCCTAATGGTGCCACCTAGATCAGTTGAACAGTCTCTCCTTGGATGCTTCTTTGCTGGACTGCTGCGAGGGACCCCTATGGTAGATGTGAAAAATGGTATGATGGGAGCGATGGCATCAACATGGTGGAGGCGATGGAGAGGAAACGGGAGCGGTGACATAAGCTGAGGAATTTCATGTGGTCTGAAAAGGAAAGAGGAGGAAGGTGTCTGGAGTGTGGGGGTACAGGTGGACATGGATTAAAAGGAATGATCATACAGGTGGAGGTGACTGGTAGTGAGAGGGACACATGGTAGTAGGCGAGAGGGTGATGAGCTGAGGAGGGGCCATGTGGATGGAAAGAGGGAAGTTGGACAGATGACAGGGGAAGAGGGTGGCGATAGGTGGAGAACAGGTGGCAATGGGGAGGACGACTCAAACAGTGACACGACAGGAAGGGGGGCCCGCTAGAGTGAAATTCCATTCCGGACCCCCCCCCC
>SNQJ01S0000620.1:190890-262452 GCA_010110895.2 Picea sitchensis
CCTAATTTTAATAAATAATTTATTTTGAATAAAATTTAATAGAATATTTTATTTTATTATTTTTAATATTGATCTTTTGAATATATAACAAAATTTAAAACAAACTAGAATATATAACAAAATTTAAAACAAATTAAAGATGAAGGAAAAATTAGTTTGTTTATCATTGTTTATAATTTTTCCAACTAGACATATATAATGCAGAGGTGAAGGAAAAACTTGTGTACACTAATTTATGAATAAATTGACTTTATGGTTTACTCACAATTGATAAATATGATATATAATGATATTTCACATCATGTAATTATTGATCAAATATGATATACAATAACAAGGAAGGAGAGGGGCATAACAATAATTCATGGATTAACATGATGATAGCATGAAAAACTGAACGAATAGACAAGAAAAGAAGCAATAAGCATATCATCGAATCAGAGCTGTAATAGTCGAGTTAGCAACGCCATTGTTGGTTCACATTTTGGTGTGAATCCTAATTTTAATGGAAGTTGTGATAAGGCTACTATGCTGGGAGCTACATTGTTAGATGAATTCGAAAAAAGCTGTGCTAGGCACGACCGTGAAAGAAGTTGTTGTTTGATCAACATTTACAGCGAAGTAACCATCATAAGCCGCATAACCTACAGGAAGTATTGGTAAGCTCCCGACATAGTAGCCTTATCACTCACAACCTTAAAGGCTACATTGCTGGTTCACATTTTGATGTGAATTTTGATTTTAATGGAAGCTTTACATTTTTTGTCTAACTCATGTGAACTGTAAATTACACACTAGTGTGGGTTTTGGGCTAAGGCAACTAGGGACTTCAAATGGAAAAAAATATAAATGATATAAAACAAGCTAAGAATACACCCGTGCTTCAACTGGAGGAAAACATAAATGATATAAAATGAGCTAAGAATACACCCACACTTGAATGTATATAACCAACAATGCAATAGAATGACGATCTTCTAAATTCCTTAACCCCACTTGAATGTATATAACCAACAATGCAATGCAATAGAATGACAATAGAACCAACAATGCAGGAGCTTACCTATGAGAGAACGATAATCTTCTAAATTCCAGCAGATAAACAACACTCTGAAATTTCCCTGTATTTGAACTTGCGGTGCACAAAATACATATTCCAGCTTCCTGAAGGCATTTGTGGGCTCAACTGGTGGTAGGTTAAGCCATTGAATTAGGCATTTACGTTGTGAATCTATTAAGCCAGCTGAGACCAGATTTGAGCCTAGATTTGGCGGATCTCTCCGTGTGAGAACGATGGACAACCATGAATGCTGACGACGAGTGAGATGGTGCAATGATCAATGATTAAAAGGTGAGTGGACAGGTCCCGGTTATCAGTGATCAAACAACAAGTGACAATCAAAACGGAAAACGACTCCACAGATTCCAAGTTTTGTCATGTCATACTCTGCATAGGATGGACACATATATCACTATAATTAATACACCATGCAATTACTTCTCAATCATTAGACTCCTACATGGTGGATAGGCTCTCCGATATTGAAACCTATGCCTGCAACATGCCTTAAAGTAAAACTCAAGCTGGTCCATGTAGTGCTTGCTTATGATTAACATAACACCTCATCCAAAAAGTTAAAAAAAAACAATATACATTAAACGATATAAAACCACTCTGCATTAAACAATACAACATAAATTCATCCCTACTTTAAAAACAGATTATTAACATTATTTTATTTCAAAGAAACAAACGTAAACCAATACTCATTAAGAAATACAAAGTCTAGATATGTAGATGTAGAGCACAGTGTCCTAGATTGCTCTTCCCATGGGACCATCCTATCTAGTGGAGGTGGACTGCTGAATCCATGGCACTGGGCTGGGTGAGGCTATAAATGGAGAAAGGGAACAGGCATGTGTGTACTCGATCAAATCTGGGTGGGCACTTGAGACAGAGGGGGAGGCGTGGGGATATTCATTCCTCGCGTATAGATCGGATCGGATCAGGGCGTGGGGATGTTCATTCCTTACGTATAGATCGGATCGGATCAGGGCGTGATGGAGATGAAGATACTCTTCATGTATATCATAGCCGGGTAACTCTTTCCATGTAGCAGGGCAGGCATGGCATACTAAGAGTTCAACAGGGTTAGACCGTAAGGGTAAGCGATATGAATGAGAAAAGTGGTTGGCCAAGAGCAAGGATTCAGCCCAAATTCTCAGCCCAAGGTCTGCACATGCTGATGAAGACGGGGCTACCATTCATGAATGCCCCTCTTTTCTTTAACGGTGTCGATTAGGCCTTCTGACATTCGTTGGACTGTATGCTGGCGGGCGGTCTGTGAAAGGTGAGAATTCTAACTCCTTTTGCCCGTATGATTATGTGTTGTGTTCAATAGTTATAGGTATAAATTTATCCTTTAAGACTTGTTACATGAATTCCAAGCTCAAGAACGTTCAGCTGTTGTTGCGATCCTTCTGTCTTGATAAAGTTTAACTAGTTCTAGATTTGTAGGATAAAGCAGAGTGTAAGGGTTTGCCACTTACCCTCAAGGTTACTGGAAGTTTGCATGGTGAGCCCTGGTCAGTTTGGGAAGTGCTAGGGAGAGGCTCTCAAGAGCGGAACCTATATCAGAATATCATAGAGTTGACCTTCTTAATTTCTTGAAAACAAGTATAGATGTGCTTGATTATAAATCAAAGTAGTGCCTTTTGGAATTAGGGGCATTCCCCAAGGGTTGAAAGTTCAGCGTAGATTCGTTATTGGACATTCGGTTATATATGTCAATGGGATCGAATGGCAAGATGCTCATGATTGTAGTGAAAAACTGGGTCTGCTTGTTTGCGGGCATGACAAGCATTATGCACTCAGCAATGCAGCAATATGTGCTGGAATATACACCTTCAGATCTAAAATGACGTTGAGAATTAGGAACCCTCTTACTTTTCTGCAGGCAAAGCCCTCTTACTTATACGCAGGCAGAACTGTTCGTTACAGTGGCATATAAGTCCTCCCTGCCTTGGTCACAACATGGCAGTCCTGGGTCCGTCATGGGAGAATGTTGGGACATTCCTTTCTATTTATATTCCAGTGCTCGTAACAGTAGATTCACTCAGGGAGGTTCTGTTCAACCATTTTCTGTGGAGGGATGGCACCAGTGAATGGATTTCTTCCCACTGGAGCAGTGGCAAACATCAACAGATCTTCCACTTCCTACTGGACCTTGCACTGTCGCATTTCCCAAAGGTAGAAAGTTCAGCATAGATTCATTATTGGACATTAGACTATATGCCCGCAGGATGGAATGGTAAGATGCTCTTGATTGGAATAAGAAACCAGGTCTGATTGTGCGCGGGCATTGTCAGGCAGAACGGTTTGGCAGTGGTATTTAAATCCTGCCTCCCTTAATTGCAACATAGCAGTCCATAATGGGAGAATGTTGGGACATTCCTTTCTATTTATACTCCAGTGCTCGCAACAATGGATTCACTTAGAGAGATTCTGAATTCAAGCTTGTTGTTGGTGGATGATTCTGTTTGACCATTTTCTGTGGAGGGATGGCACCAGTGAATTGGTTTCTTCCCACTGGAGCAATGTCAAGCATCAGCAGATCTTCCACTTCTCGCTGAACCTTGCACTGTGGCATTTCCCAAAGGTAGAAAGTTTGGCATAGATTTGTTATCGGACATTAGGGTACATGTCTGCAGGATGGAATGGCAAGATGCTCATGATTGGAGCGAGAAACCAGGTCTGTTTGTGCACGGGTACATTGACGGGCAGAATGGTGGACGGGAAGAATGGTTAGTTATAGTGGCATTTAAGGCCTGCCTCCCTTAGTTGCAGCATAGCACTCCGTAATGGGAGAATGTTGGGACATTCCTTTCTATTTATATTCCTGTACTCACAACAGTGGATTCACTCATAGAGATTCAAATTCAATCTTGTCGTTGGTGGGTGATTCTTTGCAACCATTTTCAGTGGAGGGATGATACCAGTGTATTGATTTCTTCTCACTGGGGCAGTGGCAGTGGCAACCTTCAGCAGATCTTACAGTACTTCCACTTACTGTGGCATTCCCCAATGGTACAAAGTTCGCCTAGATTCGTTATTGGACATTTGGGTATATATGTGCAACATAGCACTCCATAATGGGAGAATGTTGGGAAATTCCTTTCTATTTATATTCCTGTACTCACAACAGTGGATTCACTCAGAGATTCCAAATTCAAGTTTGTTGTTGGTGGGTGATTCTGTGCAACCATTTTCCATGGAGGAATGACACCAGTGCATTGATTTCTTCTCACTGGGGCAGTGGCAACCTTCAGCAGATCTTACAGTACTTCTACTTACTGTGAACCTTGCACTGTGGCATTTCCCCAATGGTAGAAAGTTCGGCCTAGATTCATTATTGAACATTTGGGTATATCTGTCTGCAGGATGGAAAGGCAAGATGCTCATGATTGGAGTGAGAAACCAGGTCTTCTTGTGTGCAGGCACTGGCAGGCAGAATGGTTGGTTGCGGTGGCATTTAAGTCCTCCCTCCCATAGTCAGAACATAGCAGTCTGTAATGGGAGAATGTGGGGGCATTCCTTTCTATTTATAATCTAGTGCTTACAACAGTGTATTCACTTAAAGAGATTCTGAAGTCAAGCTTGTAGTTGGTGTGTAATTCTGTTAGACCATTTTCTGTGGAGGGATGGCACCAGTGCACTGGTTTCTTCCCAATGGAGCAGTGACAAGTGATAACCTTCTCCTCTTCCCACTGAACCTTGCACTGTGGCATTTCCCTGTTGATGTTTGTAGCATCTGATCGGTACTTACACATCGGTTTTGTGTTTAACATGTGGAAGTGGTCCTTAGTACCTCTCAAGACTTAGGAGATTCAATTTAAGAAAGTGATTATTAAAGTGAATGCTTTTTTATACTTAATGTGAGTTTAATTTAATTAAATGCCTAAGTATTTGGCATTAGTGAGTTAAATTAAACCATAGCCATTAGATCATAAAGTGAAGGTGAGATCTAATCTCAACCATTGATCACTTTGGAGTTCTAAGGTTTTGGATTTAGGGTAAACTCAAGATTATAAAAGGAAGCCTAGGTGAGAAGAGGAGACACACAAAGAGTGAGATAAGAGATATCATTGATTGGGTGGAGAAGGACTTTCATCCAAGTGTGCAGGGCAGGGTCCAAGGAAAGGAGCAAAGGGACAGCAAAGGAATAGCAGCCAGCAAGATCGAATGACAGATCTTGAGGTGTGATAGGCTAGGCTCTTTTGCTGTTTTGTATTATTCCTCAGGTGGGCCATTATCTCAGGAAGGGAGCCCATATTTTATATTAATAAAATCATAACTGTACTGTTTTCCCTTGGGGGTATTTACCCAGAAAATTAAGTGTGCAAGTGTATATGGTTTCCTGTTGTGTTTCTGCTGATTTATTTATTTAGATCATTAAAACTCAGTCATGTTTTTTATTCAGTGAATCTGCTTAATAAGTTTATTACAGCAAGTGTTTGCTAGGAAATAAATTGCTGGGTGCTGGGTCTGAAATTTAACATCCCCAAAGGTAGAAAGTTACACCTAGATTCATTATTGAACATTTGGGTATATGTCCACGCCATGGAATGACAAGATGCTCATGATTGGAGTAAGAAACCAGGTCTGTTTGTGTGCGCACTGCGTACATTGGTAGGAACAATGGTTGGTTACAGTGGCATACAAGTCCTCTCTCCCTCGGTGGCAACATAGAAGTCCATAATGGGAGAATGTTGGGATCGTCCTTTCTATTTATGTACTCACAATAGTGGATTCACTTGGATGGACAGATAGAATCTGGATTTTTGAAAACCGTAGAGATTCTGAATTCAAGCTTATTGTTGGTGGGTGGTTTTGTTCGACCATTTTCTGTAGAGGAATGGCACCAGTGCATTGTTTTCTTCCCACTAGAGTGGTTGCGACCTTTAGCAGATCTTCCTCTTCCCACTGAACCACCTTGCACTGTGGCTTGGTCAATTATGCTCTTGTATCTTGTTATTTGTTCCTTCAATATGGTGTCAGCGCTGGTTGCTTTATGGTTTTCCAAAATTTCTTCTCCTAAAACACAAGGTTTTTTGGGGTCTATGCCAAGTCCATACCATCTTTTCTGTGCTTCTTATTGTATCATCCATTGATAGAATTTCCAGTTGGAATCTCCTTACAGTTCTGGTTGGCATTGGCATGCTCAGCATTTTAGTTTCTCATCCTGATCAGCTGTTCTTCTCAGTGCATATTTCATTGCTTCAATCTGCTGTCTCAGTGACCTTGTCCATCCTTTATACTCCCACTACAAAGCGGCTACTCAACCCGGCCAGATCCCCTCTCTTTGTTCTTTTACATCCCTTGTTCCTCATTCTTTCCATGGAAGAGAAAGGTAAGAACATCATCCAGTGTGTAACGATAGCTGCATATTGTGATCAGTCCCATGAAACCTCCAAGAAAATGGCCAACTCATCTTATGATACCCGAAGAAAGGAGGGCAAGAAATGAGGCCCTAACTATCTTTGAAGGGCAATCTCCTCAATCCCCAACTGTGTCCCTTCATGCTGTGCCTGTGCCTCAAACACAGCCCCAAGATGAACCCATTCTGTCCAATCATGTTTATAGAGCAAAATATGAACTGAATTTGAGATTTGGCCAAAATACTACATCGAACGACATCACGAGGACATCCAAGAGGTAGTCTATGAAATCGGGGTGGAGGAGCAAGAGGAGAAGGAGAAGAACAATGAAATAGAACATGGACAATCTCAGTTTTTTCCTCCACTGATCCTAAATCCTCAACTGGCAGAGAACTCTTTTTGAGGCTGCCATCACTGCTGAATGAGCTATTCGAGTTAGTTTTGCTGGTATTGCAAAATGATCTGAGTCTATCCTTAAGCTACATGGGGACAAGATTGACACTTTGCCTAGCTGGTTTAAGGATCTTTGCACAGTCATAGAGCTGCTCAAGTCCCAGTACCTTTAAAAACAGCATCCTCCCGAGTCCCCCAGTCTATATTTGAGTCTATGTGTCAACCAATTTTCCAACAACTCCAACAGATCCAAGATGAGATTGTTAGTTTGAAGTTTCAGTGAGATCCCGTGGCTAGCGTAAATTCCAAGTGTACCTTTATCTCTGAGTTACTCAAGAATCCAGGATTACTGTTTCCGACTCCTCTCCATTCATCCCGATCCTCACCTTGGGAATTAGGACAGGCTTCTCATGATAATGCGGATACCAGTCATGATAACATCCTATTTTGAATCCTGCAGCAGCAGTCCTTATTGAAAGGCAATATTGAAGATTTGACATGGTTTCTATCCGATTCCAAATGCCAACAACTCAGCGTTCAAGTGGCAGTGGCTATAATTATAAAACCAGAAATTCAATGATAAATATAATAATTATAAACAGAACGAAACCAACACAGATGCCCTTCATCAGTGCACTGGACAAGAGGAAAGGCAGCAAGTGATATATGCAGTTTTCAGCCTGGTTAATCGGATAATGTGGATAACTCTGGGGTGAGACTGGTCTCCGTTGGAATCCAGCGGGAATAGTGAGGATACAATCCTTGCAACTTTTGTCAACTATCTGACTATGTTTCATTCAGTACAGTATACAGCTGGATTATAGTACTGCTTCTCTCTCTTTCCTTTTTCACATTTGCTACTCAGTTTACACTATAGTATATGTGGTCCCTATAGATATGCACAGAATCAATGTTCCTTCACAAGACAAATCACAATTCATTGAAAGGCGTATCAGCAGTATTTTGATTGTAAACAATCTAATAGTGAGCATGGACATGTTTAACATAACGGGATTCTCGTTTGTTTTTCGGACAATCTTGCAATTTGGGATCCTCGCACTAAATTGAAAGGACCACCTATTCTTGTATTGTTTTGTGAATTAACTGTTGGATTAGTATAATATGTTGTCCCTATAGATATGCACAGAACCAATGCTCCTTCACAAGACAAATCACAATTCATAAAAAAACATATCAGCAGTATTTTGATTGTAAACAATCTAATAGTAAGCATTGACATGTTTATCATGACAGGATTCTCGTTCGGTTTTTGGACAAACTTGTAATTTGGTATCCTCACAATAAAGTGAAAGGATCACCCATTCTTATATTGTTTTGTGAACTTACTGCTGAATAATTATAGTTTTTTTTCCTTAGACTAGAAAAAGGATTGGCAGGATGCTTTTGTGTTCATGTTAAAACTTGCAAAAACATATCTCCTAAATCTCACAAACGGTCTAGGATAAGGAATTTGTTTGCAAAAATATATCTCCTAAATCTCACAAATGGTCTAGGATAAGGAACTTGTTTACAGTTGCCGCCATTCTATAAATTTGTTTTGTTGATTGGAGCATAAACCTTTTATTATCTTGCATAAAACTCGAGACTTAACATATGCAAAAATGTATATAAGAAAGAAATTGAAGGCCTGAATTTGTTTACAAGATATGTTCTAACCCCTAATTTATTAAGAACTGAGAGATAAAAAATGCTTTTAACATTGAGGTTTGCCCCTGTTTTTTTTTTAAAATCCCTCTTGACCCTGTTTTGTTGATTGGAGAATAAACCTTTTATTATCTTGCATAAAAATCGAGACTTAACATATGCAAAAATATATGCAAGAAAGAAATTGAAGGCTTGAATTTGTTTACAAGATACGTTCTAAACCCTAATTTATTGAGAACTGAGAGAGATAAAAAATGCTTTTAACATTGAGGTTTGCCCCTGGGCTTTTTTTTTTTAATCCATCTTGACCCCTGCCAATCTAATTTATGTAAGGGTAATTTAAAAAATAAAAAGTTGTGGAACAAAGAAGTTTTTGGAACAGAGACATGGACATCTACGCATTGCAGGCTGTAGAGCACTTTGCTTCTCTAGGTGCAATGATTTTGTTAGAATTAGGGTAGTAAAGCAGAACAGAAGTATCTTTTTAATTTTAATTAGATCTTATATCAATAAAACAAGTCTACACTACTTGGATGGAGAAAACACCCAAGTGTGCCCAGATCTAAGTAGATTAGAATAGATCTGATCTTCAATGCTGGAAAGAAACTTATATAGATATATAAGATCTAAGAGATCTGATAACATAGATAAAGAGTAAAACAATGGTTCAGATCTATAACGTTGGAATTAGACTTTACATAGATCTACAGATCTAAAACAAATTGATCATAAACAGTTAATCACAATTATAGAAACAAGAGGTAAACTCAATATACAGTTCAGATCTACAAACTGTCAATGCTAATACACAAATCTATGTAGATCAAAATCCACAAACTGTCAATGCCGATACACAAATCTATATAGATCAAAATCCACAAACTGTCAATGCTGATAAACAAATTTATATAGATCAAAAGTACTGAAGTCAAGAACAAAGTTTAGATCTAAAGGTGATTAGTAGATAGCTTACCTAGTCTTAAAACTTTACCTTTGAAGAAGTCACAGCAACCACAAGAGATGTAGAACCATTTGAATTATGCTCAGACAAAGGTTCAGTTCATAGATCCACCTTATAGGTTGGATCTCTTTGCCAATAGATGAAGAAACTTTCTTGCCACCAAAGGAATAGGGCCACAAAGACCTCTCACTGTCAAACCCTCACACTAACAGTAGGTGAAGCATGCAAAACCTCACACAGAATTGTTATGGACAAAACCTTTACACAGGAAGGCCAAAAGCCAAAAGAAAAGGTCACAGTCTGAACACAAGAGAAAACACCTCACAGCAGAAATGGAGGATGGTACTTGTTGACCACCTATTCAGCTAGGGGTCAACTCACGTGCCGTGAAGATGCATCACCAGATGCATATTTGATGAAGACAAATAGGAAGATGCATCACTCAGATGCATATTTGATGAAGATGGCTTTGGTTCTACTTGGCATTCGATACTCCCAAAGACAAAAATTTTCCTTTGTAAATCCAAATTTCCAAGAGACTGCGGGTTAATACTGTAATAAGTCTCCATGGATCATATAGTTAGGTCGCACCTTGGTGTTAGGGGAGTTCCTTTCAATCGAGGGTTTATCCCTAGGGTTATTTAATTGCACAAACTCCCTGTCACTTCCCTTGGGAGCTCTCACATGCACACTCTCCAAAATGGGAAAGACGCTCTTATCATCCACTTTTTGGTAACTTTGTTTCTAGGGAATGTTGTAAATGACCATGCATGTTGTCTAAAGTTTCATAATTTCTAGGCCCAGAATAGTTTTTTAATCAATTAAATTTTAACAATTTAATTCACTAATTATTTTGGTTTTTATATTGTAAAAACTGACTTTGGGATTTTGAATAGGGCATTCTTGTGCTCAAAAGAAATGGGATAACACTCCCACACCCATAGACCAAGTTTCGTCACGGATTAATTTTACCATAACTAGTCCACTTAGAGTCATTTGAAGGCAAACAACAATTTTTAATTGCTAAGATGACATTAGTGAAATGTCAAAAAATCATTGTAATTTTGAGTTAGTGAGGAGGCAGGAAAGTGGCAAGTTAGACCCTCCCAACCTACCCAAACCCATCCCAACCTTTCCAACTTAATTCAACCTCTTTACTCACTTTTTCACCTTTCTAAACCTGCCCTAAGGGGAAAACGACCCACCACTAACTAATTCTCAGTTTTATGCATTGAAACTTGGAAAGAACCCCCCACACATGTGGTGCGCCCCAGGCATACCTCAAAAACCCTAACCCAAACCTATTTTTAACCCTACCCACCTTCTACACTCAAAATTTACACCCCTAGGCAAGTGATGTTTTTCCTTGGTGGAGGTTGCTTGTGACTTATTTGGGGCCCCTTTTCATGAGTTATGACTCCCTTTGATCTCCACATCACCTCCTAGGATGGTCCCACTCTTTTTTTCCCATTAATTTCCCTCAATTTCTTCTTTATTGCCACACTTTTTTGGGCCTCTCCAAGAGGAGTTACGCCCCCTCTTCTAGAAATCCCACAAATAATTTTTAAAAAATTATTTGGACTCTTCACTTACCTAGCACGAATCCCATGCCTCCTACAATGCATTGGATCAATCTAACTGATTTTTCTATTTTTCTACACCATAGATCTATTTTTCAAACCCTAGATGGTGTGCGCACTCATTGAGATTTGCTCATTTTATGTGGATTTGACACTTGGAATTCATCCAAGTGCCTTCACTTTGTCTCTTGAGGTATAAAGAGAACCCTTCTCACTCTTTCCTCGCCATTCTTTGAGCTATTGTTACGCCACCGAATTCTTGCCATTCTCTGTTTCCTTTGCCACCTTCCACTCACTCATCTTTCTCTTGAGATCTTTTGAGCAAATTGAAGCTGCCCAAGGTTCACACTTTGATGCAATAAAGAAAAGCTTTGGGAGGAAACTTTGGATTATTAAGATTTAATTCAGATCAACTAAACACGCA
Organism: Picea sitchensis; assembly: GCA_010110895.2. NCBI lineage: Eukaryota > Viridiplantae > Streptophyta > Pinopsida > Pinales > Pinaceae > Picea > Picea sitchensis. The sequence continues at coordinate 202,352 of SNQJ01S0000620.1, forward strand.
GGTGATTTTGTTCTTTTTCATTGTGTGGTTTTATATGCTAGTATCTTGGTAACCATTTATTGAAGTGCTTCAAACATACATTAGTGTTGATGATCTATGTATTGTTGGGATTAGATAGGGTTAAGAATTAGTTCAGGATTTCATACTAATCATCATACTATGCTACTATAGATGCAATACTTATTTGTGTTTGAGTTGTAGATTTGTCTCACAAGTTGTGGCTATTTGGAAGAGACTTTAGAGCAGCTTTCAGCCATCACTTGCACAAACTCCTTGCACTTCTTTTACATCTGATATATTGCTGTCATTCATACCATTTTCTGTAGCTAGCCATGATCTTAGATAGGGTCAAAAAAATCATATTTATATTTTGGTTATATGCTGAAATTTCAAAAACAGAAATTTCTGTAAGACATCTTTATGTTTTTAGCATTTCCAGCAAGCTTTGCTTGTTGTTTTTGCAGGTCAGCGTCACATATTTGAAGGTACATGCTGTCAAGGAAACACCTAGGAGGCTTCCCAAACACTTTCCTTGATTTGGGTAATATTTCTCCTTTTCTTTTCACATTTAATTTTCTCAAAATATTTGTCATTCATTTTAAGTCCTAAAAAAAAAACTAATCCTAGATTAGTTTGCTATTTTCTTTTGATTAGTTTATTCTTTGTGCATAATATGGTTAGTTTATTTTTGCTTTAATCTCATTAAGTAACATATCTTGCCACACCCTCCTGGAGCCAACATTAAAGACTTACACCACCTTGGCTTACATTGTAGCAGGTTCCATTTTTGAAAAGCCTTTTATTCATTTTTGCTTAAATAAAATCATAACTCCAGAGTGTAAATCAAACTTGTTTCTGCACCTGGGGAGATCCTCTAAAATCACTTGGCTTAAAAGAAATTCATAATTTGGTGGTGATCTACTTGTAGTTAGAGTATCTTAGATATTGGTCATCTTTCTAAGTTTATTCCCATTAAAGTTTTTCATTTTCACATGCTATTGCTCTCATGTTAAATGGTTTAGTAACTTAAATGCTATCTTGAATGCTTTAGTTCTTTCCATCTCAAGTTACTTTGTCATTTAAGAACTATATGCATGTGATTACATATGATTCAAGTTTCCTTTTCATTTTGCTAAATAATTCATCTCTCAAGCACTTTTACTTTCATATGCTTAACAAACACAAGTGGATGATGGTTAGTCCTTAGATCCTTACTTTGTTAATCATATTGGCAAGACGTCTTTCCTTTGGTTTTCAAGTTATATCTATGGTTATTGGATGATAATATGATATGAGATATCTCTTGATTAATGCCTCTAAATCTAATGATTTGCTGGGACCACCTCTTAACAATTGTCGCCTGGTTTAAGGTTTAATCCCACGCCTTAGCTCTTATTTCAAGCACTATCTACATCAAGCTTATCTCATGTTTATGAGTTGATAAAGTTTTACATTTAACATCTTTGAAATTAATTAACTCATCTTATGGTATATATTTACATCTTCTGTTATTCACGCTTCATCTTTAATATTCAATTTTATTTGTTGAATAGTTCATGGTTAATGGTATAACATGTTATATTTTTCCTCACATCTTGACATGTTAATGGTGGTTTCATCACACATTGCAAGCACTCTTTTTTTCATACATTTTGCTCACGGCCATGTTAAAACACATTTTTTATGTCAAAACTCATCTAAAATACACCCAACACATCTAAAGACCTCTGCCTGAGGTCAATAACACTTAGAACAATTTAGTGGGGTCATTCAGCCATCTCCACCATCTAAAATCGGTTTGAGGGACAGCCTCCGGGGACGTGTAGTGGCGGGGATCATTCCGTATTCAAGGTAGGGAGACTTCAGACCTGACTCTTACTGTTAGGGTTGACTGTGGAAGCTAGGGTGGGCTTCGTTTGCCTTACTATCTTGAGAACCGGGTAGCCATTTGGCCAAGGGAGGAGGGCTTTAAAGCACAAACGGTTTAGGGGAAAAGGGAATAGGAAATTAATCAATCTCAAGAAACTCCTAAACACCTGAAGGTATATGGATCACCTTTGTATGTTTTGGGTAGATGTATTGATATGAACACTTCATTGGTGGTAATCCCATTGTTAAATCCTTCTTTATTGCAACTAAAATGGTTAATATTTCTTATGTCAAAGTGATTATTTGGTTATATCAATGAAATATCTTGTTAATTTCGATTGTTGGTGTATGTGAATGTAGGATATCCCACCATGGGGAGGCATCACTTTCTCTCTTGGGATTCTCTTGAGTGTTTCTGTGTGGATTGTAGCCAAGGTGTACCTAAATAGAGTAAGTGCTATTAAAAGCTGCTGATAAATTGTGGAAATACTTACACTTCTTGTATCATTGTATATCTTAGAGCTGTATCTTTAAGTGATTTCCTCTGAATCCCTGTTTAACTTTGTATCATTTGTAAGTCATTCTAACCTTGGGGTTTGTGGTAGCATAACTCTTTTTTCAACTTGTAAACTTCTTGTATTAAACCACCCTTACACAATTAGTTGACCCCATTGCCCAACCCTAGTCACTAGTCCTTAGTTGACTTTAGGGAAAGGGTTGCTTTTTTTCATTTAGATTAAGACTTTCACTTGCATCGTTGCTTGAACATCTTAGGCTTAGTTTTCCCTTTAGCCTTTAACCAATTAAAAATTAACTCCTAGAACATTAACTTTGTACTAATCTAGCAACTAGGGGACTATCTCCATTGGCTTCCCTTAGGAGAAGTCATAGGAAGGAAGAGAGAAGTCCTGTACCAAGGTGACAGTATGGGAACCTGCATTAAGGGCCCAAGGACACTGGCGAGCTGACTAGCTCCCACGCGAGGGGCATTAGACCTGGCACATGGGCCATGTTCTGTGATAAGTCTTTTATCCTTTGTCAAAACGACTTAATTTTTTTTTTAATTTTTAATTTTAATTTTTGTCTTTTAAAACAAGTAATAAAAACACTTTTAGTCCCTATGACATTATTTGAACTTTATTGTTGAAGCTTTCAGGGTGATTCTTTTCAAGTGGCTACTCCATTGAATAAATCTATCAAGTATACCGCAAGGAGCAATCCTCGTTGGCTACTTGAAATTCTTGGTGAGAAGCACTCATTTGATATCCAATTCTTGTTCCATACCTAATAAATTAACTTTTGTTTTCCTTCTTGTTTTGCTTTGTTTGATGCCTTTGTTTTTTAGGTTCCAATGAACTTGGTCATCTCCCACACCTTAACTTTTAAATATTTGACAAGGTATTTTTCAAGAAGGAACTCACAAATTTCTTGTTGTTTCATCTTGAACTTGGAAAGGTTTTTGGATGAAGCTTGCATGCTTTCCTTCTTGTTGGATCCTTAGTACCTTGTCCTTATTCTTTTCATTTTGGTGGTTTTTGGAATCCCATTGATTTTTCAGGAGTTGTTGATTACCCTCATGATATATTTTAATATTGCTAGCTGATAACGCCCTGACTTGATCATACTTACGTCGGTGTCACATCGGTTTTCAATTAAGTTTGTTCTTGAAGTATGAAGATCCACCATTTATGAGATGTTCTTATTTTATTTTGTTCTTTACCCTTGTTGGTGAACGGGAAAAGGGATTGGTTTCCCATGACTACCCGATAAAACATTCAAAACCCTCATACTTCGGAGTTGTTGCATGCCTCTTGATGCTTGCCTACGGGTCGTTGAACTTCATTGAATTGGTTGATATTTTATGGAAATGTGGAGGAAAAAAAATCTTCGAGCATATATAGAGACACCCGCATATAGAGGTTGATGTCTGCACTTCATAGATCCCATTAAGGAACTTGGTCTGAAATAACTCTAATAATACCTTTCCTGTGAAGAGTAGAACGAAGGTGAAACCATGAATGAACATGGTAAGGTCAGTGAAGACACTTCACACGAGTTATGTATTTGAAATATCTGGACCCTGTATGAACTTGAGTTTGACAGTGAAAAGGATAGGGAAGTCCATGTGGGAATTTCAGATGAATCCATGGATGAAACAAATACTATTTTGAGGAAGTGAAGGATCTGGAGTTGGAAAATGTTGAATATCTAGGATAATTCAAGTCCCCACTCCGAGGGAACCAAAGTGTTTTGAATCCATGACTTCTGAAAATCCATGATGGTTCCTCGTGGATAGTGCTCTTCTCGGCCAACCAGCGGGATGTTAATGCACTATGGGAAATGGGAAGACAATTTCATGACATCAATGCTCATATCATTATGAGAGCTTGGCTGTCTCCCACTCCTTAATGCTGAGCAAAGAAAGTAATCAGGATTTTAACGGCTTGTTTTATTCCAAGAGCTATTAGTTGGAAGAAGGGTGATGATTGGTCGCTGGTTTTTCCTCAAAGTTCCGTTGATAAAACTTGGGAAGGGGTCTTCTAGGAGTCATCCTGCCTGATTATTCGCATAATCTCTATGTATCATTTCACCCATTGCATGGGTGGTTGTAACGTGATTCTAACCTTCCTTGTATTTTAATTTTGTATTATTTCAATTTATTATGCTCAATATGTGACTCACTTTTTTTTTTTCGGTGTCATAGTTTCAATTTGTAGTTGTAATGTTGTACTTTAGACATTTCATGTAAGTGTTGTTTATAGCAATTGATTTCATTTATCATGTATATGTGCTAATGTTAAATTTTTGGTGTTCACATTATGGAAGCACTATTTTTGTAGGTAAGCTGATTCCCCTGTGATGCTCCTCGCTGGCTCCCAAAGTGAGAAGATCTAGACTACCATCGCCCCTAGTTGTGGAGGCTGCATAAGCCACCAATTGTATTCAGTTAGTCAACTCCACGTGAAGTATTTACTCACTGTATGCATATTTGATGAAGACATTGTTCTACTTTGGGTATCTGACACCCAACATAAAAATTTTGTAAACGAATTTCCGCACCCCTGCATGCGTTAATAATGTAATAAGTCTACAATGTACATGGATCATAGTTTAGGTCAGTACTTTGGGTGCTCACTTAGTGAGTTCCTTTCATCGAGGGTTTTTAGATTCCTCAAAGTTGTTTGTACTGCACAAGCCCTCGATCTATATTCTCCTTTCTTTTCCCTCTTCACATGCAAATAATTCTTCCAAAGTGGGGGAAAGGCTCCTCTAATGGTCTCTCCATTTTTTGGCAACCTTTTGTTTAGGAATACCTGTAAATGACCATGCCGTATGTCTAAAGTTTCTCATGGAATTTTGTCGAGTATAGATAGGTTTTTTAATTAATTAAATTTTAATAATTTTAATTAATTAATTATTTTTTGAGCTTATATTGTAAAATCTTCGTCTTTTGGAGATTTTGATAGGGGTGTTTGTGCTCAAAAAGAAATGGAATAGCAACCCATACACCCATAGACTGTTTCACCAATGGGATTAAGTTTACTTGGCATGAACTACTTAGAGTCATTTTAGGGCAAAACAACAATTTTAATTGCTAAGATGACATAGTAAAATGTCAAAAATCATTGTAATTTTTGGTTAGTGAATATATGGCAGAAAGTGGGCAGATAGACTCCCAACCTGTACCCAACTCCATCCCAAACCTTTTTCCAACTTAATTCAACATCTTTACTCACTTTTCACCTTTCTAAACTCCTGTTCTAAGGAAAATGACCAACTAACTAATTTCTAGTTTTATGCATTGAAACTTGAAATGACTCCTCCACACATGTGGTGCACCCCCAGGCATCCCAAAACCCTAACCCAAAACCTATTTTAAATCCCTTTACCCACCTTCTACACTAAAATTCTTACACTCTAGGTTGATGCCCTTGGAGGAGGTTGTTGTGATTCTTATTTTGGGCCCCCTCTCATAAGTTATTACTCCCTTTGACCTTCACATCACCTCCTAGGATGGTCCTGAATTTTTTTTCATTAATTCCCCATTTCTTTTCATTTTCACACTTTTTTGGGTCCCTCCAGAGGAGTTACGCCTCTTCTAGAAACTCCACAAATGATTTTTAAAAAATTATTTGGACCACTCACCTTCCTTGGAATCACCCTGAAGGTCTCCACACCTCTCTTGGTTGATTCCAACATCTCCTACTTTTTTCTACACCATAGATCTAGCTTTTAAACCCTAGATGGTGTGCCCACTCATTGAGATTTGCTCTCATTTGATGTGTGGATTTGACACTTGAGTTCATCCAAGTGCCTTCACTGCCTCTGAGGAACAAGAGAATCCTTCACCTCTTTCCTCACCATCTTTTGAGCTATTGTCATTACAGAATTCTAATTTCTGCCATCTTCTTTGTTTCCAAGCATCTCCTTGCTCTTGCCATCTTCCACTCACTCATTTTCCCTTGAGATCTTTGGAGCAATTAGTTTTCCAAGGTTTTCACACTTTTGGATGCAATAAAGAAAGCTTTGAAGGAAACTTTTGGATTATTAAGATTAGTCTTGTGATCAACTAAACACGAGGTGATTTTGTTCATTTTTCATTGTGTGGTTTTATATGCTAGTATCTTTGGTAAATTAGTTTACTGAAGTAGGTCAAATATACATTAGTGTTGATGATCTATGTAATGATTGATTAGATATGGTTATGAATTAGTTCAAATTTCTATACTAATCATCATACTATGTACATGCAGATGCACATTGTGTTTGAGTTGCAGATTTGTTTCACAGGTTAAGGTTTGGAAGAGACTTTAGAGCAAGCAAAATGCATCACTTGCACAAACTCTTTGCACTTTCTTTTACATCTGTATATATTGTTGTCATTCCATCTTATTTTCTATAGCTAGCTACCTCTTAGATAGGTCAAAAATCATATTTATATGCTTCTCTGTTTAGAGTGTCATGGAAATTTCTGTGTAAAACAGAAATTTCTCAACATATTTCGGTGTTTTTGCAGCATTTCCAACAAAAGCTTGCCATTGCTTTTTGCAAAATACATATTTGAAGCTGGTACATGTCATTAAGAAAACACATAGGAGGCTTCCCAAACACTTCTTCTCGATTTGGGTAACATTTCTCCTTTTCCTTCCCTCACTTTTCTAATTTTCTGCAACATTTATCACTCATTTTGGGTCTTGAAAAAAACAAATCTAACTTAGATTAGTTTGCTATTTTCTTTTGATTAGTTTATTTTGTGCATAATATGGTTAGTTTAGTTCTGCTTTAATCTCATTAGGTAACATAATTCTAAGCTACCCTCCTTGCTGTGCTTGTCACCACCTTGGCCATTGTAGTGGTGTTCCATTTTTAAGTTTTATCTATTTTTGGTTTTAAAATAAAATCATAATCAATAGTGTAAATCAAACTACTTGTTTATTCATAGGGAGCTATCCCCAAAACGCTTTCCCTTTTGGCTTAAATGAAATCTACTTGTGGTGATCTATATGTTTAGTTGTTAGAATATCTTAGATATTGGTCATCTTTCTAAATTTATTTCCATTAAGCTCTTCATTTATCATGAGAGCAATAGCATGATAAATGGTTTAGTAACTTAAATGTTATCTTGAATGTTTGAGTTCTTTCCATCTCAAGTTACTTTGTCATTTAAGAATCTTATATGCATGTGATTACATATGATTCAAATTTCCTTTTCATTTTGCTAAATACCCATCTCAAGCACTTTTACTTTCATATGCTTAGAAAATACATGTGGATGATGGTTAGCTCTTAAATCTCATTTTGTCAATCATATTGACAAGACGCCCTTCCTTTTGGTATTTCAAGAGGCTCATGTGGTTTTATTGATGTATATATGTGATATGGAATATCTCTTGTCTTAGTTCATGATTTAAGCACTCACCTCTTTGATGCTCATGTCTTGGTACATGGTTAAGCTATTACATTTTGATGCTCACGTCTTAGCTTTATTTCAAGCACTTTTCACATACGTTTATCTCATTTTTATGGGTTAATGTTTTACATTTAACATCTTTGTGCTTAAATTAACTCATCTTATGGTGTAAGGCATACATATTTACATCTTCTTAAGTGCTCACGCTTCATCTTTAATATTCAGTCTTACTTGTTGAATGGTTCATTTTGATGGTATAACATTGTGCTATATTTTCCCCAAGTTTTGACATGTTAATGGTGGTTTGATCACTATCTACTGTAAGCACACTTTTTCATACATTTTGCTCACGGCCATGCTTAAAACACATTTTAAGTGCTTAAAACTCATCTAAAATACACCACAACAATCTAAAGACCTGCTCGAGGGTCATAATAACACTTAGGAACAATTTTAGGGCTCCATTCACCCATCTCCTACTCCATCTAAACCGGTTTGAGGGGACGCCCGCTGTGGTGGCGGGGACCGTCCCCAGTGGTTTCGCTGGGGAGATCCCAAGGACCGGGATTACTTTGACCTAAGTGACTGACTCCCTGAAGTTAGGTATACCAAGTAGTCTTACTATCTTGAGCACCGGCAACTATTTGGCAACAGGAGGAGGGAAGCTTGGAGCACACACCTAGCTTAGGGGGAAAAATAAATAAAATTAATCAATTCCTTTTAAGAAACTCCCAACACCTAGTTGCATAGATCACCTTTGTATGATTTGGGTAGATGTATTGATAGGAACACTTCATTGGTGGTAATCCCATTGTTAAATCCTTCTTTATTGCAACTAAAATGGTTAATATTTTTTATGTCTAAGTGATTATTTGGATATATCTTTGAAATATCTTGTTAATTGATCGTTGTGGTGAAGGTAGGAAGTAAGCAGTATCCCACTTGGGGAGGCATCACTTTCTTGGATTCTTGAGTGCTTTTGTGTGATTGTAGCCAAGAAGGTACCCAATAGAGTATGTTATTGGGGCATGCTTGGCAAATTCAGAACACTTATACTTCTTTTGTATCTATTGTATATCTTGTTATATCTTTTGTATATGATTTAATCCTTGTATAACTTTGTATCATTTAGAAGTGATATTAATCTTGGGTTTGTGGGTAGCATAACTTCTTTCAATTGTAAAACTTGTTGTAATAAACCACCCTTACACACTAAGTTGACCCCATTGCCCAACCTTAGGCACTAGTCTTTAGTTGGGACTTAGGGAAATGGTTGCTTTTTCATTTAGATTAAGACTTGCACTTGCATTGTCGCTTGAAATATCTTAGGCTAGTTTTCCCTTTTAGCCTTTAACCAATTAAAATTAACTCCTAGAACATTAACTTTAAAATTAACTTAGTAACTAGGGACTACCCCCTGGCTTCCCTAGGAGTAAACCTGGAAGGAAGAGGTTCCACCAAGGGTGATGTTGTGGGTCGGGAACTCCAGGCATTGTGCCTCCAAGGACACACTATGAGGATTAAATTACTGTTAGTAAGTGTATTAGGATCTACGTCACATCTACTGTCATATCCCAGCAGTTATTTGGAGAGGGGCTGTACCACATTCAACTCACACAATAGTCACAAAGAAGAAAAAGGCCGCACCACTGCCAACCCTCAATAGTTACAAGGAAAGGCCGCATCAATCGTCACCCCACATAGGCAATGAATAGAAGAGGGCCACCTTCCACGTTAGGTTACACCAAGGGCCGCACCTCATGTACCTACAACAAACAATGTGATAAGGGAGAAGAGGTTAATCTCCACACACCAGAACTAGTTCCTTCCACAAAATAGTGGTTACACCAAGGCCGTAATTTCACACACAAGATTCAAATAAGAAGCGGGTTGCACCTTAATCAAGAACTCAACCATAGTAGAAATAGAAGAGGTCGCAGCTCTCTTGTAGACCCTCCACAAAGCAAAGCAAGGTAGACCAAAACCTTTCACAACAAACACAACAACAAAAAGGAGGTCGCAGCAAGGAGACTCCAAATGCATAGGGTATTACCCAATTTCTAAACAAGAAGATAATAAAAAAATGTGTGTGAATGAGAGGGGTAGGGTTCCTTTTATAGTTTTAGGTTAGGGAAAGGGATTACCAAAATAAATACAATTAAAATAACATGTTAAATTAAATTCTAAACATGTTATAATTAACATTTTAAATTTAACCTTTATTTTTAACCCTTGAATAAAACAACAAAACCCCAAACCAAAGACATGCAAGGTAAGAGAGGGTTAGTTAGGTGGCATTACTCATTCCTTCATTTAACATGGTGAACCTATTACTTTATCATCACTGCATATGGGACTTATCCCTCATGTGGTTATGTCCTTCTTCAAGGAAGGTCATGTACCATCAAAATACTTGATAGAGGATCAAGTAGCCCCAAAACCTTTTCTAGGGTCTTATCCACCAAGGTCAAAGACCAAGGATCAACCCATGCCATATGCATGGGTACCCTGGACATTTCCACGGGCCCTAGGCTTATCTAGGGGCTTTAACTGCTTGGTACTAGACCAAGAACCCTAGTCGTATACTGGGGGCCCTAACAAGGGTCTTTTCCACCATGGTTCAAGACCATGGATCAACCCATGCCTTAGGCATGGGTACCCTGGACATTTCCAGGGGCCCTAGATATATCTAGGGGCTTTAGCTGCTTAGTCTCAGACTAAGAACCCCAATCATATACTGTGCGCCCTAAGAAGGGTCTTTTTCCATAACACTGACTGTTTGATCCTAGAGCAAATACCCCAGGAGTGCATTGGGGGCCCTAGATCTCAGCTAGGGTCTTTGCCATCCTCCCGGAGAATGGCTCTTGCAGCTGCTATAAATTTAACACTCCCTCTCAGCGAGAGAGGCATTCTCAGCTACACAAAGCTTGTCACGAAAGTATACAAACTTTGACAGTGGCTTGGTGAAAATATATATTGTCTGTTCTGTTGTTGAAACAAACTGAATGCTGAGAATGTTCTTCTGAACTATGTACCGGACATAGTAATATCTCATCTCAATTTGTTTCAATCAGTCATGAAACACTAGGTTATCAATGAGCTTTAAACAACTTTGATTGTCACAGTGAATGACTATGGGTTCAAGCTCTGAACTGAACAAGTCTGAGAGAAGCTTCCTAAGCCACACTGCTTTTCTGCCAGCAGCGCTAGCAACAATGTATTCAGCTTCTACAGTGCTATGGGCTACAGAGCCCTATTTCCTGCTGGACCAGGAAATCATTGCTGAACCCAAACTAAAGCAATAACCGGAAGTACTCTTCTGATCCACTGTACTGCCCATCCAATCTGGATCTGTGAAACCATGGAGCAATACACCTCTACTTGAGGTGTATCTGAGACCATATCTCAGAATGTGTTTCACAGTAATTATATGTAAATGTATTGCTTCACATATGAACTCGCTGAGAACATTTACCGCATAACAGATGTATGTTCTCGTATGTACGATAATCAATGATCTGTCGATGTAAGGTGGGAACTTTTGGATCTGAACTTGTGGCTTGATCTCGTAGATTCTTTAGATTAGAGATCATGTGTGTGCTCATGGACTTGCAGTCCATCATGTCAAAACTGTGAAGCACACTAACTCCATATTTACCCTGTGAGAGAAATATCTCTCCTGATTTCTGCCAAAACTCCAAGCTCAGAAAGGAATGTAAAAGATCCAAGTCTTTCATTCCAACTTCTTCAGAAGAGCTCCCTCTTAGTCTGAGTTATATATACAAAATTTCTTTTCCTGTAAGGAACAGATGAAGATTTTGGACAATCTTCATATAAGGATGAACCCAAGATTCTGTCATACTGAGCTCTCAGAGTTATAATCCAAGAGGTTCTTTTCCATGGATAGCCTCTTGTTTAATTTCACTATTTGAGAAGAAAAACTTAACATCTGTCATTTGAAGTATCCAAAAAAAATACTGATGAAGGTAAGGATCTTGTCATAGATCGTCCCTTCTTTCACGAGTCATAAATATACCCTCCATATAACTCTCTGTTGTGGGCTTTGATTCCCACTGATTTGTTAAGAGTTATTTGAAAACAAAATCCATACATCATTCTTTTCTGTCACAACAACTTCCCTCATTTCAAGTGTGGAAGGTTCTGAATCAATCACAAGATTTAATTCATCTAGAGGACCAAAGTACTTATCTGGTTTCAGCTTTCTGTGAAAATGCCCTTTAGGTGCTAGAAACTTTTTTGTTTCCTTTAGTATTTCTCAGCACCAGGCTGGTTTCCTTTCAAAGAAACTAATAGAATCCTTGGATTCCACTAAGCTGCCAGTTCTTTTGTAGGTCAAGGACTAATTCATATACATGGACTGCTCCCTCTGAGTCTCATAAAAAGTCTACCTTTCTGTGAATTTGCTCCCTCTGAAACTATACGAACTTTTGACTCTGATCTGGTTGTCATATCTTTTCAAGATGTTCTTGGTGCTAGTACAAGATTCAAAAATGAAAAGCTGAGTCAGGCTTCTGAGTTCCTGTGCTAAGGATAATGACTCAATTACAAAGAAAAATGATATCAGTAGGGTTTCCTCAAAACGAAAAAATACCCCATCTACCAAGATAAATTGTTGGACTCTTTAACCAAGGAAATTGCCCAAGGTTACATGTTGTCTTTCATAAAAGATCGATAGACAACTAGGTTTCCAATCAAGGAGAAAGACTTAGCCTTTATCAAAAGTAAGTAGGTTCTGAGATTACAGCTTCCTTGTTCATAAAAATAATGTGAGATTCTGACTGTATTCAATTTAGACATGGGTACATAAAGATGACAGGAAGGTAATCTTATCTTGATGTCATTCGTAGTCATGTAAATGAAGTATCCATGAAAACTTGCTTAGGCTTAAGATATGCATGCATCATGCTACCGGCTCAAGTTTAACCAGGACTTCTGCAGAAATAAATCTGTTAGTTCAAGTAACTTAAATATCCTTAAGAGAATATCTTACTGTCTTGTGTATATTCATCCATAAGCAAACAATATGCCAAACACTGCATTGTCAAGAGTCATCCCACCCATGTTTTACTCAAAACTAAATATCAAAGTCAATTATGAGATTCCACCACTCAAAGTATGGTGGTCAACTTTCAGGCTTGTGTACTCTTTATAGTACAAAACAATTTGATGACTATTAAGTGCATAAGGTGCTGTCATTTACTAAGGTTACCCATTACTTAGTAGTTCTGTTAAAAACATAGAATTTTACCAACAACTTATTAAATGGAAGCTGAGCACTTACCAGGCATTTGTAGCAATAATATAAAAAAAAGTTTAAAACCTATCACTTATCATCTTAAGATAATGATTATATTTCCAAGCATTTTGCATCAGTCCTTTGACTAAATCTTACCTTCTCTCAACTGAGTTTGTCATTTCATTTTCAGTCAAACAGTAAGAAAAAAAGGTCTTGGAAATCAGTATGTGATCAAGGGTAAACTAGGGAATTCACTAAGAGTCCCTTTCAGAGATAATGGACCCTGCCCTCTAGATTTTCTTGACAGGGAAATTTTCCCAACTCGCATTAGATACTCCACAAAAGATCAAGTAGGCATCCAAAATTGCATCTCACACGAGTGCAAGTCAATAAGCAAGATCATTCACTGGCCCCCTTTATATCAACCAGTCCAAAGAATATAAAGGATAAATTCTTGTCAATAGGCTTGATCAAAGTGATAGGAAGAACATGCAGGTTACAGTGGTCAACCTTAGTATGCATTGGAAAGACAATCTAGTATTGTGACAAAGATGTATTTATCTCAGGTGTGCACTTTCCAACCTTTACATCCAGAACAGAAAGTTCTTAACTATTATGTACTTTAATTATAGACAAACCCACAGTCATTCAAACCTTTAATCAGATCTCACTTGCTAAAAGATGCAGAGATAACAACGTTTAGAAAACTCCCCAATTTCAGAAACAATTTCAAGGAGTATCACCTGTTGGTAAGGACATATGCTAGAGATTGAACTACATTATGTCCAAACTGTTCTTATCATGACAATTTTCTAACAGTTATAAATGGAGTAATTCACTTTCTTTCCAAAGCATAAATGATCAATAACAGTTTCATTTTTAGAAAAGGTAATAGGATTGCTGAAGATATTTTCTTACCTCGTAGCTTAACCAAAATTTAAAAACTTGTTTCCTTCTCAATTCTACACAGGAAGCCATTCCTTACTTCTGATCTGCAAAACAAACTTTAAGAGAGGATCTTCGTAGGCTCAAGTCTGCAAGTCTTGAGCTCTTTACGCCTTAAGCTCTGATACCATGTTAGAATTAGGGTAGTAAAGCAGAACAAAAGTATCTTTTTAATTTTAACTAGATCTTATATCAATAAAACAAGTCTACACTACTTGGATGGAGAAAACACCCAAGTGTGCCCAGATCTAAGTAGATTAGAATAGATCTGATCTTCAATGCTGGAAAGAAACTTATACAGATCTAAGAGATTTGATAACATAGATAAAGAGTAAAACAGTGGTTCAGATCTATAACGTTGGACTTAGACTTTACATAGATCTACAGATCTAAAACAAACTGATCATAAACAGTTAATCACAATTATAGAAACAAGAGGTAAACTCAATATACAGTTCAGATCTACAAACTGTCAATGCTCATACACAAATCTATGTAGATCAAAATCCACAAACTGTCAATGCTGATACACAAATCTATATAGATCAAAATCCACAAACTGTCAATGCTGATAAACAAATTTATATAGATCAAAAGTACCGAAGTCAAGAACAAAGTTCAGATCTGAAGGTGATTAGTAGATAGCTTACTTAGTCTTAAAACTTTACCTTTGAAGAAGTCACAGCAACCACAAGAGATGTAGAACCATTTGAATTATGCTCAGACAAAGGTTCAGTTCATAGATCCACCTTATAGGTTGGATCTCTTTGCCAATAGATGAAAAACTTTCTTGCCACCAAAGGAATAGGGCCACAAAGACCTCTCACTATCAAACCATCACACTAACAGTAGGTGAAGCATGCAAAACCTCACACAGAATTGTTATGGGCAAAACCCTTACATAGGAAGGCCAAAAGCCAAAAGAAAAGGTCACAGTCTGAACACAAGAGCAAACACCTCACTGCAAAAATGGAGGATGGTACCCACAGTCATATCCCAGCAGTCATTTGGAGAGGGGCTATACCACAGTCAGCTCACACAATAGTCATAAAGAAAAGGCCGCACCACTGTCAACCCTCACAACAGTTACAAGGAAAGGCTGCACCACTGTCAGCCCACATAGCAGTGAATAGAAGAGGGACTTACCTTCCACGACAGGGTTACACCAAGGGGTCACACCTCACAGCCACAACAAACAACAGATAAGGGGAGAAGAGACCGCACCCTCCACACACTAAACTAGCCCTTCCACAGCAGGGTTACACCAAGGGGCCGCACCTCACACGGCATGCACAACATAACAGGAAGGGGGCTGCACCTCAATCAAGATCTCGGCCACGGTAGAAATAGAAGAGGCCGCAGCTTGTAGACCCTCCACAAAACAAAGCAAGGTAGACCACAACCTTTCACAGCAAACACAACAGCAAAAAGGAGGTCGCAGCAAGGAGACTCGAACAGAAGAGGGCCGCTCGCTTCAAAACAAGAAGATAATAAAAAAATGTGTGTGAATGAGAGGGGTAGGGGTTTCTTTTATAGTTTTAGGCTAGGGCAAGGGATTAAAGTAAATATAATTAAAATAACATGTTTAAATTAAATTTAAACATGTTATAATTAACATTTTAAATTTAACTTTATTTTAACCCTTGAATAAAAACAACAAAACCCCAAACCAACACATGCAAGGGTAAGAGAGGGTTAGTTAGGTGGCAATACTCATTCCTTCATTTAACATGGTGAACCTATTACTTTATCATCACTGCATATGGGACTTATCCCTCATGTGGTTATGTCCTTCTTCAAGGAAGGTCATGTACCATCAAAATACTTGATAGAGGATCATGTTGCCCCAGAACGTTTTCTGGGGTCTTATCCACCAAGGTCAAAGAGAAAGGATCAACCCATGCCGTATGCATGGGTACCCTGGACATTTCCACGGGCCCTAGGCTTATCTAGGGGCTTTAACTGCTTGGTCGTTGACCAAGAACCCCAGTCGTATACTGGGGGCCCTAACAAGGGTCTTTTCCACCATGGTTCAAGACCATGGATCAACCCATGCCTCAGGCATGGGTACCCTGGACATTTCCAGGGGCCCTAAACATATCTAGGGGCTTTAGCTGCTTAGTCTTAGACTAAGAACCCTAGTCATATACTGGGGGCCCTAAGAAGGGTCTTTTTCCATGGCATTGATTGTTTGATCCTAGACCAAATACCCCAAGAGTACACTGGGGGCCCTAGACCTCAGCTAGGGTCTTTTCCATCCTCCCGGAGAATGGCTCTTGCAGCTGCTATAAATTTAACACTCCCTCTCAGCAAGAGAGGCATTCTCAGCTACACAAAGCTTGTCACGAAAGTATACAAACTTGGACAGTGGCTTGGTGAAAATATATACTGTCTGTTCTGTTGTTGAAACAAACTGAATGCTGAGAACGTTCTTCTGAACTATGTACCAGACATAGTAATATCTCATCTCAATGTGTTTCGATCAGTCATGAAACACTGGGTTATCAGTGAGCTTTAAATTACTTTGATTGTCACAGTGAATGACTGTGGGTTCAAGCTTTGAACTGAACAAGTCTGAGAGAAGCTTCCTGAGCCACACTGCTTTTCTGCCAGCAGTGCTAGCAACAATGTATTCAGCTTCTACAATGCTATGGGCTACAAAGCCCTATTTCCTGTTGGACCAGGAATTCATTGTTGAACCCAAACTAAAGCAATAATCGGAAGTACTCTTCTGATCCACTGTACTTCCCATCCAATCTGAATCTGTGAAACCATGGAGCAATACACCTCTACTTGAGGTGTATCTGAGACCATATCTCAGAATGTGTTTCACAGTAATTGTATGTAAATGTATTGGTTCACATATGAACTGGTTGAGAGCATTTACCGCATAACAGATGTCTGTTCTCGTATGTACGAGATAAATCAATGATCTGTCGATGTAAGGTGGGAACTTTTGGATCTGAACTTGTGGCCTGATCTCATAGTTTCTTTAGATTAGAGATCATGTGTGTGCTCATGGACTTGCAGTCCATCATGTCAAAACTGCGAAGCACACTAACTGCATATTTACCCTGTGAGAGAAATATCTCTCCTGATTTCTGCCAAAACTCCAAGCTCAGAAAGTAATGTAAAAGATCCAAGTCTTTCATTCCAACTTCTTCGGAAGAGCTCCCTCTTAGTCTGAGTTATATATACAAAATTTCTTTTCCTGTAAGGAACAGATGAAGATTTTGGACAATCTTCATATATGGATGAACCCGAGATTCTGTCATACTGAGATCTCAGAGTTATAATCCAAGAGGTTCTTTTCCATGGATAGCCTCTTGTTTAATTTCACTGTTTGAGAAGAAAAACTGAACATCTGTCATATGAAGTATCCAAAAAAAATCCTGATGAAGGTAAGGATCTTGTCATAGATCGTCCCTTCTTTCACGAGTCACAAATATACCCTCCATATAACTATCTGTTGTGGGCTTTGGTTCCCACTGATTTGTTAAGAGTTCTTTGAAAACAAAATCCATACATTATTCTTTTCTGTCACAACAACTTCCCTCATTTCAAGTGTGGAAGGTTCTGAATCAATCACAAGATTTAATTCATCTAGAGGACCAGAGTACTTATCTGGTTTCAGCTTTCTGTGAAAATGCCCTTTAGGTGCTGGAAGCTTTTTTGTTTCCCTTAGTATTTCTCGGCACCAGGATGGTTTCCTTTCAAAGAAACTAATAGAATCCCTGGATTCTACTATGTTGCTAGTTCTGTTGTAGGTCAAGGACTAACTCATATACAGGGACTGCTCCCTCTGAGTCTCATAAAAAGTCTGCCTTTCTGTCAATTTGCTCCCTCTGAAACTATACGAACTTTTGACTCTGATCTGGTTGTCATATCTTTTAAAGATATTCTTGGTGCCAGTACAATATTCAAAAATGAAAAGCTGAGTCAGGGTTCTGAGTTCCTGTGCCAAGGATAATGACTCAATTACAAAGAAAAATGATATCAGTAGGGTTTCCTCAAAACGAAAAAATACCCCATCTACCAAGATAAATTGTTCGACTCTTTAACCAAGGAAATAGCTCAAGGTTACATGTTGTCTTTCATAAAAGATCGATAGACAACTAGGTTTCCAATCAAGGAGAAAGACTTAGCCTTTATCAAAAGTAAGTAGGTTCTGAGATCACAGCTTTCTTGTTCATAAAAATAATGTGAGATTCTGATAGTATTCAATTTAGACATGGGTACATAAAGATGACAGGAAGGTAATCTTATCTTGATGTCATTCGTAGTCATGTAAATGAAGTATCCATGAAAACTTGCTTAGGCTTAAGATATGCATGGATCATGCTACTGGCTCAAGTTTAACCAGGACTTCTGCAGAAATAAATCTGTTAGTTCAAGTAACTTAAATATCCTTAAGAGAATATCTTACTGTCCTGTGTATATTCATCCATAAGAAAACAATATGCCAAACACTGCATTGTCAAGAGTCATCCCACCCATGTTTTACTCAAAACTAAATATCAAAGTCAATTATGAGATTTCACCACTCAAAGTATGGTGGTCAACTTTCAGGCTTGTGTACTCTTTATAGTACAAAACAATTTGATGACTATTAAGTGCATAAGGGGCTGTCATTTACTAAGGTTACCCATTACCTAGCAGTTCTGTTAAAAACATAGAATTTTACCAACAACTTATTAAATGGAAGTTGAACACTTACCAGGTATTTGTAGCAATAATATAAAAAAAAACTTTAAAACCTATCACTTATCATCTTAAGATAATGATTATATTTCCAAGCATTTTGCATCAGTCCTTTGACTAAATCTTACCTTCTCTCAACTGAGTTTGTCATTTCATTTTCAGTCAAACAGTAAGAAAAAAAGGTCTTGGAAATTAGTATGTGATCAAGGGTCAACTAGGGAATTCACTAAGAGTCCCTTTCAGAGATAATGGACCCTGGCCTCTAGATTTTCTTGATAGGGAAACTTTTCCAACTCGCATTAGACACTCCACAAAAGATCAAGTAGGCATCCAAAATTGCATCTCATACGAGTGCAAGTCAATAAGAAAGATCATTCACTGCCCCCCTTTATACCAATCAGTCCAAAGAATATAAAGGATAACTTCTTGTCAATAGGCTTGATCAAAGTGATAGGAAGAACATGCAGGTTACAGTGGTCAACCTTAGTATGCATTAGAAAGACAATCTAGTATTGTGACAAAGATGTATTTATCTCAGGTGTGCACTTTTCAACCTTTAGATCCATAACAGAAAGTTCTTAACTATTATGTACTTTAATTATAGACAAACCCACAGTCATTCAAACCTTTAATCAGATCTCACTTGCTAAAAGATGCAGAGATAACAGCTTTTAGAAAACTTCCCAATTTCAGAAACAATTTCAAGGAGTATCACCTGTTGGTAAGGACATATGCTAGAAATTGAACTACATTATGTCCAAACTGTTCTTATCATGACAATTTTCTAACAGTTAGAAATGGAGTAATTCAAGTTCCTTTCCAAAGTATAAATGATCAATAACATTTTCCTTTTTAGAAAAGGTAATAGGACTGCTGAAGATATTTGCTTACCTCATAGCTTAACCAAAATTTAAAAACTTGTTTCCTTCTCAATTCTACACAGGAAGCCATTCCTTACTTCTGATATGCAAAACAAACTTTAAGAGAGGATCTTCGCAGGCTCAAGTCTACAAGTCTTGAGCTCTTTACGCCTTAAGCACTGATACCATGTTAGAATTAGGGTAGTAAAGTAGAACAAAAGTATCTTTTTAATTTTAACTAGATATTATATCAATAAAACAAGTCTACACTACTTGGATGGAGAAAACACCCAAGTGTGCCCAGATCTAAGTAGATTAGAATAGATCTGATCTTCAATGCTGGAAAGAAACTTATACAGATCTAAGAGATCTGATAACATAGATAAAGAGTAAAACAGTGGTTCAGATCTATAACGCTGGACTTAGACTTTACATAGATCTACAGATCTAAAACAAACTAATCATAAACAGTTAATCACAATTATAGAAACAAGAGGTAAACTCAATATACAGTTCAGATCTACAAACTGTCAATGGTGATACACAAATCTATGTAGATCAAAATCCACAAACTGTCAATGCTGATACACAAATCTATATAGATCAAAATCCACAAACTGTCAATGCTGAAAAACAAATTTATATAGATCAAAAGTACTAAAGTCAAGAACAAAATTCAGATCTGAAGGTGATTAGTAGATAGCTTACCTAGTCTTAAAACTTTACCTTTGAAGAAGTCACAACAACCACAAGAGATGTAGAACCATTTGAATTATGCTCAGACAAAGGTTTAGTTCATAGATCCACCTTATAGGTTGGATCTATTTGCCAATAGATGAAGAAACATTCTTGCCACCAAAGGAATAGGGCCACAAAGACCTCTCACTGTCAAACCCTCACACTAACAGTAGGTGAAGCATGCAAAACCTCACACATAATTGTTATGGACAAAACCCTTACACAAGAAGGCCAAAAGCCAAAAGAAAAGGTCACAGTCTGAACACAAGAGAAAACACCTCACAACAGAAATGGAGGATGGTACCCACGGTCATATCCCAACAGTCATTTGGAGAGGGGCTGTACCACATTCAACTCACACAATAGTCACAAAGAAAAGGCCGCACCACTGTCAACCCTCACAAGAGTTACAAGGAAAGGCTGGACCGCTGTCAGCCCACATAGCAGTGAATAGAAGAGGGTCGTACCTTCCACAACAGGGTTAGACCAAGGGGCTGCACCTCACAGCCACAACAAACAACAGATAAGGGGAGAAGAGGCCGCACCCTCCACACACTAAACTAGCCCTTCCATAGCAGGGTTACACCAAGGGGCCGCACCTCACACAACATGCACAACAAAACAGGAAGGGAGCTGCACCTCAATCAAGAACTCAACCACAACAGAAATAGAAGAGGTCACAGCTTGTAGGCCCTCCACAAAATAAATCAAGGTAGACCGCAGCCTTTCACAACAAACACAACAACAAAAAGGAGGCCACAGCAAGGAGACTCGAACAGAAGAGGGCCGCTCACTTCAAAACAAGAAGATAATAAAAAAATGTGTGTGAATGAGAGGGGTAGGGGTTTCTTTTATAGTTTTAGGCTAGGGAAAGGGATTAAAATAAATATAATTAAAATAACATGTTTAAATTAAATTTAAACATTTTATAATTAACATTTTAAATTTAACTTTATTTTAGCGCTTGAATAAAAACAACAAAACCCCAANCTATTACTTTATCATCACTGCATATGAGACTTATCCCTCATGTGGTTATGTCCTTCTTCAAGGAAGGTCATGTACCATCAAAATACTTGATAGAGGATCAAGTAGCCCCATAACTTTTTCTAGGGTCTTATCCACCAAGGTCAAAGACCAAGGATCAACCCATGCTGTATGCATGGGTACCCTGGACATTTCCACGGGCCCTAGGCTTATCTAGGGGCTTTAACTGCTTGGTCGTAGACCAAGAACCCCAGTCGTATACTGGGGGCCCTAACAAGGGTCTTTTCCACCATGGTTCAAGACCATGGATCAACCCATGCCTCAGGCATGGGTACTCTGGACATTTCCATGGGTCCTAGACATATCTAGGGGCTTTAGCTGCTTAGTCTTAGACTAAGAACCCCAGTCATATACTGGGGGCCCTAAGAAGGGTCTTTTTCCATTGCGCTGATTGTTTGATCCTAGACCAAGTACCCCAGGAGTGCACTGGGGGCCCTAGACCTCAGCTAGGGTCTTTTCCATCCTCCCAGAGAATGGCTCTTTCAGCTGCTATAAATTTAACAGATTTCTAAAAGAATTAGAAACCAGGAGGCTAAGATCAATCAATATGTTAGTGTCACACTAGAGATAAAAGGTTTCTCGATTGCTGGTTTGGCTAATGCAACAAGGTTTTGATGTATTAGGAGTGGGGCCATCTCATATAGCTGTGCCTATGAGCTCTTGTTTTCTCAACATGATGTAATGCGGGATTTAGCCGGGCACTTGGCAAGGCAAGATAGTATCATCAATCATAAGAGGTTTTCATGCCTCACATGGAGGCTAGAATTCCCACTAAATAGCTAACTCTCAAAGATCAATCATTTGGAATTTAGTTTCTTTCAATTGATACAGGTCAGGCCACTCCTGAAACATGCTTTCTTTGCCTTTTCCTTCCTAATTGTGGAATACTTATGAATTTAAGTTACTATTTTTTCAAGTTTATTAAGGTATTTGATCATCATTTTTATCAGCGAATCGACTTTTACAATTCTGGGAATTGTATGTGCAATGGCAAAACAAGATTGGCATCAAATAGATTTTCATGAGGTGGAAGCTTTGGTTTTATTCTTTGTGGCAAGTCAATACTGTCGTCCAATATTTTACATACCATGCCAAAGCTACAACGACCAATATTACTACCAGGGAAATTGTCTTGATGGTTTTGGTTATCCCCTCTTCCTTCATCCAATTGTAGTGATTTAGTAAAAGATAACCGATGGAAAACATATGAGCTGAAAACAAACCATCTGGGTCAAAGTCTTCATTTTCATGAATTCCTCTCATCTTAAAAGAATCAAAGTAAACAGAAAATTCATCGAGGTGAGAAATACTTTTAACATTAATCTCTCCAACTCTGTTAGGCAATGGGATGAACTGTTTCTTTCTTTTTTCATTGAAAAAGTGAGCCTAGAACTTGTATTGTCTGCATACTTCAACTACAAAGAATCTGTTGCAGACATAGTGAGGGAGTAGAAAGGGTTTTCCTTGAACTCCATATAATCCGATGCAAGTAAATTCATCTTGAAAAATTCCTTTTCCAATGAGGATGTAAGTAAATTCATCTTGAAAAACTCCTTTTCCAACGAGGAAAACCATAGCTTCTCTTGACAATTTGTATAGCAGAACAACTCCTTTTCCAACGAGGAAAACCATAGCTTCTCTTGACAATTTGTCTATAGCAGAACAACTCATTTTCCAACGAGGAAAACCATAGCTTCTCTTGACAATTTGTCTATCGCAGAACTGTGAATCATTTCCTTGAATGTGGATAGAAAAACATTTTTCACTTGGTAAAAATTGTGAGGGGCCTTATGTCTGCAAAGTGTTGGATACCAGAATTGCATTTGATCCTTATTATAATTTACATTTTTCTATTGAAGTAAATCTTTAAACACATGGCAGTAGACTATGCATAAATTAGATAAGAAGTCATAAAACTTATTTGTTATGTGGAAATTCCCCAATTGAAAAGAGATTTCATTCGAAATAATATGTGCCCAGCCAAAAATCACATTCTCATGAATAGAGTAATGCATAATATAAAGAACATACTTTGGAATAATCGTTGTGGAATCTTGCCCAACAATACTTGCAAATAACCATGTAAATTCTATGTATGGATATTTGAGTGAACATAATTCAATTTGAGAAGAACCTCTAGGATCACTAAGTAGTTTTGTGAGAAGGTTTTTCAGGAGGTTTGCTCCCCCATCATGAGCATTCAAAAAGACATTTGCTTCAGGAGCCTTAAGCGTTTTTTTGGGTGTGAGAAGTTGCAACATTTTTTCTGAAAATAGTCGGTGTGAGAGGGACCGATGTCTTTTCTTCCAACTGAATTATCCTATGCTCAGTGTTGAATTTGTCTATGCACCACAAAACTAGTTTGTTGAAATCGAAGACCTCAAACATACACCCAACCTGTGCTATTCCTCAATGTTGAATTTAAAGCAGCTGCAATAGCCATTCTTTGGGAGGATGGCAAAGACCCTAGCTGAGATCTAGGCCTCCCAGTGCACTCCTGGGGATTTGGTCTGGGACCAAACAGTTAGAGCCATGGCAAAAGACCCTTGTAAGGGCCCCCAGTAGATGACTAGGGTTCTTGGTCTGGGACCAAGCAGCAAAAGACCCTTGTAAGGGCCCCCAGTAGATGACTGGGGTTCTTAGTCTGGGACCAAGCAGTGAAGACCCTTGTGAGGCCCCCCAGTAGATGACTGGGGTTCTTGGTCTGGGATCAAGCAGTGAACACCCTTGTGAGGGCCCCCAGTAGATGACTGGGGTTCTTGGTCTGGGACCAAGCAATTAAAGTCCCTAGATATGTTTAGGGCCCCTGGACATGTTCCAGGGTACCCATGTTTGGGGCATGGGTTGATCCTTGGTCTTGTACCTTGGTGGATAAGACCCCAAAAATTGTTCTGGGGCAACCTGGTCCTTGATCAGACAGTTTTTGGTGTATGACCCTCTTTGAAGGAAGACATGACCACACAAGGGATGTATCCCATATGCAGTGATGATAAAGTTAAAAAGGTCACCTTGAGAATTATATGGACATGTGTAAACCTCTCCTAAACCCTCCACCTTTGGTTTCTGGGCTTGAGTTTGTTTGGGGGTTATGTTTTGTTAATACAATAAATGTTTTAAATTGTAAATATATTTAATTAATATTTATATTAATTAAATACATTATTTTTAATCATATCTCTTTTATCTAGCCCTCACCCAAAAGTATAAATTAAGACCCTCCCCCTTCATTCTTACACTCACTTATGCTCTTCTCCTTCTCCTTATAGAAGTGGCAGATTGCTCCCTTGTGATTTGCAACCTCCTTGGATCAGATCTGCGACCTCCTTGCATCCGTCTTGCAGCCTCTCTATGATAGCGTGTGGCCTCCTTGAGACAGTCTCCTTCTGTTAGCAGCTCGACTTCTCTTCTGATTGTTGTGTGAGTGTTGAGGGTGATTTCTACCCTTTCTGAAAGTGCTCATCTTGCTGTCCACTTTGACTGTTACCAGCCGACCCTCCTCCTACTAGTGATCTCATTGCAGCCTGCCGTCCCCTCTTTTAGGACAGATCTATGACCTTGAAGGCCACAATACCTTAGAAGGGAGACTAATCTGGCAGCCTTCCCTCTCTTTTCTGGTAGAATTTTTGTGTGAGGGTTTGGGCTTGTGGGTTTGAGGGTTTCAAGGTGATTTAACAGTCCATTGCTTCTCTTGGCAAGAGATCTCACCCTTGAGGGAGATCCATGATTCTAAACTTTTCTGAGCATATTCTCAGTGGCTCTTCATCTCTTGTGTGAGGCATGAACCCCTTCATGGATCAGAGGTAAAGACTTTACAGGTAAGCTACTTTATGATTCAGATCATTTTGTTTTTGTTTAGATGTGTTATTGATTAATTAGATCTATCTACCATTGCTTAGATCTGACTCAGAACTGTTTGTTTAGATCTTCCTTATCTTTGATCATTCTAAAAAGTGTTATTGACTAGATCAAGAACTATTGTTAGATCTGATTTTGTTTTTC
Source organism: Picea sitchensis (assembly GCA_010110895.2). Lineage (NCBI taxonomy): Eukaryota > Viridiplantae > Streptophyta > Pinopsida > Pinales > Pinaceae > Picea > Picea sitchensis. Next base: position 227,679 of record SNQJ01S0000620.1, read on the forward strand.
ATAAATCCTTGAGATCTAGCTATTTTGAAAATAGTTTAGTTTCTATCAAATCACAATTCATGTTCAAAATCAAAACTACATTTTAGATCTGATTGTTGGGCACACTCAGAATTTGTTTAAAAGTCCAAATCTAATTGATTCGCTTTTTGTTTTTCTGTTTCAACTATCTAGCTCACTACAGTTCAGATCTCCTATTGCATTGGTTTTATGTTCTAAGTTATGATTTGTTGTTGTTCTATATAACTAAAAATTCAAAAGACTGTAATTTACTGCTTTACTTCTCTAATTCTAACATGGTATCAGAGCTTAGGGCGTGAAAATAGCTCAAGTGTGCATACTTGAGCCTGTGTAGATCCTATTCTTAGAATTTGTTTTGCAGATTAGAAGTAAGCAATGTCCTCCTTTGTGGATTTGAGAAAGGGAACATGGTTTCCATAATGATAAGCTACAAGGTTTATTGTCAACCTTCACTCTCATTAACAGACTTTTTATCCTAGACCTGAAATCTCTTGAGAAAAAGTAATTGTTTAACGCTCAATTATGCCTTTGGAAATGAATTTAACTTATTGTCATTTCCCTAAATTCTAACATTTAAAAAATGACTAGAACGGATTGAACTTAAAAGAAAGTTCAAAATTCAATTGTTAGTCAAGGTCTAAGGATGATACCTATTTCCACATGCTAAGCATTGTTCTTTCAAAGGAATTGGTGTAGAGACCTCGTCTAGCATGTATCCTAGCCAACCGAAAGATACTCCTTGGAAACTGTTTCTGCACATCTAAACCTTTGTGTCTATATCAGACTTGGAAAGTTTGAAGGCTGTTAACTCTGTTTTTAATTAGCAAGTGAAATCTGAATCACTGTGGAAAGCTCTACTTGAGCTAAGAATTTTTGTCTCTTTAGTTTGGCCTCTGCTTTAACAAAGTCCTTTCACCACACCATGCTTCTCTCAGTCAGAGCTACTTCTATGACAAAGAAGATATCCGTTACATGTTTTATTTTTTGGACTGATTAATGTGGAGAGGATAATGAAAGACTATTTTGTTTATTGTCTTGTACACTTGTGAGATGCAAATTTGGGTGCCAAAGAAAACATTTTGAATCTTCAGTGGAGTTACCAATGCTAGTTAGCAGAGATTTCTTTGTTAAGAAAATCTGGAGGTTAGGATCCTTTATCTCTGATTTTTAAAGGAGGGGGACTCCTAGTAATTCCTCTAGTTTACCCTTGATTATCTATTTGATTTTCAAGACTTTTCTCTTCTCCCATTTGACTGAAAATTAAATGATAACTCTTACCCTCTCTCACTTCTGAGCTAGACCGAGTTAGTTAAAGGTCTGATACAGAATGCTTGGGAATGTAACCATCATCTTAAGATCATAAGTGATAGGTTTAAGCTTTTATAATCTTATTGTTACTAATGCTTGGTAAGTGCTCAACTTTCTTTTAATAAGCTTTTGGTAAATACAATAGCTTTGACAGAATCACTGGTAAAAGAATTTTAATGGGAAACTGTGTAACTTTAGTAAATGACAACACCTTATGCACTTAATGGTTATCCATATGTTTCGTATTACAAAGAGTACACGATCTTTAAAGTTAACCACAATACATTGAGTGGTGGAAACTTGGAAATGACTTTGGTATTTGGCTTTGAGGAAAACATGTGTGGGTTGACTTTTGTAAGAACATAATTTGGACAATGCAGTCTTTGGCCTCATTCTTTAAGACGTATTGTTTGCATATGGATGAATAATGTTTTATCCACATGACAGTATGATAACCACTTAAGGATATTGGAATTACTTGAACTAACAGATTTATATCAAACATCTGCATACACAGAAGAAGTCCTAGATAACTTGAGTTAGTAACAGGCTGCAAAGTTCAAGTATGTCTTAAGCCTAAGCAAGTTTCATGGATAGTCCTTTTTTACATTCATTCCTGTGACTACAAATGACAATAAGAAATATATGTTTACCTTCCTGTCATCTTTATGTATCTATGTCTCAATGRAATACTGCAAGAATCTCATGTGCATTTTTGTTATATGAYCAAGGAAGTTGTGATCTCAGCACTTACTTATTTTTTATTTAAGCTAGGTCTTTCTCCCTGATTTGGAAACCCCGTTGTCTGTTGGTATTTTATCTCTGATATAAAAGACAACATGTAACCTTTGGGTTATTTCCTTGGTTAAAAAGTCCAACAAATTATCTTGGTAGTTGGGGAATTTTTCTTCGTTTTGGAAACCCTACAGATATCTCTTTTCGAGAGTCCTTAGATTGTAATTGAGCCATTATCCTTGGCACATGAGATCAAGAAGTCTGACTCAACTTTTCATATTAAACTTGGTACTGGCACCAAGAACATATTGAAGAGATATTACACCAGAACATAGTCAAAAGATCTTATAGGTTCAGAGGGAGCCAATTTGCACATGACAGAGAGACAGACATTTTATGAGACTCAGAGGGAGAAATCCCTACATATGAGTTAGTCCATGACCTACAACAGAGATGACAGCTTAGTAGAGTCAAGGGTTACTATCGGTTTCTTTTAAAGAAATTTTCTATTAAAAGGAAACCTGCCTGGTGCTGGGAAATACTAAAGGAAGCAGAAAAACATTCAACACCTAAGGACATTTTTCAAAGAAAGCAAGAAACCAGATAAGTACTCTGGTCTTATAGCTAAATTGAATCTTGTGATTGATTCAAAACCTTCCACATTTGAAGTGTGGGAAGATGCCTTGATAGAAGAATATTAAATCAATTCTGAAGAATGATGTATGGGCAGTGTTTTCAAAGACTTCGTGACAAATCAGTGGTAACCTCCAATGGCCTTATAAGATAAAACCTACAACAGATGATTGTATTGAGGTTAAATTTGTGACTCGTGATTTCTCTCAGAAAGAAGGGATTATCTATGAAAATATCCTTACTTCCATCAGGATCTTTTGTCGTAGTCTTTGATTTGGAAATTCCATCTAATAGATGTTAAGTTTTTTTTCTTAATAGTGAAGTTAAGCAAGAAGCTATCCATGAGAAAGAATCCCATAGATTATAACAAGCTCCGAGAGCTTGGTATGAAAGTATCGACAGTCTCTCTACAGAGTCTAGGCTTCACCATGAGTATTGTAGATACCAATCTTTATATAAAGATTATACAAATTCATCCTGCTATCTTAGGATGATCTGTTCCTTATAGGAAATGAAATCTTTGATAGCTCAGATTAAGAGGGAGCTCTTCAGCAGAAGTTGAAGACTTGGGTCACAACTTAGAGGTGTGACAGAAACCAGGTGAGATGTTTCTCTCACAAGAGAAAATATGCAGTTGTTGTATCTTTTGGCATGATGAACTGTAAGTCCATGACCACACAAATGATCTCTAACCTAAAGAAACTACAAGATCAGGTTAGTGGTTCAGAACCAGAAGACCCCATTGTATATCGACAGATCATTGGGTCATGGGTCTTTGATGTATCTCATACATACGAGACTAAAGATCTGTTATGCAGTAAATTCTCTCAGCCAGTTCATCTGTGAACCGAAGCATATACATATGGTTGTTGTGAAGCATATTCTGATATATGTTCGGGGAACTATAGCTTATGGTCTCAGATACACTTCTAGTGGAGGTGAAATGCTCCATGGATTTACAGATTCAGATTGGATGGGCAGTACAGTGGATCGGATGAGCACTTATGGATATTGCTTCAGTTTGGGTTCAATAATGATTTCCTGGTCCAGCAGGAAACATGGCTCCATAGCCCAAAGCACTGCAGAAGCATAATACATTGCTGCAAGTGCTACTAGCAGAGAAGCAGTGTGGCTTAGGAAGCTACTTTCAGACTTGTTCAGTTCAGAGCTTGAACCTACAGTCATTCACTGTGACAATTAGAGCTATATAAAGCTCACCCAAAATCCAGTGTTTCACGATAGGTCGAAACACATTGAGATGAGATATCACTATGTCCAGGACATGGTACAAAAGAACATTCTCAGCATTCAGTATGTTTCGATAGCAGAACATACGTCATATATTTTCACCAAGCCACTGTCCCTGACAAAGTTTGTATACTTTCGTGACAAGCTTGGTGTAGCTGAGAATGCCTCTCCTGCTGAGAGAGAGTGTTGAATTTAAAGCAAATGCAAAATCCATTCTCTGGGAGGATGACAAAGATCCTATCTGAGATCTAGGCACCCCAGTGCACTCCTGGGGATTTGGTCTGGGACCAAACAGTTAGAGACATGGCAAAAGACCCTTGTAAGGGCCCCCAGTAGATGACTAGGGTTCTTGGTCTGGGACCAAGCAACAAAAGACCCTTGTAAGGCCCCCCAGTAGATGAATGGGGTTCTTAGTCTGGGACCAAGCAGTGAATACCCTTGTGAGGGCCCCTAGTAGATGACTGGGGTTCTTGGTCTAGGATCAAGCAGTGAAGACCCTTGTGAGGACCCCCAATAGATGACTGGGGTTCTTGGTTTGGGACCAAGCAGTGAAGACCCTTATGAGGGCCCCCAGTAGATGATTGGGGTTCTTGGTCTGGGACCAAGCAGTGAAGACCCTTGTGAGGGCCCCCAATAGATGACTGGGGTTCTTGGTCGGGGACCAAGCAGTTAAAGTCCCTAGATATGTCTAGAGACCCTGAACATGTTCCAAGGTACCCATGTCTGGGGCATGGGTTGATCCTTGGTCTTGTACCTTGGTGGATAAGACACCAGAAATTGTTTTGGGGCAACCCGGTCCTTGATCAGGCAGTTGTTGGTGTATGACCCTCTTTGAAGGCGGGCATTACCACACGAGGGATGTATCTCATATGTAGTGATGATAAAGTTAAAAAGGTCATCTTGAGAATTATATGGACATGTGTAAACCTCTCCTAAACACTCCACCTTTGGTTTCCGGGCTTGAGTTTGTTTGGGGGTTATGTTTTGTTAATATAAGAAATGTTTTAAATTGTAAATATATTTAATTAATATTTATATTAATTAAATATATTAATTTTAATCATTATTTCTTTTATCTAGCCCTCACCCAAAAGTATAAATTAAGACCCTCCCCCTTCATTTTTACACTCACTTATGCTCTTCTCCTTCTCCTTATAGAAGTGGAATATTGCTCCCTTGTGATTTGCGGCCTCCTTGGATCAGATCTGCGACCTCCTTGCATCAGTGTTGCAGCCTCCCTGTGACAGCGTGTGGCCTCCTTGAGACAGTCTCCTTCTGTTAGCAACCCAGCCTCTCTTCTGATTGTTGTGTGAGTGTTGAGGGTGATTTCTACCCTTTCTGAAAGTGTTGATCTTGTTGTCCTCTTTGACTATTACCAACNTCATTTTTACACTCATTTATGCTCTTCTCCTTCTCCTTATAGAAGTGGAATATTGCTCCCTTGTGATTTGCGGCCTCCTTGGATCAGATCTGCGACCTCCTTGCATCAGTGTTGCAGCCTCCCTGTGACAGCGTGTGGCCTCCCTGAGACAGTCTCCTTCTGTTAGCAACCCAGCCTCTCTTCTGATTGTTGTGTGAGTGTTGAGGGTGATTTCTACCCTTTCTGAAAGTGTTGATCTTGTTGTCCTCTTTGACTATTACCAACCGACCCTCCTCCTTCTACCAGTGATCTGATTGCAACCTGTCGTCCCCTCTTTTAGGACAGATCTATGATCTTGAAGGCCATGACACCTTAGAAGGGAGACTAATCTGGCATCCGTCCCTCTCTTTTCTGGTAGAATTTTTGTGTCAGGGATTGGGCTTGTGGGTGTGAGGGTTTCAGGGTGATTTAACAATCCATTGCTTCTCTTGGCAAGAGATATGACCCTTGAGGGAGATCCATGATTCTGAACTTTTCTGAGCATATTCTCAGTGGCTCTTCATCTCTTCTGTGAGGCATGAACTCCTTCATGGATCAGAGGTAAGACTTTACAGGTAAGCTACTTTATGATTCAGATCATTTTGTTTTTGTTTAGATATGTTATTGATTAATTAGATCTATCTACCATTGCTTAGATCTGACTCAGAACTGTTTGTTTAGATCTTCCTTATCTTTGATCATTCTGAAAAGTGTTATTGACTAGATCAAAGAACTATTGTTAGATCTGATTTTGTTTTTCAGAAATCCTTGAGATCTAACTATTTTGAAAATAGTTTACTTTGTATCAAATCACAGTTCATGTTCAAAATCAAGACTACAGTTTAGATCTGATTGTTGGGCACACTCAGAATTTGTTTAAAGGTCCAAATCTAATTGATTCACTTTCTGTTTTTCTGTTTCAACTATCTATCTCACTACAGTTCAGATCTCCTATTGCATTGGTTTTTTGTTCTAAGTTTTGATTTGTTGTTGTTCTATATAACTGAAAATTCAAAAGACTGTAATTTACTGCTTTACTTCTCTAATTCTAACACTAAATTCCAAACTTTGTTTGAGCTTTTATCCTCTGGTGAAAGTCTTGAATACCACTTATAAGCCTCAGACCATCGAAACTCACTGTCTTCACATTCAAGGGTGTTGATTGTGTCTCCACAATATGGATATTTTCTCTTACTCAACATGCTTTCTTAGAAAAATTTAGTGAATAGGTGGCAATCCTATTAAGCTAATCCCTTTTATCGAGGATATAAGTGTTACTAAATTCACCATAGATTTGTTGTAATATCATATGCTGAGACGTTCAATTTATTAATGTTAATCACTATTTGGATTTGAATTTATAAAAGAGATTTTATGAAAATCACGTCAAATTAATAACGATATCAATTCAAATGTGAGACAATTGAAGTGATGGTGGAACTTTAAATGCTCTTGAAAGTAGTGCTTATGTGTCGAGATTCATGGAAATTGACTAGGTATGAAAGGTGCATGATTAGTGATGCAAAGGTCAAAAAGGAAAATGCGGAAATGTAGGTTGCGGGAGGTCAAGGGATGAAGTGGCAGAAGGTTTCCTGCATCCACATTTGTAAAATTGATTAAGTGTTAATGCAATTTCTTTTTGGATGTTGTGAAATGTGGGTTCGTTTTGAATAATGCGAAAATGTAGGTTGCGGGGTGTTCAACAATGGTTTTTGCTTATGCAATCAAGAAATCAACTAAGTATAGAGGGCACATAGAGAGAGTGATGTGGGATCTCGCGAAAGGAAGGAATGAAAAATCGACTAAGTATAAAGACTTGTGGGCTTGTGGAGATAAAGGAAAGGCCTTCTCACAACCCACATTTGCGAAAAATGGCTAAGTATGAAATATATAGAAAAAAGCATCAAGTACTACCAAAGCACTAGAACATTGATCAAGGAAACTTGATCAATAGTGAGATATAAAGGTAAGAAAAAGAGCACAAAAAACCATTGGCAAGGCATGAAAAAGAACAATGGAAGGCACAAAAGAAACTTCAAAAAGAACAAGGGAGGAGGGAAGAGCTTGATAGGACTATAAACAAACTCAAATAGAAGAGGTTATTGACCAATTAAATCAATCAAATTGCAAAAAATACATGATTTTTCAAAGACCTTATAAACATTCAGATCCTCCACTATCTTCTAGTTGCTTCACTGCAACCCTCTCTTCCTAGCAGTTCAAGGGCCAATCTAATATATTCTACTCCAATTCCTCCAGGGGTATTGAACACAAGTCATATCTATAGTTTCCCTATTCCTCCTTGACCGCGGGCAGTGAAATAGCATCAAACATATGCATGAAACTAAACCTATTTGGATCAAGAAAATGCAGGAAACTCAACATACTTAGGTGATGAATATACTCATCCTTCTCAAACATGAAGATGTTTTTTGTTTAGCCTAACTGCATGCAATGTGGATTTTGTTACAAAGACATTCTTTTGGTCTTAGTTTCCTCTTCAATTTGAGGCATTTTATTCAAATAATGTTAATACAAATGAAAGTCTTCTATTTTCCAATACTAACTGCAACAACTAATACTAATTTAATAATCTAGAATTTTAGTATCTATTACTAATTTAATTATCTAGAATTGTAGTATCTGTTATAGCGCAAGTTGTAGATTGGGAAAATCCCGACCCAACCACGAAACAAGTGCTACAACTTTTTGGAATCCTACACCCAATGTCACCTTGATGTAGGTCCCGCACTTGAGGGGTGACTAAGGTCACTCCTAGGAGGCGATCTGGGAGACCCTAGGGGGAAAGGAAAGGATAAAGGCCCCTGGAAGGTCAAGTGATGGAAGAAATGATTGGTTGGAAATGATGAGTGAAGAGAGGTAAATGGATACCAAGTGAAAAGATAGTTGTCGGTGCCCCTGTACCTGCTCGAAACACAAGAAAAGACACCTTGCAATGCTATGTGTTAGTATGGATCATCACGTTAAGCTTGTTGTCCCAAATTTGCAGCAATGCATGGCAATTTATATCAGCAAATGAAGTATCCAAATCAACATATAAGGCACAAGATCAATTGGCAATATCATCAATGAATTTAGTAATCGATTATGACTTGAGCATAACACTTTAAGACTGAATAAAACAAGCTGTTATAAAATGATTTTCTGCAGTAAATTATCAACCTTATGTCTGTAGCATTCAATGACATGCAACAACTAAATCAACCATAGAAAAAACCTCAAAACTAGCTTAAATAGGGCACCCTAGTTAGTGGAATTAGTGGTTAAAAAATGGAGGAAAGTTAGGGGCTAGTTAGTGAGATATTAGCACCTAGGGTTAGTGATTTTCTGCAGCCTAATGGTTGTAGAAAACAAGTTAGTACAACAATGAGAAATTATGGAAGAAAAGGGATGCCCTAAGGGACAAAACCCCCAAGGCATCAAGGTCACTATCCAAAAGAGAAAGCTTGTAAAGGTTGAAATTTCATGTTTGTCGAGGAAAAAGTTTTGTATCTCCAATGCAAATTAAAACGTGATTAGTGCCTTACTATTGGGTTTATGGGGTCAATGAAAAAAGATGGCTTATCTAATCACTTGGGGGTGTACGCCCTTGTACTTCCCAAGTGTAGCTAAGCCAATCTAGGAAATGCCAAGAGGATGTACGCCCTTACACTTCTCTTGGCACAACCTTGAAAAATATATTTGACCCTGAGAAGCAAAACTTGGATTTGAAATTCTTGATCCACAAATCCCTAAGGGTGTAAGCCCTTTTACTTCCTAGGGTTTGCAAAAGAAACCAAGCTGACCTTGGAGGGTGTACACTCTTGTATTTCTCCAAGGAAACTTGTAAAAAATGACCTTTCTTAAGCAAGAGAACAAACCTTGGGTAGGGTGTATGCCCTTATACTCTTCCAAGGGTTTTAACCAACAATAATTATGGAAGAAAGCAAGACAAAAGACAATAAATGCGGATTTTCCCTTACCAATTCCACAAAAAAGCTAGATCAAACCCTAATCTTCCCAGTTAAGTCCATCCACATGCATAAGAAAGAGTCTACAAGCATAGCACATCACTTTCTAGCACCAATAACAAAGATAAACCATAACACTTCCACAAGACATAAAAAAAGGCCAAGAGGGCTGAAAATTTCATACCAAGTCCTTCTCCACAAGGGAGAGCTATGTTTAAAATGAGATCTTATGATCTCTATTTATACAAAATTTAGCTAACATAGCTTGTCCACAAAATAAGGAGTAAAACACAAGATTAGGGGTCAACAACCCTAATCTTTCCCCCTTGACAAAGTAATATTAAAAAATTCTCTTAAAATTTCATCTTTTGCACAAATTAAACCCTAACTTAGGAGGACATCACCCCTTTAGGGGATGTTTTGTCACTTTGAGGAAGTAATTGGTGTTGGATAAGCATGGATGGGCCTCCAGAGGCCATGTGTCAAGCATCTAACTGATCTCATCATGGTGAAGACCCTCTTCTCCTCAAAACATCCAAGTGTAAATGAGTGGCACCTCACCACCAAGCCCTAACCCCCCTAGGCAACGTCATGTCTCTAGAAGTGATGTTTTGCCTCTCCTATGAAAAACATTTGGCATGTGGGGGCTAGGCTATGTTGTCCAAGTCATATTTTAGGCCTTCCAAGTTTTAAATCTCTCATCCTGCATGTGGGCCCCTGACATCCAACCCATGGGCTTGTATCCCCATGGAAGCCCAAGCTCGACATGTTCTCCCAAATCTGTTTACCAACAAGGTTCTGCAAAGACAAATGAACACGCCCTCCAAGGATCTCAAGTCATAACATCATGATAAGTTAATCCAATCAATAAATAAGCCATCCAAGCATGTGCATCAAAGATCACCATATCAAACAATTAACAGCTCAAAGACACTATGCGAAAGATCACCATATCAAACAATTGTACCAAAAGACACTATGACTCTGTCAAGCTTGGTTAAGGGAGGGTTGACGAAGTTTCCTATTGGTTAGATCTTTCCTTAGGTCAAGGAGAGAGCTTCCAAGAGGTCCCTCTCTAAGCCATGTAAAGTGTATGAGGTGGATGGGGTCAAGACTCAATGGGCATAGGGCTCATGACATACTAGGGGTCATAGTGTCTCATTCATGGGTGCCTTTGTAGAGGGTGTGTGGTACCTTCATCCACAATGCACTTTTTCCAAGCCCATCATTTGTCTTTTATCTTTCTTTCTTTATATTTTCTTTCATAATAACATAAGAAGAGATTGAAGGTCACTGCCCTAGCGTGGTGACCAGGTGGTGGAAATGCCACCCACAAATACCTAATGGAAATGAGAAGGTTGGCTCGTGATGAGCCCCCCTTTCTCTCAACCATGCAACTAAGAGTCACTGCCCTGGTTTGGTGACTAGATGATGACAATGCCATACCACTAGATATCCATGGATGTGATAGGTCGGCTTGTGAGGAGACCTCCTATCCTTCATCTAACCTTTTAAGAATTTCTTTATTATATTGTGGGTCCCCTTTATTCAAAGATAAGTGTTTTATTGCTTTCTTGGGTGATCCCTGGGTGAAGCATATGGAAGGTTTATATAAGGATTTTATCTTTTACCCAACACCAACTCCTATGGGCCTTTAGCCCCTTCTTCCCATAGAATGAGGGACAACCCCTTCTTGGGTTAATACACCCTAAAATCCTAAGAGATAAGGAAATGGAAGGGAATAATGATGGAGAATGGTAAGTATGGCCGAGAACGGTACAATGGCTCATTAAGGGATTTCCTAGTAGCAAACCCATTCTCAAAGAAGACCACTTACTAGGGCACAATGTCAACAACCAAGGTGAAGCAGGGAAAAATGAATAATGTCCAAGCACATATCATGAAATCTAGAGAAATCTAAGAGACAACATAATCAATTGGCTTAGGTAATGAAATGATGCTCACCATAATATTGACTTGTACCTCATGGAGCAAGGACCACTGCCTTTCGGAAGCCAACTAGTGTGGTGGATGCCATCTGTAAACCTGTGACCATCTGTGGTGGTGAGTGGGTTTTCCATCTGTGCAAAGGGTACTGCTGGCCATGTAGTCTCTCGACAGTCCATATTTGCAACCTGAGGGCCTCGAGACATCATCTCCTTAGTTATCCACAAAATGGGGATAACATCTGGCTCCTACTTGGGGACATGTGATCACCATAGAGTGAATGAGAACCACAATGTCTCCTGGTAGATCTGTGCTTGCAATTAAACATCAAATTGTCAAGTGCAGGATGGCCTACTCATCTTTGTTCTCATATGATGATAATTAAAACCCACTAAATTAGAAAAATGAAATTTTGACATTTTTTTTTTAATTTCTAAACTAAGCATGAAATCAATATGCAAGTAGAGAAAAATGAAGATGAGATGCATATAAACTAACATGAGAAATCAAGATGCAAATGTAAGGAAAACAAGATGACTTACCTACTTACCTGGGGCCTTGGGGCCGTAAAGATCACATGTTGGATGATGTCAGGTGAGGTCATACAATCAGTGCAACCATTCGATCATCTCATCAAAGTATCTCCCCCTGTGCTTAATCATGTGAAACAACAAAGATAAGTCTAGCACATAGTAATCATGAGGATACACAGATATATAATCAATCATGAAATAAAACTCATGGAGATGGGTGGGAAGGAGGAAATCTTGCTGAAAAGAAAAACCACAATCTCAGTCATCCTGGAACTCTCACTTGCAAGCATAGCCACAAGCTTGATCTATCCATCTATGGAGTGGACTAGATGATGGCTCATATTCATCCTCACTTAGAAGATCACTGCTCCCTGAAGGCTGAGAAAGGACAAGAGATCCAAATAAAACCCTATGATTTCACAAACAAGAGGAAACGGGGTAAGGCACAACCTTAGAGGAAAACTCCATCGGACTCATAAAACGCCTCTTATTTGTCTGCAAATCCCTACCCAAAGTCTCAACATGAAAGTACTTTCCTTTGGTAGTATGGACCTTGGATTGCTTTGGGTAGGCCACGACCTGGTGTCTATCAAAATTTGAGTATGGTGGTTGAAAATCATCTCGAAAACACTGCGTCAAGTCATCTTCGAATGGATGGAACAAATCTATGTCACGATCACTATTCTAAACATCTGAGTCATATATACATGGAGGCCAATCCTTTGTTTGAGGGATGCCCTCAACGTCATAAATGGTATCTTTGCCAAAGGTGAAAAGGCTCATGTCCCATCCACGTTTTCCAATCTATATGGAAGTGTCAATATGTTGATTTACTGCATCTGAGGCCCCTTCACTTCCAGGATCATGGAACATGCTGTCATCAAGATCCTCGAAAGGGTCATAACTCATAGTGTTCTCCTCTTGATCTTCAATGTCATAAGCTTCATCAAGGTCTTCTTGGAAGCTTTCTTCATAGGAACGTTCTTCAAGCACTTCTTCCTCTGCGAGGGATTGGTTTTTGGAAGATTCAAGGAATAACTCTTTTACATGGTTCATCAGTTCTTCAACGGATTTATTAGTAGTTTTTTCCCTTTCCAGCTGCAAAATTTCCTTCCATGAGGGATGGCAGGGTCTTGGTTGATTCCAAGGTGCCATAGTCCCATTGACTAGAAGAACACCTTAAAGGAGTTTCTAGGGGAGAGCAAGGCTTATCAAAGGATGAAAGGGGATAGCAGGGGAAAAGGTGAGTAAGGGAAAGGTGGGTTCGAGAAAGATGGAGTCTCCATACAAACTTTAAATAAGGCTTGTCAAATGAAAATGGTAGGTTCTTGGAGTGGAGTCCCCAGACAAGTTCGGGATGAAGGCTTTGGGAAAGAGACTTGTCAAACGTGTCGTTTAGGGCATGAAGAGGATTCAAAATCCTCCTCGACAACGATGCCAAAATGTTATAGCGCAAGTTGTAGGTTGGGCAAAGCCCAATCCAACCACGTGACAAGTGATAAAACTTTGGGAATCCTACACCCAATGTCACCTCGATGTAGGTCCTGCACTTGGGGGGTGACTAAGGTCACTCATGGGAGGCGATCTGGGAGACCCTAGGGGGAAAGGAAAGGATGAAGGGAAGTGTAAGGAGAAGTCCCCTAGAAGGTCAAGTAATGGAATAAATGATTGGTTGGAAATGATGAGTGAAGAGAGGTAAATGGATACCAAGTGAAAAGATAGTTGTCAGTGCACCTGTACCTGCCCGAAACACAAGAAAATACATCTTGCAATGCTATGTGTTAGTATGGATCAACAAGTTAAGCTTGTTGTCCCTGATTTGCAGCAATGCATGACAATTTATATCAGAAAATGAAGTATCCAAATCAGCATATAAGGCACAAGATCAATTGCCAATATCATCAATGAATTTAGTAATCAATTATGACTTGAGCATAGCACTTTAAGACTGAATAAAGCAAGCTATTATAAAAAAAAATTCTGCAGTAAATTATCAACCTTATGGCTGTAACATTCAATGACATGCAACAACTAAATCAACCATATAAAAAACCTCAAAACTAGCTTATTAAACAATGCACCCTAGTTAGTGGAATTAGTGGTTAAAAAATGGAGGAAAGTTAGGGGCTAGTTAGTGAGATATTAGCACCTAGGGTTAGTGATTTTCTGCAGCCTAATGGCTGTAGAAAACAAGTTAGTACATCAATGAGAAATTATGGAAGAAAAGGGATGCCCTAAGGGAAAAAACCTCAGAAGGCATCAAGGTCACTATCCAAAAGAGAAAGCTTGTAAAGGTTGAAATTTCACGTTTGTCGAGGCAAAAGTTTTGTATCTCCAATGCAAATTAAAATGTGATTAGTGACTTACTATTGGGTTTATGGGGTCAATGAAAAAATATGGCTTGGCTAAGAACTTGGGGGTGTATGCCATTGTACATCCCAAGTGTAGCTAAGTCAATCTAGGAAATGCCAAGAGGATGTACACCCTTGTACTTCTCTTGGCACAACCTTGAAAAATATATTTGACCTTGAGAAGCAAAACTTGGATTTGAAATGCTTGATCCACAAGTCTCTAGGGGTGTAATCCCTTCTACTTCCTGGGGTTTGCAAAAAAAACCAAGATCACCTTGGAGGGTGTATGCTCTTGTAGTTCTCCAAGGCAACTTGTAAAAATTGACCTTTCTTAAGCAAGAGAACAAACCTTAGGGAGGGTGTATTCCCTTATACTCCTCCAAGGGTTTTAACCAACAATAATTATGGAAGAAGGCAAGACAAAAGACAATAAATGCAGATTTTCCCTTACCAATTCCACAAAAAGCTAGATCAAACCCTAATCTTCCAAGTTAAGTCCATCCACATGCATAAGAAAGAGTCTCCAAGCATAACACATCACTTTCCACCACCGATAGAAATGATAAACCATAACACTTCCACAAGAGATAAAAAAAAGGCCAAGAGGGATGAAAATTTCAGACCAAGTCCTTCTCCACAAGGGAGAGCTATGTTTAAAATGACATCTTAAGATCTCTATTTATACAAAATTTAGCTAACATAGCTTGTCCACAAAATAAGGAGTAAAACAAAAGATTAGGGGTCAACAACCCTAATCTTTCTCCCTTAATAAATTAATATTAAAAAATTCACTTAAAATTTCATCTTTTTCACAAATTAAACCCTAACTTAGGAGGACGTCACCCCTTTAGGGGACGTTTTGCCACTTTGAGGAAGTCGTTGGTGTTGGAGAAGCATGGATGGGACTCCAAAGGCCATGTGTCAAGCATCTAAGTGATATCATCATGGTGAAGACCCTCTTTTCCTCAAAACGTCCAAGTGCAAATGAGTGGTACCTCACCACCAAGCCCTAACCCCCCTAGGTGATGTCATGTCTCTAGAAGTGACATTTTGTCTCTCCTAGGAAAAACAGTTGGCATGTGGGGGCTAGGCTATGTTGTCCAAGTCATCTTTGAGGCCTTACAAGTTTGATATCTCTCATCCTGCATGCGGGCCCTTGCCATCCGACCTGTGGGATTGTAGCCCCATGGAAGCCCAAGCTAGGCTTGTTCTCCCAAAACTGTCCACTAGCTAGGTCCTGCAAAGACAAATGAACACGCCCTCCAAGGATCTCAAGTCATAACATCATGATAAGTTAATCCAATCAATAAATAATCCATCCAAGCATGTGCATCAAACATCACCATATCAAACAATTAACAACTCAAAGACACTACGCGACTTGTCAAGCTTAAGTATGGGAGTGTTGATGAGGTGTCCTATTGTGTAGGTCTTTCCCTAGGTCAAGGAGAGCTTCCAAGAGGTCCTTCTCTAAGCCATGTAAAGTGTATAAGGTGGATGGGGTCAAGACACAATGGGCATAGGGATCATGACATACTAGGGGTCATAGTGTCTCAATCATGTGTTCCTTTGTAGAGGGTGTGTGGTACCTTTGTCTGCAATGCATTTTTTCCAATCCAATCATTTTCCTTTTATCTTTCTTTCTTTATATTTTCTTTCATAATAACATAATGAGAGATTGAAAGTCATTTCATTGGTGTGGTGACCAGGTGGTGGCAATGTCACCCACAAATACCTAATGTAAATGGGAAGGTTGGCTCATGATGAGACCCGCTTTCTCTCATCCATGCAACTAAGAGTTATTGCCTTGGTTTGGTGACCAGATGATGACAATGTGATACCACTAGATATCCATGGACGTGATGGGTCAGCTCGTGATGAGACCTCCTATCCTTCAACTAATCTTTTAATCATTTCTTTATTATATTGTGGGTCCCCTTTATTCAAAGATAAGCATTTTATTTCTTTCTTGGGTGATCCCTGGGTGAAGCATCTGGAATGTTTATATAAGGATCTTATCTTTTACCCAACACCAACCCCTCTGGACCTTTATCCCCTTCTTCCCATAGAATGAGGGACAACCCTTCTTGGGTCAATACACCCTAAAATCCCAAGAGATAAGGAAATGGAGGGGAATAATGATGAAAAGTGGTAAGTATGGTCGAGAACGGTACAATGGCTTATTAAGGGATTTCCCAGTAGAAAACTCATTCCCAAAGAAGACCACTTACTAGGGAACAATGTCAACCACCAAGGTGAAGCAGGGCAAAAGGCATAATGTCCAAGAACGTATCATGAAATCTAGAGAAATCTAAGAGACAACATAATCAAATGGCTTAGGTATTGAAATGATGCTCACCATAATACTAACTTGTACCTCATGGAACAAGGCCCACTACCTTCAGGAAGCCAACTGGTGTGATGGATGCCATCTATAAACCTGTGACCATCTGTGGTGGTGAGTGGGTTTTCCATCTATGCAAAGGGTACTGCTGGTCATGTAGTCTCTCGACACTCCATATCTCCAACCTGAGGGCCTGGAGACATAATCTCCTTAGTTATCCACAAAATGGGGATAACAATATCTATTACTAATTTAATTACATAGATAAACTAGGACCATGCATCAACACTTATTTAGTTTAAAAATGATAATAGTTCAACTAACTCTTAACTAATTTATAAACCAACTCTTAACTAGTTTATAAACTAACTCTTAACTCTTTAGTTTATAATGTCATTGTGAGTTCAATATGTATACTTAGGACAAGAAAAAACTATAAAGTATTCCTCCTATGAAAAGTCTTAGCTAGTTATGTTAACTCTTAAGTAACTCTTATTCATCGTAATATAATTGTATTAACTCTTATTAACATTCCTCTTAATTAAGTCTTATTCATAATAATATAATATTTGCCTCTACTAGCTCTTATTCATAGTAATATAATTCTCCACCCAATAACAAATGCAAATATGACTCAAACCAAATAATTATATTACTCAAACCAAACACAAATAACTATATTTTTTTTAAACCATAATTGGGAGATATTATATATTAAGTAATAACAAATGCAAATATGACTCAAACCAAATAATTATATTACTCAAACCAAACACAAATAACTATATTTTTTTTAAACCATAATTGGAAGATATTATATATTAAGTAAAAATCTATAGCGATGCTCGCAACATAAATACATCAAAATGTTGGCTTCATAACAGAAAGCCACAGTCCAAAATAGAGCATAGAGCCAACATAAAGTTGTGCAATATAAGCAATTTCAAATACAATATTTTCAAAAAGTACCTAAAAGTATAAATCCTACATAATAAGCCTCAAATCCTAATTACTTTGTAAAGCATGCAAACTTAGAAAAATATGTGTCAGCTAGCGGCTTTGTCCACTACTTCTTTGAATTTGTCCACCACTTGTATGTTCAAATCTTCATTTTTCGGGAGCTGGTGCATTGTATTGTCTTCCAAGAGTTTCCCATAGTTTAAATTCACTGATTGAACTTGGTTGGAAGTTCTAGATTGCTCTCATTTTGTCAAATTTACTACCATGCTTTGAAGTGACGTACAATTTTCTTCCATTGCATTATTTTGGCATTTCTGTTGCACCAATGTCCCCATTAGGTTTCAATCTAGGAGGTTACATTAATATCCTACTCCTGGATTTTCTTCAAAACTGTGTGAATCAAACTTCGATTTCCTTCAATTGTTTCCTCGTGTATCCTCAATTCTTGTTTGATCTCTTGAAGTTTGCGGTAGTCCATTTGGGAAAAATAGGATTTCAAATCACACAACTAGGTATAATAAACAATAAAACTAGAACTGCTAGGTCGAAAAAGAAATTTATAATTTTGCAGCACCCAAGAAATAAACAAAGTGGCCAAAATAACAATCGCAGGGATCATTGCTCAGACCAAAGTTGGATAGAAAGAAAATATCCACGTCCTCGGAAAAGAAAACCCTTGAAGATAAATTCCACCCATAAAACAATTTGGTTTCCTGATCGATACTAGAGACTTCGTTGATAACTAACCAGGGGTCTAAATTAAACTAGAAATCCTTCAAAGAATCAGAGTCACCAGAATAATAAGGTATATCTCCCAAAAATGCAATCAATTCCCCTACATAAGAAGCAAGGGCATATTGTTTGAAATTAAAATTAGGTACCAACTGTGAACCTTCCAATTATGGAGAAAACGATGGGGATAAAGGTGTCCACTTACCTAAAAATCCATAAAGGAGGAGTTATACCATTGTGCAAATTCCTAGAACAAAAGCTATTGGCCAGAACCTTGGACCTGAATGCCTAGAACACCACACAGAGAAATCTAGCCACAGTGCCATAGTCCCACAATGTTTGTGCCAAATACTATGCATAGGTTCATAGCCATACGAGAAATTGAATTGAAACATGCGATGAGGAAGGAGAGGTTGCTTCACATTATGTCGTCTGCCATATGATCCACCATCCTTACAATAGGCCATGTGCCCACTTACTTGAGGTCTACATGGTTTATCCTTCATGATCATGGCATAGGTTGATGATAAGCCTTGCCATTAATGACTATATCTCCCTCATTTTTTAAAGTAACTTTATTGACAAAATGATATGCAACGAGATTATTTTCCCATACAACATGCTAAAATTTCACAATGGAGATTGAGATTATAGCTTGCCTAATCCTTTCAGGCACAGATGCCAGCCTAGAATCAAGATGATTATTACCCAATAAATAATGCTTAATAACATTCTTGAAATCCCCCATCGTTATCAAACTCTATGTATGAAGATTGTTGATTAGTTTCAAACCCTGTAGGAGTTTGTATGCTTTGGCATGTTTGTTAATAGATATGCTAAGACTCCATGTAAATGTATATACTATTGTACCTTCAGAGTTTATGATAACCCCTCCCACACCTACCACCCCTTTTTTAAATTTGAAGGACATGGGGGTGGGCTTTGATCCACTTATGTGTGCACAGGTCATGAGACCATTTAATATAATATTTTTGGATGAAACCACACGTTCGACCACTACCTCAAGGTGACCCCATGGCTCTAGGTAAGGCCCTCATGGGAATTGAACCTTTCTCAATCGTGAAAACAAGGAGTAGAGCTCTTAAAAGAGGAAGGAAAAAATAACTATATTACTCAAACCAATAGTTGGAATTGAAAATAGCTCTATGGCCCAAAGACTATAATTACATACCAATTTCCATTACAAATTTCTATTACCAGTTTTAAAACATCACCCAAACCATAACAAAGAAAATATTCCTCAAACCAAATATCTATGTTACTTAAACCAATAGCAATAACAAATATAACCAATAACAAATGAAAATATGATTCAAACCAAATACCTATGTTACTCAAATCAATAGATGGAATTGCAAATAACTCTATGCCCCCAAACTATAATGACACACTAATTTAATTGACAAAAAATAGAATATACTCAAAATCCCCAATGCCCTAGACTTGAAAACTCCAACTCTCATAAATGGAATTGTTATCACACAAGTTTTTGGTTGAGAAAATCCCAACCCAACCATCAAGTGGTGACAAATTTAGGACACTACACCCAATGTCACCTTGATGTAGGTCCCGCACTTGAGGGTAGCTAAGGTCACTCCTAGGAGGTGATCCCAGAGACCCTAGGGGAAACAGTAAGAGAAAGGGAAGGAAGATGGAAATTCCCCTAGAGGTCAGAAAACTAAGTGGAAGAGGAGGGGAAGGAAGATGACTTATAGACCAAGGAAAGCTGCCCCAAAAGTATAGTGCTTTGCCAGATGATTATACCTGCCCGAGACACAAGGGAAAACCACTTGCAAAGAAATTTGTTAGATGGATCAACAAGTTAAGCTTGTTGTCCCTATTATGCAATAGTTATATCAGCAAAAAAAGATATCTAAATCAACATATAAAAGCACTAGGGTAACTAACAATATCATCAATGAAATTAACAATCAATTATGAACTAGGTATAACACTTTGGGGCTGAATAAAGAAAGTTGTTATAAAATATATTTCTGTAGTAATATATCAGCCTTATGGCTGTAGCATTTGATGATGTACACCAACACATTTAACCATTAACAAGTGCCCAAAAATATCCCAAAAGATGTGCCTATTTTAGTGTGTTAGACTAGCAAAGTTAGGGGGAGAATCTATGGTTAGTTTAGGAGTTAGGAGTAAGTTATCAGATAGGGTTATGCAGCCCTAATGGATGTAGGTTAGTATTAATAACAACCAGTAAAGTAGTAGGAGAAGGGGTATGCCCTAAGGGAGGAAGAATCCCCAAGGCATCAAGATCACTATCCCAAGGAGACAACTTTAAAACTTGAAAATTTCATGTTTATCAAGGCAACAATTTTTTTCTCCAATGCAATAAGTAAATGACTAGTGCCTTTAAGAAAATGGTTAATGGAGTTAAGAAAAGAGCTAGAGGTACTACCTCCTTGGGGGTGTAAACCCTCTTACTCCCCAAGGAAAGTATCTCTAGCTAGGGTTTGAGCTAAGATGATGTATGCCCTTATACTTCTCTTAGCAAACCCTTGTTAAACCAATAGAATGTAAGCATAAAATGATGGAGACTATGGTGGGGGTGTATTCCCTTATACTTCCCACCATGCTCTAGAAAAATAACCTTGACTTGAACAATAATGATAACACAATGTAAAAAACTTACCAATTCAAAGAAAAAGCTAAGACAAACCAACATAAAAGCTACAAAAATCCTTGCAAGGCTAGTACATCACTTCCATCAACCAAATATCCACGACTTAGCCACAAACCAAAGCACAAGAGGCAAAATACTTCAAGTGTAATGAAAATTTCAATCCAAGTCTTAGGGACCTAACCTCCCTAACCCCTCATGTAGGTAGAATAATATAATTCCATGTAATAAAGGTCAATATTAATAAGACCTAGCAATAAGGAAGAATAAGTCAAATGTAAGAATACCTAATAGAAGCTTTCGCTTCTAGAAGGATCTTCCTCTAGATTGTTCTTTTGGATAGATAGAGTATAAATAAAAGTAGAGGGTATGATAAATCTTGTCTTGGATATTATTGTAATAGAGCTTTGCTCTGCTAGAGGTTTCTCCCTCAAAGAAGCAAGTGAACATTGCTATCAGTAATCAAAGTGCTCTTTTTGGTGTTATTCTGGTATTATTCGGGTATTGTTTTGATTATATCATTGCTTCTTTTCCTTTTCTAGCTAAACTATTTATGTTCTGCATACTATTTTATATTTGGAATACTACAAGTGGTATCATAGCACCTTCCTTGGCAACAAATTGTGGGTTAATTTTTTTTTCCAGGGTAGAGACGTATTCCGACATCTTAAATCTACAGAGATCCATCGTTATGCACATAAACCCGCGATCGAGGAGTCATACATGCAGGAAATACAAGTGGTACCTAAGCGCACATCTGTTGGCCACCCTTGTAACCCATGTTGGTACCCCTTCGAGTGGTAGCACACCAGACAACACCTGTATACAGATCGACCTAGATCTCCTGAATCCCTCCATAGATAAACCGATCAACCATCTGACTGCTATAGTGCCACTAAGAACAACACTCGGGAAGATACTCTCTAGTTCTTGGGTAGTCGGGTAGTATGGCTAAGGGCACGGTCTAACCTCCTTAGTTGGTGCCCTGAGATATTGGGCCGAGTACTACTGTTGGACCCCGCATGTATATCAAAGAGCTATAGCACAGGGAAAACCCTTGTTTGTAGAAACCCTGAATATCCTACACCTAAGGACGAAAACAAAAAACAGAACATACAAGATCTATTGCCGCGTAACTGTGCCTTCTGCATTCTGGTTGTGAAATTACTACACATTTCTTCCTCTTAAGCATTTGGACATTTCATCGCTACAATATTATTTAGGTCAGAGTATAACTCTGCAGGAGTAAAAAAGAGTATAGTGGTCCCGCCGACACACTTATTTGGGACCTATCCCACTGGGTTCCTCTCTTCACCTTGATTCTAGTGATACCTATCATTTTTAACACAATTTTTTTTTTGTGGACCCGACCCATCTCTGACACCATTATTTGGATTCTATCCCTTTGGATCCCCCTTTTTTCCCTGATCGCAGTGGTACCTATCATTTGACACCCTTTTTCTCCGTGGTCCCACCCACCCCTCCAGACCCCTTTTGTTTCCCCTATACCATTTGCCTGCTCCTTTGTCCAAATGAATACCACACGAGCCGAAGAACTCAATGCCTTGATTGCTGACAACCACCATAACAAGGATGACATCAAGCATCTCAGTGCTAACATTAGCTCCATCAATTCAACTATTGAGATCCTCAAGGAACAATGTTCCCATATCAAAGACCTCAAAGAACACTTCTTGGGCCGTTCCCATAACCCTTCCTCTTCTGAACAACCGTCTTATGAGGATGACCATGACTCTTTCCCTTACCAAGGCCCTCATACTACCCACTTTTCTCGAGACCTCCACCCTCCTAGAATTGAGTTGAACAAATTTGATGGATTAGAGCCTACAGGTTGGGTCACCCAAATGGAACATTATTTCTCTTTACATGGCATTATTGATGATTTAGCCAAGCTTTGTTATGGTGTCCTACATCTGGATCCGGAACGATGGAAATGGTGGCAATTGCAAAAAAAGGCACGCCAAAGGTATCTTGCTTGGACACAGTTTGTGGTCGAAATTTATGACTGCTTTGACTCTAACACCCACCATTTAGGCCGTTTGACCAAGTTAAAGAAGTCTGGGACAGTGGAAGGATTTTTTTCCGCATTTGAGCACTTGGCTTTCAGAATGGAGAGCATGTCAGATGCTTTTTTTAGGGAATGCTTTATCAGTGGCCTCAAAGATGAAATTTGTGCCCATGTTCTCATGGCATGCCCCTAGACTTGGTTGGAAGCTACTCAACGAGCCAAGGAAGCCCAACAGATTGTGTCCTCCCAAACCCGCAAACCCTCCTTTCCTCCTCGCCCTAAACCCACCAATTTTTCCCCTCTTGCAACTCCCTTCAAGATCCAGAAATTAACCAGGGATGAAATGGCTGAACGTCAACACAAGGGTCTTTGTTATGATTGTGATGACAAATATTTTCCTGGGCACAAGTGTAAGGAACACAAACTTTTTATGGTTGTGATTGAGGATCTTTCTAAAGAATATGTTCTTGTTTCGCCTCTGGGGGAACTACCACCGCCTTCTGACCTCACCCCACCCTCTGACCCACAAGACGTTGACCCAATGATTTCACTTAATGCCCTCACTGGCTTCTCTACTCCCCAGACTCTCAAATTAATTGGTTACATAAAACAATAGGAAAGTCATCATCCTTGTGGACAGTGGTAGTACCCATAAATTTATTCATCGCCGCATTGCCCAAGAAGTCAATTGTTACATCTGTGTCGTCAATAATTTTCAAATCATGATTGCCAATGGTTGTTCCATGAAATGTGGGGGACAATGTGAAAATGTGTGACTCCAAATTGGTCAGTATCACCTGAAATCCCATATGTTTGCTATATACATGGGTGCTTGTGACATTGTTCTTGGTGTCAAATGGTTACGCACTCTAGGCCCCATTCTCATGGATTTTAAGGACTTAACCATGCAATTCCAACAAGAGGGACAACAATATAAGTTCCAAGGCATCACCACAGGCTCCACTGAGATCATCAGTTCCCATCGCATGGAAAATCTCCTCAAAAAAGGTCATTCGGGAATTATAGCCCAACTCCACTCCATTCATGTTGTTGAGACACCTTCTGTGCATATCGACCTCCAATCTATTCTCTCCCGCCACCATGTTGTTTTTACCACCCCCCAAGACCTTCCCCCTTTCCTTGGATTCCATGATCATTCCATCCCTCTCATCCCAGGTAGTCTTCCTCCCAATGTTCAGCCTTATCGTCATCCCTTTGCCCATAAGAATGAAATTGAGAAAATTGTTCATGAATTACTAGAAGCCGGTGTTATTCGTCCCAGTACTAGCTCTTATTCTTCCCCTATGGTAATGGTACTCAAGAAATAAGGTACTTGGCACATGTGTCGTGATTTCCATGCCCTCAACAAACTCACAATCAAAGACAAATTCCCCATTCCTGTCATTGATGAACTCTTGGATGAATTGAGTGGTGCTCAGTACTTCACCAAATTGGATCTATGTTCTAGATACCACTAGATCCGTATGAAAGAAGAAGA
The DNA here is from genome assembly GCA_010110895.2 of Picea sitchensis. NCBI lineage: Eukaryota > Viridiplantae > Streptophyta > Pinopsida > Pinales > Pinaceae > Picea > Picea sitchensis. The sequence goes on from SNQJ01S0000620.1 coordinate 252,047, forward strand.
CATTCCCAAGACTGCATTTCGCACTCATGAGGGTCATTATGAATTCTTGGTAATGCCCTTTGGATTGTGCAATGCTCCTTCCACTTTCCAAAGTCTTATGAATCATGTCTTTCGTCCTTTTCTCCGTCATTTTGTCTTAGTTTTCTTTGATGATATTCTCATCTATAGTAAAACTTGGCCATCCCATCTCTCCCATGTGAATCAAGTTCTCCATCTACTCTGTAAAACATCAACTTTTCCTTAAACAATCTAAATGTGCCTTTGGTGCCTCAGAAGTAGAATACCTGGTTCTTATTGTCGGCAAGGATGGTGTCCGCGTGGATCCTAAGAAAATTGAATCTATGTAAGATTGGCCTCGCCCTAAAACTCTTAAGAGCTTGCATGGTTTTTTGGGTTTAACAGGCTATTATAGGAAGTTTGATTGAAATTATGGAAAGATTGCAGCGCCTCTCACTTCCCTCCTTAAAAATAATTCTTTCACTTGGACTTCAGCTACGGATCATGCCTTCCAAGACTTAAAATATGCTATGTGCTCGACCCCTATCCTAGCTCTCCCATTCTTCACAAAGACATTTGTATTGGAATATGATGCTTCCGGGAAAGGAATTAGAGCCGTCCTCATGCAAGATGGCAGGCCCTTGGCCTTCACTAGAAAACAACTTTCAGAGCGACATTTAGGCCAATCCATTTATGGAAATGAAATGTTAGTTATTCTGCATGTTTTGTATCTATGGCATCCTTATTTATTGGGTTAATGATTCCAAATCAAAACTGATCATTAGAGTCTCAAGTATTTCCCGGAACAACAAATTTCATCCCCAGTGCAACAAAAATGGGTGACCAAGCTATTTGGCTATGATTATGAGATCATTTACAAGAAGGGAAAGGAAAATGTAGTGGCCGATGCTCTTTCCCGAAAATATGAAGAACACTGGTCCCTTTTCTCCCTCTCCTTCATTGTACCATATTGGCTCCAAGCTGTTCCTCAGGAATGGTTGCAAGACCCCAAAATGTCTAGCCCGCTCCACCAATTGCAACACAATTCTTCAGTTTCTCCAGGGTACTCTTGGCATAATGAAGAGATTCGCTACAAAGACCACTCGTATTTATGCAAGAAATCCCAACTTAAATCCACAGTGCTTTATGAACTTCATGCCTCCCCCATAGCCGGACATTCAGGGTTTACCAAAACCTATGAATGGGTCAAACGTTCTTTTTTCTGGGAGGTTATGAAACAGGACATCCACACCTTTGTGGCTAAATGTGAGCTCTGTCAATGCAACAGGGGAGAAACTTTCAAATCCTCAGGCACACTCCAACCACTTCCGATTCCCCCTGCTATTTGGCGAGATATTTCTATGGATTTCATTGTGGGCTTACCTAAATCGGGCAATAAATAATTCATCATGGTGGTAGTAGATTGTCTCTCCAAAAATGCTCATTTTTGTGCTCTTCAACACCCATTCATAGCCACCATAGTGGCTCAAATATTCATGGATAAGATCTTCAAGCTTCATGGCATGCCTAATTCTATTGTCTCTGACAGAGACCCCACTTTCACTAGCAATTTTTGGCAAGAATTGTTTAAGCTACAGGGCACCCAATTGCATCTCAACATTGCCTATTACCCCTAGAAAAATGGCCAGACTGAAGTTATCAACAAGTGTTTGGAAACATATTTAAGTTGTTTTGCATCTGAGAGGAAAAATCGGTGGGCTCAATGGTTACCCCTAGCTCAATGGTGGTACAACACATCTTACCATACAACTACTCACATGACTCCTTTTGAAGCAGTCTATGGCCAAAATCCCCCATTAGTTCTCTCCTATATGCTAGGGGTCTCGAAGGTTCAGGAGGTTGACAAAAATCTTATAGTCCGCGAGGCTATTCTTCGTGCCCTCAAAGACAATTTGGTCATGGCTTAGAATCACATGAAGCAACAAACAGATCAAGGTCATTCCGAACACCATTTTGTTGAAGGGGACCAAGTATTTCTTTGACTACAACCTTATAAGAAGACTTCACTGATAAAATCTCAACACTGTCAGAAACTTGCGCCCAAAATTTATGGTCCTTATACAGTGCTCAAGCGTGTGGGATCATTGGCCTATCAATTATCTCTACCCAGTCAGTCGAAGCTCCATCATGTTTTTCATGTTTCCTACTTAAAGAAGGTGATTGGAATTAAGTGCCAAACTCAAACTAGTCTCCCTGAGTTGGATGAAGAAGGTTCCATATGGTTGCAGCCACAAACAATCTTGGCCCAGAGAGAGCGTTGTCTCTGTTAGCGCACCATCCAGGAAGTGTTATTCCAATGGAAAGATACACCTCCAGAAGATGCCACCTGGGAGCCAACCATCATTCTACAACAATTCCCTCATCTGAAGCCTCGAGGACAAGGTTGTTCTTCAACGGGGAGGGCATGTTAGGGAGCTAACCTCCCTAACCCCTCACGTAGGTAGAATAATATAATTCCATGTAATAAAGGCTAATATTAATAAGGCCTAGCAATAACGAAGAATAAGTCAAATGTAAGAAGACTTAATAGAATCTTCCGCTTATAGAAGGATCTTCCTCTAGATTGTTCTTTTGGATAGATAGAGTATAAATAGAAGTAGAGGGTATGAGAAATATTGTCTTGGATATTATTGTAATAGAGCTCTGCTCTGCTGGAGGTTGCCCCCTCGAAGAGGCAAGTGAACATTGCTATCAATAATCAAAGTGCTCCTTCTGGTGTTATTCTGATTGCCCCCTCGAAGAGGCAAGTGAACATTGCTAGCAATAAGGAAGAATAAGTCAAATGTAAGAAGACCTAATAGAAGCTTCCACTTATAAGAGGATCTTCCTCTAGATTGTTCTTTTGTATAGATAGAGTATAAACATAAGTAGAGGGTATGAGAAATCTTGTCTTGGATATTATTGTAATAGAGCTATGCTCTACTGGAGGTTGCCCCCTCGAAGAGGCAAGTGAACATTGCTATCAATAATCAAAGTGCTCTTTCTGGTGTTATTCTGGTATTGTTTTGATTATATCATTGCTTCTTTACCATTTCTAGCCAAAATATTTATGTTTTTCATACTATTTTATATCTGGAATACTACACCAAGAGTCTCTCACAAGAGGGAGAGTTATGTCAAAATGAGATCTTATGATCTCTTATTCATACAAAATGTCACCAAGGTGACTTATCCACATACTTAGGAGTAAACCACAAGACTAGGGGTCAACAACCCTAATCTTTCTCCCGTAACAAGGTAACATTAAACAATTCATTTAAAAATTACTTTTGCACATAAGAAAAACCCTAATTCATATGGATGTCACCCCTTTAGGGGACGTTTTGGCACAAAGAGGAGGTCACTGGTGATGGAGGAGAGTGGAGGGGCTTCCCAAAGCCATATATCAAGCGATAAGACCATTTCCTTCATGATTCCTTTAAAACGTCCATGTACCATTGCATGTCACCTCACCACCATGCCCTAACCCCCCTAGACCGTGACATCATGCTAAAAAAGGAGACATTTTTCCTCTCCTAGGAAAAATGCTTGGCATGTGGGGGCTAGGCTACATCATCCAAGTTATCTTCAAGGCCTTTCAAGTTTGATCTTTCTCATCTGACATGCGGTCCCTTGGCATCCACCTCTGGGTTTCAAGCCCCATGTAAGCCCAAGCTATGCTTGTTCATACAAAACTATCCACCAACTAAGTCCTGCAAAGAAAAATAAGCACACCCTCCAAGGATCTCAAGTCATAACATCATGATAAGTGAATCCAATCAATAAATGATCCACCTAAGCATGTGCATCAAAGATCACTATATCAAACATTTAATTTCTCAAAGACATTATGCGACTTGTCAATCTTGAATATGGGAGGGTTGATGAGGTGTCCTATTGGGTAGATCTTGCCCTAGGTTAAGGAAAGTTTCCAAGAGATCCCTCTCTAATCCATGTAAAGAGGTTGAGGTGGTTGGGGTCAAGACTCAATGGGCATAGGGGTCATGACATACAAGAGGTCGTAGTGTCTCATTCATGGATGCCTTTGTAGAGGGTGTGTGGTACCTTTGTCCACAATGCACTTTTTCCAAGCCCATTATTTTCCATTCCTTTATTCTTTCATAATTTTGAGGAAAGGTTGAAGGCCACTGCCCTGGTGTGGTGTCCAGATAATGGCAATGTCACCCACAAACACCTAGTGGAAATGAGAAGACTGGCTCGTGATGAGACCCCCTTTCTCTCAGCCATGCAACTGAGAGCCATTACCCTGGTTTGGTGACCAGATGATGGTAATGTCATACCACTAGATATTCATGGATGTGATAAGTCAGCTTGTGATGAGACCTCCTATCCTTTAACTAACCTTTTAAGCATTTTAAATCATATTTCATTGTGGGTTCCTCTTTACTCAAAGATAAGTGTTTCATTGCTTTCTTGGGTGATCCCTAGGCGAATCATCTAGAAGGTTCATACATAGGATTTTATCATTTACCCAACATCAATCCCTCTGGGCCTTCAGTGCCTTCTTCCCATAGAATGTGGGACAACCCTTTCTTGGGTCCATACACCCTAAAATCCCAAGAGATAAAGAAATGGGGGGGAATAGTGATGGAAAATGGTAAGTATGGGTGGGAACAATACGATGGCTCTGCAAGAGAGGTCCTAGTAGCAAACCCATCCCCAAGGAAGACCACTTACTATGGCACAATGTCAACCACTAAGGTGAAGCAGGGAGAAATGCATAATGTCCAAGCATATATCATGAAATCTAGAGCAATCTACGATACAACATACTCAAATGGATTAAATATTGAAATGATGCTTACCATAATACTAACTTGTACCTCATGGAGCAAGGCACACTGCCTTCTAGAAGCCAATTGATGGGGTGGATGCCATCTGGAAGTCTGCGACCATCTGTGGTGGTGAGGAGGGTCTCCATCTGTGAAAAAGGATATTCTTGGTCATGTAGTCTCTTGACACTTCCATATATGCAACTCGAGGGCCTCGGGACATAATCTCCTTAGTTATCCACAAAATGAGGATAACATCTGGCTCCTACTTGGGGACACGTGCTCTCCGCATAGTGCATGAGAACTGCAACATCTCCTGGTAAACCTGTGCTTGCCAAAAACTCAGACAAATGAATCATAACATCTAGGGTGGTGCGATCACCCTTTATCCATATATATATATATATATATATATATGTAAATCCAAAAATGAAAACTAATATAGAAAATATAAATTTTGACATTTAAAAAAAAAGTTCTAAGCTAAGCATGAAATCAATATGCAAGTAGAGAAAAATGAAAATGAAATGCATCTAAACTAGTATGAGCAATCAATATGCAAAATGCAGGGAATCAAAATGACTTACCTACTTACCTGGGGCCTTGGGGCCTTGAAGATCCTGTGCTGGATGATGTCAAGTGAAATCATACAACCAGTGCAACCATTTGATCATCTCATCAACTTATCTCCCCTTGTGCTTAATCATATAATACAACAAAGATAAGTCAATCACATAATAATCATGAGTATAAACACACATATAATCGATCATGAAATAAAACGCATGAATATGGGTGGGCGGGAGGAAGTCCCGCTGGAAAGAAAAGCCACAAGTTTGATCAATCCATCTCTGAACTGGGATATCATATGTAGATGGCGGCTCATCTTCGTCGTCCTTCTTGTAGTCACCTCCCTTTGAGGACCGAGGAATCATGTGAAAACCTAAGAAAGATCTATGATTTATTTGAAGAGAGGAAGGGAGAGGATCAGTTCTAGAGAAAGGAAACCGTTGTTTCTTCATTGGTGAATCCTCATAAAAATTTCCAAGATGAGAGCATTTTTGCTTCATACAGTGAGCCTGTGACTACCCTGGAGTGGCTATGTCATAGTTCTCATTTGAATCTGGGGGCAAAGGCAACTGGAAGTCTTCAAAGAAAAAATATGCATCCTCAAAAGGGTGTGCATCACAACTTCCAAAGGGTAATCGAAAAATACCCTGAGTGTACTATGACAAGTCATCCTCAGGGGAATGGAACAAATCTGTAACCATATCATCATCAGGCTTCCACGTATGTGGATAAAAAGCATATGGAGACCAATCTTCTGGAAATGACAAATGGAGGTTCCCCTTTGCTTCAGGGCTACCTTCAACATTGTAAATGGGATCTCCATCAATAAAGAAACAACTCACGTGCCATTTATGTGTCCCAATCTATATGAACTCGTCAATGCGTTGATCAACTACATCAGATTCATTCTCTACATGATCATTTACAACATCATGGCTAATCACTTCTTCTCCTTCATGTGTAGGAAAAATATAAGGCAAGGCAACTTCATTTTCAGGATCGCGAAACAAAGTGTCATTGAGATCCTCAAACGGGCAGGACTCATCATGTGTTCTTCTTGATGTGCGAGAGGAATTCACACTTCATCATCATCGAATGTCTCATCTAGATCTTTGACGTGAGAGGTTTCACCAGGATCTTCTAGTTAATTTCCTTCATAGATTTTCTCTTGAAGGATATCTTCATTTTCTGAGCCAGAAAATAAGGAATCATCAAGGTCCCGAAGAGGGTGATCACTCACCATATTCTCCTCTTCTCGAACATGAGGCATTTGAACTTGGACAACCTCTTCAAGTGGAGGGGTGGGTATTAGCAATTTGTCTTCATGACAACCTTCCTTTTTGACATCAAAATCTCTATCACCTTCATCATTAACATGGTCATGGTTCTGAACTTTGTGAGCTTCTCTAAGATCTTCCACCATCTTGGTGGTAAACCCTTCTTTTCCCATGAGTAGCATGAGATCATGAAGGATGTCTTCATATCTCTCAGAGTCTGGTCGACAATACTCAATAAATCTACTAATGAGATTTATGAGAGAAGATATGATATTGGGTTTGCAACGATCTTTGACCCATCTTTGCCTTCTCCGGGGAATATAAATTAGAAACAACACTATCCGCACATCTTTGTGAGATGTCTTTCCCCATAGGTACTTGAGAAAGTTTACAATTTGTTGGGCAATGGAATACCCCTAGAAAATTGGGAGACTATCCACCCATCTTTTATTGATATATACTTCATTTGAATAACCCTGGATACTTTCAAAGTCAACGGAGGGAAAAATTTCATGAAGAGGAGGAGGACAAACCATGTTTCCATAGCTCAAAGGGGTTAATGGAGTCACCGGATGATCTTTTTAAGATCATCAAAGGATGGGAAAAGGGAAAAGAAGGAAAGGTGGGTTCGTGGAAGGTGGAGTCGCCAGATGAACTTCAAGGAGAGTTCATCAAGGGTGGAAAGGGAACACCCCTTGGGTGGAGTCGACAGACAAGCTAAGGGATAGAGGATTTGGGAGGGAAGCTTGCCAAAGTGTCTTTAGTGCGTGAATAGGATTCAAAATCCTCCCCGACAATACTGTCAAAATGTTATCGCACAAGTTGTAGGTTGGGAAAAGCTCGACCCAACCATCAAGTTGCAACAACTTTAGGACATTACACCCAATGTCACCTCGATGTAGGTCCCACACTTGGGGGTAAATAAGGTCATTCTTGGGAGGAAATCCCAGAGACCCTAGGGGAAAAGGTAAGATAAAGGGAAGGAATATGGAGATGCCCCCACAGGTCAAAAAACTAAGTGGAAGAGGAGGGGAATGAAGATGACTTGTAGACCAAGGAAAGTTGCCCAAAAAATATAGTTCTTTGTCGGATGATTATACTTGTCCGAGACACAAGGGAAAACCACTTGCAAAGCAATTTGTTAGATGGATCAGAAAGTTAATCTTTTTGTCCCTATCATGCAACAGTTATATCAACAACAAAAGAGATCTAAATCAACATATAAAAGCACTAGGTTAACTAACAATATCATCAATGAAATTAGCAATCAATTATGAACTAAGTATAACACTTTGGGGCTGAATAAAGAAAGTTGTTATAAAGTATATTTCTGCAGTAATATATCATCCTTATGGCTATATCATTTGATGATGTAAAACAACAAATTTAACCATTAACAAGTGCCCAAAAATAGCCCAAAAGATGCGCCTAGTTTAGTGTGTTAGACTAGCAAAGTTAGGGGGGGAATCTATGGTTAGTTTAGGAGTTAGGAGTAAGTTATCAGCTAGGGTTATGTAGCCCTAATGGTTGTATGTTAGTATTATTAACAACCAATAAAGTAGTAGGAGAAGGGGGACGCCCTAAGGGAGGAAGAATCCTCAAGGAATCAAGATCACTATCCCAAAGAGACAACTTTGAAACTTGAAAATTTCACGTTTATCAAGGCACCAATTTATTTCTCCATTGCAATAAGTAAATGACTAGTGCCTTTAAAAAAGGGGTTAATGGAGTCAAGCAAAGAGCTAGAGGTACTACCTCCCTGGGGGTGTAAACCCTCTTACTCCCCAAGGAAAGTATCTCTAGCTAGGGTTTGAGCTAAGAGGGTGTATTCCTTTATACTTCTCTTAGAAAACCCTTGTTAAATCAATAACATGTAAGCATAAAATGATAGAGACTATGGTGGGGGTGTATGCCCTTATACTTCCCACCATGCTCTAGCAAAATAACCTTGACTTGAATAATAATGATAGGACAATGTAAAAAGTTCACCAATTCAAGGAAAAAGCTAAGACAAACCACCATAAAACCTAGAAAAATCCTTCCAAGGCTAGCTCATCACTTCCATCAACCAAATATCCAAGAATTAGCCACAAACCAAAGCACAAGAGGAAAAATAGTCCAAGTGTAGAGAAAATTTCAATCCAAGAGCCTCTCATAAGAGGGAGAGTTATGTCAAAATGAGATCTTATGATCTCTTATTTATACAAAATGTCACCAAGGTAAATTATCGACATATTTAAGGGTAAACCACAAGACTAGGGGTCAGCAACCCTAATCTTTCCCCCTTAACAAAGTAACGTTAAACAATTCATTAAAAAATTACTTTTGCAAATAAGAAAAACCCTAATTCATATGGACGTCACCCCTTTAGGGGACAGTTTGGCACAAAGAGGAAGTCGTTGGTGATGAAGGAGAGTGGAGGGGCTTCCCAAAGACATATATCAAGCGATAAGAACATTTCCTTCATGATTCCTTCAAAATGTCCATGTGCCATTGCATGTCACCTCACCACCATGCCCTAACCCCCTAGGTGACGTCATGGTAAAAAAAGGAGACGTTTTTCCTCTCCTAGGCAAAATGTTTGGCATGTGGGGGATAATATACATCGTCCAAGTCATCTTCAAGGCCTTTCAAGTTTGATATTTCTCATTCGGCATGCGGGCCCTTGGCATCCACATGTGGGTTTCAAGCCCCAAAGAAGCCCAAGTTAGGCTTGTTATTCCAAAACTGTTCACCAACTAGGGCCTGCAAAGACAAATAAGCACGCCATCTAAGGATCTCAAGTCATAACATCATGATAAGTGAATCCAATCAATAAATGAGCCACCTAAGCGTGTGCATCAAAGATCACTATATCAAACAATTAATTGCTCAAAGACATTATGCAACTTGTCAAGCTTGAATATGGGAGGGTTGATGAGGTGTCCTATTGGGTAGATCTTGCCCTAGGTCAAGGAAAGTTTCCAAGAGATCCCTCTCTAATCCATGTAAAGTGGGTGAGGTGGTTGGGGTCAAGACTGAATGGGCATAGGGCTCATGGCATAAAAGAGGTCGTAGTGTCTCATTCATGGGTGCCTTTGTAGAGGGCGTGTGGTACCTTTGTCCGCAATGCACTTTTTCTAAGCCCATTATTTGCCATTATTTTATTCTTTCATAATTTTGAGGAAAAGGTTGAAGGTGAATGCCTTGGCATGGTGTCCAGGTAATGGAAATGTCACCCACAAACACCTAGTGGAAATGAGAAGGTTGGTTCGTGATGATACCCCCTTTCTCTCAACTATTCAACTGAGAGCCATTACCCTGGTTTGGTGACCAGATGCTTGGTAATGTCCAAGCATATATCATGAAATGTAGAGCAATCTAAGATACAACATACTCAAATGGATTAAATATTGAAACAATGCTTATCATATTACTGACTTGTACCTCATGGAGCAAGGTACACTGCCTTCCAAAAGCCAGGTGATGTGGTGGATGACATCTAGAAGTTTGCGACCATCTGTGGTGGTGAGGAGGGTCTCCATTTGTGCAAAAGGATATTGTTGTTCATGTAGTCTTTCGACACTTCCATATTTGCAACCTGAGGGCCTCGAGACACAATCTCCTTAGTTATCCACAAAATTGGCGTTGGAGTTACTTCACACACACCTAGGATTTATTTTTCCTAAGGTTATTCCTTGTTTATTAGTCATAATTAGTCATTATCCAGTCTCCTATATTTTAGGGGAGAATATTCCACCTGGAGAATATTCTCTTTCAGTTGACACTT
>SNQJ01S0000620.1:262502-302275 GCA_010110895.2 Picea sitchensis
GTCATTTTGTCTTAGTTTTCTTTGATGATATTCTCATCTATAGTAAAACTTGGCCATCCCATCTCGCCCATGTGAATCAAGTTCTCCATATACTCTCTAAGCACCAACTTTTCCTCAAACAATCTAAATGTGTCGTTGGTGCCTCGGAAGTGGAATACCTGGGTCATATTGTCGACAAGGATGGTGTTCGAGTGGATCCTAAGAAAATTGCGTGGTTTTCTGGGTTTAATGGGTTATTATAGGAAGTTTGTTTGGAATTATGGAAATATTGAAACTCCTCTTGCTTCCCTCCTTAAAAAGAATGCTTTCACTTGGATTTCAGCTGCATATCATGCCCTCCAAGCCTTAAAAGATGCTATGTGCTCAATCCCTGTCCTAGCCCTCCCAGACTTCACAAAGACATTCGTATTGGAATGTGATGCTTTCGGGAAATGAATTAGAGTTGTCCTCATGTAAGATGGCAGGCCCTTGGCCTTCACTAGTAAACAACTTTCAGGGCGACATTTGGGCCAATTTATTTATGAAAAGGAAATGTTAGCTATTCTGCATGATGTGGATCTCTGATGTCCTTATTTATTAGGTCAACGATTCCAAATCAAAACTGATCATCAGAGTCTCAAGTATTTCTTGGAACAACGAATTTCATCCCGGACGCAACAAAAATGGGTAACCAAGCTCTTTGGCTATGATTATGAGATCATTTACAAGAAGGGTAAGGAAAATGTAGTGGTCGATGCTCTTTCCCAGAAATATGAAGAAGACGGGTCCCTTTTCTGCCTCTCCTTCATTGTACCAGATTGGCTCCAAGCTGTTCGTCAGGAATGGTTGTAAGACCCCAAAATTTCTAGCCTGCTCCACCAATTGCAACACAATTCTTTAGTTTCTCTAGGGTACTCTTGGCATAACAAAGAGCTTTGCTACAAAGGCCGTTTGTATTTATGCAAGCAATCCCAACTTAAATCCACAGTGCTTTCTGAACTTCATGCCTCACCCACATCTGAGCATTCAGGGTTTACCAAAACCTATGAACGGGTCAAACATTATTTTTTCTGGGAGGGTATGAAATAGGACATCCACACCTTTGTGGTTGAATGTGAGGTCTGTCAACGTAACAAGGGAGACACTGTCAAAGTTCTGGGCACACTCCAACCGCTTTCAATTCCCCCTGCTATTTGGCAAGATATTTCTATGGATTTCTTTGTAGGCTTACCTAAATCGGGCAATAAGTCAATCATCATGGTGGTAGTAGATCATCTCTCCAAATATGCTCATTTTTGTGCTCTTCAACGCCCATTCACAACCGCCACAGTGGCTCAAATCTTCATGGATAATATCTTCAAGCTTCATGGCATGCCTAATTCTATTGTCTCTAACAGAGACCCCGCTTTCACCAACAATTTTTGGCAAGAATTTTTCAAGCTACAAGGCACCCAATTGCATCTCAACAGTGCCTATCACTCCAGACGGATGGCCAGACTGAAGTTGTCAACAAGTGTTTGGAAACATATTTGAGGTGTTTTTCATCTCAGCGACAAAATCGATGGGCTCAATGGTTACCCCTAGTTGAATGGTGGTACAACACATCTTACCATACAACTACTCACATGACTCCTTTTGAAGCAGTCTATGACCAAAAGCCCCCACCAGTTCTCTCCTATGTGTCAGGGGTCTCGAAGGTTCAGGAGGTTGACAAAAATCTTAAAGTCCGCGAGGCTATTCTTCGTGCCCTCAAAGACAATTTGGTCATGGCTCGGAATCACATGAAGCAACAAGCAGATCGAGGTTGTTCCGAATGCCATTCTGTTGAAGGGGACCAGGTATTTCTTCGACTACAACCTTATAAGCAAACTTCACTCAAATCTCACCACTGTCAGAAACTTGTGCCCAAATTTTATGGTCCTTATACAGTGCTGAAGCGTGTGGGATCGATGACTTATCAGATAGCTCTACCCAGTCAGTTGAAATTCCATCCTATTTTTCATGTTTCTTTCTTAAAGAAGGTGATTAGAACTAAGTGCCAAACTCAAACTAGTCTTCCTAAGTTGAATGAAGAAGGTTCCATATGGTTGCAGCCACAAGCAGTCTTGGCCCAGAGAGAGCATCGTCTCTATCAACGCACCATCCAAGGAGTGTTAGTCTAATGGAAAGATACACCTCCATAAGATGTCACTTGAGAACCAACCACCATTCTACAACAATTCCCTCATCCAAAACCATAATGACCATAGTAACACTCCATTCCATAGTAACACCCCATTCCATAATGACCATAGTAACACCCCATTCGTATAGTAATGATGACCATAATAACCCCCGATGAGGAAATCCAAAATGAAACTATATAAATTTTAATTAAATTTATTTTAGTGACGATATTTTAAATACTAAAAATTTCTTATATAATCCATTTCAACTTGGACTTTTTAAATAAGAAAACTTTGTCATCATATATTTAATATATCATGATTAAAGTGGCTGGGCCCCACACACTTGAGTATCAAAACAGCGGATACACCTATCTTGCTCCCCAAATCTATGCCGTGCCATGGTGGAATTAGGGTTTTTGGCAGGGGCTCAAAACAGCTGGATGTATGAATGATTGATGGAAGAGATCAGTATGAAAATAAAGATACCCACAAAGTTGCATGTACAAAACAATACAATATTACAGAGAAATACCTAAACAAATTTATTTATATTTAAGTCAAAAAGTTGGGGAAAAGCCAGAAGAGTGTAGAAGAACGAGGGCAGAGCACACAGAAAAGCGACTGCGTGTATAAAATCTGAAAGGGATCGGAGAAGGTTTTCGTGCGTTCAACAATGGCAGAAGTTCAGAACGGATCGCCGATGAACAAGTCCCCAGAGTGCGTGAAGCTGTTCGTGGGTCAGGTGCCCAAGCACATGTCGGAGCCCCAACTCGTTTCGTTATTTGAGGAAGTAGGAATAGGGAACATTCAGGAAGTCAACATTATCAAAGACAAGCTCACCAAGACCTCCAGAGGTATGGATAACTATTTTTGTATTTTTCTGTAACTTCGCTTTACTTACATTTTAATGCATGTTTGTCTGTAGTTTCTGAATCTGGCTTTTGCTGGGATTCGGCAGCGACGCCTCTTCAGTTTTTTTCCTTTAGGGTTTGGAATGAACCCTAGAATCCGAGCTTCAAACCCTAAACAAGCCATTATGTCAAGATTCTTGGTTGTTTGAGTCTTTTTAAGCACGTTGAAGCTAGGTCTGATTGAACTGCCGTGTAAAATTGTCTAAAGATCTCATGAACAGTTTCTTGATTCCGTCTCTGTGGAGTTTTATTGAACTACTAGTTAGTAATAAATCACCAAACTTTAGATTTTAAGTTGGTGAGATGGAGGGTTCAAATATGTCCCATCACCTTTTGTAGAAGAAATGTTGCAATGAGTTGTAAGCTGTTTCCTCCCATAGGCCAGTTGGTCTCGTGGAGGTTTTAATGAATTCTATTCTATATTCTATGGTCTGCTTGACTAGAAGGTTGCACAGTGACATCTTAGTTTTTAAATCGAGTCTTAGCAGTTCCGGTGATTCTGTAAGTTGCCCAAATCACATGTCCGTTGCTTTGATAGACTCGATCAAGGTTTTGGTGCGGCAATAGCTCCAGGCCAGTTTTTCGACCATTGCGCTATATACTTAATATAGGTAGCATCTTATGTATGTATGTGTCGTGTATATCCGCTCATTGCATGTCCTCTTGTTTTTGCTGCTTTGGTTAGATTTATCTTTTTTAGATTTAGAGATTTGGGTAATTTTTGTTAATAGAACTATCATGCCAGGGTTAGTGGTACTGACTTCTTTTTAACGTAGCCTGGTTTATAATAAGTAACTGTACCTTTCTAAAGACACATTTCAGCAATGACAGAACTTAACCTGACATATGATTAGGAACCGTACCATTCTAAAATACATTGCTGCAACGATAGAGATATAAATTAGAACCTGGTCAGGTTACACTAGATTAGACATCACTATCAGCGACATTGCAATTTTGCCTTCAAAATATGAAGTTTTGTATAGGGACCCATTAAAAAGGAAGCTTCATTTTGGATTTTTCTTAATATACTAGCTGCTGAGTTCACCATCCTTGGATCTATTATTCTGAACAAATCGTAGCTGCACTTCTATTGAAGCATACTTGGTCATATGTTGGACTAGTCATAGGCACACTTTTATTGAATTGCCCGACTAATAGCCGGTGCACTGTGACTGGGATTCAGATTTTTGTGGTGGATCTTGCAATTTTTAAATTCAAAATAGTTCATCAAAATTGAAATAGAACATTTTCTTTGCACCATAAGCCTTCTTGGTTTGATGGATGCTTTAAAAGAATAAAAATGAAATAATTATAGAATTTTGACTAGTGGTACACACAATGACAATTATGACACCATCACTTGGATTTTGTGTCAACACCTATTATTTGTGGTTGCATTCTAGTTAGATGCCCACAACTAGAACAAAATAGGGTTAGTCTTCTTTTTTGGTTATGCTTTCTGGTTTATTAGTTTACAGAGCAGTTCAAAAGAACAAGGAAACATGGGTTCAATTTAATTTGTTGGTTGTATTAGTCTATCCTGATATGCTTGCATCATTATTTATATTCCAGATCCTGGATCCATTCCCATTGTACATTTTCCTGCCAGACTGGCTTTCCACTTTCAGAGTTTGTTTTTTCAGGCTTTAGCTTAGATCCATACTTTACTTTCTGTATCTTGCTTTTTATAGGACTCCTCTTGGTGCTCGCACTCTGTACTGACATCATTGTACCGAGCAGTCCCATTGACCTACTTTAGTGGTCATTTGTTGGACATTAATGAATTATCTTATATTATCTAGTCTCTTAGATCAGTGTGCACAACCTCTCTATGCCTAGGGTTGCAATCATTGTACAGTTACAGAACAGAGATGCAAAGGGTGAGCTTTTTATGTTTGGTGATACAATAAAAGCGCATAAATTGGTGAACTAAATTTTTTGATCTTTTGTTATTGCCTTCACCATTATGAATGCAGCTTGCTTCATGTTTGTGGTGGACCAAAGTTGTTACTTGTTTGCTTCCTGATTTTTTTGGAATACATGCTAACATATACTAAACTAATTTCATTTAATCTAGCAAGATCTACTCTTTACTCTTATTTTTGAAATATATGCTTGCATACAATTTAATATATATTCCTTTTAATTTTTGAGTATTCATTATCTGTTTCTGTTGTTGTTTTAAATGACAAGGGTCATTTTCTAATCTTTTGCTTGGTATTGGACAGGATGTTGTTTTATAACATGCCCAGCAAGACAAGAAGCAGACAAGGCCATCTCTTTATTTCATAATAAGCGAACCCTACCAGGGGTATGCTTTCATTTTTGCTATAAAAGATTTATCTTCATGTACTGCTGGACACTGTGACTCACACCATTCATAATTGTTTTATGCTTATGATGCATATGTTTATGGAAGGCATTGTCACTGCAGAAATGAGAATGTATTACCTCATTACATAATATGTGTAGAGAAAGAAGGAAAGAAAAGGTTATTATTGCCTACTAGTATTCAAATGTGACTAATGGGATGGATAGTACAACTACATTATAATAGAAATAATATGAAAAAGTAAGCCCATAAGAAGCCAAATCCAGTAACGATCGATGTTTTAAAACTCAGTCTGCTCTGACTCGGACTTGGCTAGAAATAATATGAAAAAGTAAGCCCATAAGAAGCCAAATCCAGTAACGATCGATGTTTTAAAAGTCAGTCTGCTCTGACTCGGACTTGGCCAAGTTGATTGAGCCAACCATAAATCGGTCTGACTCGGCCCTTCCAGCGACTCGGCCTACTGGTTCGGTACCAAACTGGTCAACTCGACCAAGTCCGTATTTACTCGGTCGTGTCAAACCCTTGAACCCACCACAACCTACATGTTAAAAAATAAACTTTTTATTAAATTATAGTTTCTAAAACCCTGAAAGAACCTTTCTAAACCCTAAATGAACACTACAAGGATAGCCCTGCCCCCTCTATTTGCCTCATAGTCACACTTCTCTCATTGAGCATTTGTGAGGATTTGGAGTTTTGGAGCAGCATTCAAGAACAATGATTTAGAGTGAGATTAGAGCTGGTTTGGCAGTGATCTTGGGTTGTTTTTGGTATATAGTATATGGTATGTTAAATGATAAATATGTTCCTAGGTTTTCCTCTCATTAAATTACAGATCTGAATTTTGAAATCGATCTTTAAAGTTCTGTCTTTCAGCCTTCTACTAGTTTGAAGTTTGAACTTAGAAGGTTGAAGTATGAACTTTTCATATCAAGATTTTAATATGGGGTTTGCTTCTTGCAATGTTGCATATTGGAATTTGCAGATTGAAATTTTACCATGGCTTCCACCCCAAGAGTCAAAGACCTTGTATGATCTTGTGGATGAGGAGATTTATAAGAAATGCATAAGGGGGGGGGGATTTATAGGTTGAAAGAACAATTGGCTGGTATATGGCATATGCATGAGCATACTTTAAATATGAGCATACTTTGAATATTTTGTTACTTGTTTCTATTGATTTGGAATCTTTAAAATATATTATTTTTAAATATTTTAAATATTTTTTAGTAAATTCGAGTCATTGAAATCCAATTAGTCTTGAGTCAATCTTGAGTCCGAGTCCAAATTGACCCTCAATTGATTATGAGGCCAAGCCCGAGTTTTAAAACATTGGTAACAATAAGCTGCTCACTAGAAGGCCAAGGAGAATAAGAGGGAAGACCTTAGATGGATACAACGTGTCAATAAGAAGTGTTTGAAGAGTATCCCTAAGTTGGTGGATCAATTGATGGCTGTCTAAGAGGTAGGTTTGAGGTTGGTATGGTGTCTATTCTAACATCCCAAAGCTAATACAGAAAGAAGAAGTTGGTCATGTATTGGTTCAAGTATGAAGTGCTATGTACTTTTCAAGATGAGACTGTGTTGTTCATTCTCTTTGTCTAGGTTTGTTGAGTTTGGGGGTTACTAGATGGGTAGTACATTGTTTGATTAACCTTTGTGTTGCTCTTCTTGCTTTGGTTTTCATGGATAGGGAAAAATATGAAGTGATTGGTTGATGCCTAGATCTAAAAGTTGGGGGCTTTGAGTGTAAGTTTGCATTGGTAAAGGGCGCTCTCTCAAGCAAAGAGATCTAGGTACCTTTGATGGAGATATTGGAAGAATGTATGGAATGAGTTACATGAATCATGGAATAGATGGTAGTATCTAATTTAATGTTATGATAGAGAAGATACAATAATTTTATTAATGTCCAGATAATGACCACAAAAGTAGGTCAAAGGGATTGCTGAGGACAATGATGTCATTACAAAGCAGGAGTACCTAAAGGTCTCCTATAAAGACAATATGCAGAAAGTAAAGTGAAATAAGGTATAACAGTAGAGAGTGAGATCTATGCTGAGACATGAAGAACCCTCGACCCCAAGCCTAGAGACTTGTTCCGATAAGGAGATGTATTGTAGGAGAAGGTCCAGGAACAAGAGGAACCAGAGAGGTGATGAAATATATTTGTCATGGAAAGGACCCATCTCTCCTACCATTCGAGGCTGAATGGAACATGATCCATTGTCTTGAACTTAAGGGTGTGTATTTTGTAGATTTGAAAATTGTGCTCCATAAAAGATTAGTCTCAATTTTTAGTTAGTGTGAGAACACTTATTTTTATCTTTATTTATTTGGTGAAGCTTTCGGTCAGCATGAGCACATGCACACGAAATTGTGAAAGCAAGCTTTTGGCTACACTGTTGCAATTGGTGTCTCTTTCATCAAATTTATGTAGGGCTTGTACCTGGTCTCAATTGGTCTTGCAAGTATTGACATATGATGAGCATGAGCGTATGCATGAACATGTCCTAGGTGAGGTTGGAACCCTAGTATTGCCTTTAACATTGCCCTTTATCTATTGAGTTGGCAATCCATTGTTGACAGTATGAGAACACTTTGTGCTAGCAACACAGGCATTTATTTGAACTAGTTTTCTCATTATCATAATGAGGCTAACATGCCTAGATTTAACGTTACGGGGGAGCCAGTAGCACCATTCAGTTTGGTTGCATTTGACTTGGAAGCTAGGAGTGGGGGGCATGTAACCCAAAGTCGCCTAGGAGTTGCACTTGACCCAACCACTATTATGTGCACTGGCTTGCATCCACAAGCGTGAGCACAGACACAAGCATGTCACTTGGTAGGACTTGAACCCCGATGGGGGCTACATTATCTATCTGCTTTCACTATGGGGGGCTACATGAGCTATCTGCTTTCAATGACTTGGCCAGGGGAGATTTATGTAGCTTGAACATTGTACTGATACATCTCATCTCTGATTTCCGTTTCTGCATTCTCAACAATTAGTTCATGTGTATCAATGGAAAGTAGAATGGGAGGAAATTTATCAATTTGAATGCCATTGTGAGCCAACAATTTGTTGATTGCCTTAGCCACTATGCCCCTTATATGCAAGGTACAGGAAGGATTGAAATGCATGATAAGTTTTCTCTTAGGTTTTTGAGACTCCTTTCTTCAGTCCCTACATTTGAATTTGCATCCTGCAATCAATGCTGTATAATGCATTTGGATCAATCAACACATCATCTATGATTTTCCAAATTGTACTTTCTTAAAATCCTCAATCCACTATTTGAAACTAAGCCTGTAATCCACCTATTATCAGTTGGAAATTCCCACTCTGCAAAATTTATGGGAATCTGGATAACATTTGGAGATAAGCCACTTTCACTTTGCTTATTTCCTCTCACTTCGAAGTTAGGGCTTTCTAACTTCAGGGGGTATCCCCAAGTGATTCTAGAGGTCAAACTGCCAGTCAGAAATTGATCAGTAACACCTAAAATCGAACTAAACACTTGCTGTCCTTAAATAAATCTGCCAATTATTTTGAAAACAGTAAGTTGAAAACACTCTAAAATTGTCTTAAATGTGCAGAAAACAATGCAGTAAATTAACACTAATCGAGGGCATGAATCCCAATGCAAGTACATGCTGAAATTATGCTAAATAAACTGCAGAAGCATAATTTACAGCAGACTGTAAGTGGCTGTTCTGATGCTGATAAAAGTGCAAGTTTTTTGGGTATTGCTTGTAGGGCAGACAACCCAATGCAATTTAGAATATTAAATGCTTAATTAAATGTGAAAAATAGCAGGAACAACAAGCTGTTAGGGCTGCTTTTATGGTTGTAAATGCAATTAAATATGCTGTTTTTATGTGTTTTTAGTATTTTTATGATTCTTAGTGCATGGAAATCGAGAAAGATGTAAGGTTTTTTCTTTCATTCTGCACGAAAAACAAGAAAAACAGCAAGCTAATCTTGTTGTTTCTAACATAAATTGACAAAAAGAAGCTAAGCATGCCTAATCCAATGCCCAAGATGCACAAAATTTTAGATAAATAACTGGTTTTGCTTTTATGCAAATAATTTAATGACTAAATCAAAGCAATCAGTGCCTTGTGGAGTCAGAAAGATGAAGAGAAGAAAACGAATTGGGAGGATGAAATTATCCAATTCCTACTAAAATTCTATCACGATGAAATTGAAAGTAGGTAAAAGTCAATGAAAATTATAGAAGTCTTACACACGGAAAGCAAGAGATAGTTGCCAAAAGAAACTTGATTGTCTTTATTACAAAGGGGTTGTGGGATGAACAAGATCCTTGATAGGTCCAGACAGAAGAGTTCTCCGAGGCATGTGATCCTCCTTTCTAGAATAAGATAGATGCAATCACAATGCAGCAAACTCAAATCCATCTATCACAAGGCCCTCAATATCACTCTCCCAAGAAAAGAATAAGTAGTGAAGGGTGCAAGGCAATAATCAATAAGCTCTAGTGCTCAAATCAAACACAAAAACTAGATCCTTTGCACCTTCAATGCTTGTACAATAGGAGGTCAATAAAAATAGACGAGAAAAAAGAATAGTAATCTCCAAGAATAGTGCTCCTCTTTTGAGCGAAACTAGCATGCGTATGAAGAAATTACTCCTCCAAAAGATCACCCTCCTTCCATGGTAGCCACCTGCAAGAGAATATACTTGTATATACCCAATCTCTTTTTTTAATGTTTTTTTTTTCATGCCTAAAATAGGCCCCATAAATTTCCTAAGGAGATAATCCCCTAAAATTATGCCTTAAATTATGGAATAAGCGAGGATAAAAAATAGTATGGTGGGCTAGGCTAATTGTAGAAAGGAAACACAAAAATTACATTTAAGACTAACCTTGTCACCATTAGTAACCTCCTCTCTTTCTAATCATATCAATATTAGAAATTAGTTAGTGGCTTCTCCAGATGGCAATAGGGTGTTAGGTTTAGAATAGCAAAGATCAAGGATCAAGGAAGATGTAAGGATGCTTATTAAGGAGGGCGTGCCATCTAAGGTCGTATGAGAACCTTTCAAGGGGCATAACATTCCAAAATAGCAAGTAAATTGAATGTGGGTCCACCAATTACCTTGCTAAAAATGGCACCACCTTTTAATCAAGTTGAAACTCAAACCATAGGTAAATCTCCTAGCTAACCCTCAAATATGCAATCATCTCGTCTATCGGTCACTCTCTTAAATTGTTAAAAATAACATATGTTAAAAATATTAATTGCTAAAAATAACAACTCTTATTTGCCTCAAATTCCAAATCCATGCACACCTCCCCAAAGAGTATTCAAACTATGTTTAGATTCTATACCCTTTTCAGGGGGGGGGGTCTTTCAACTTCCCAAACTTTCTTTGAATATTGCACTGAACCCACAAGCTTGGGGCATTTGCTTTATCAAAAACTTTGTTGATTAGATGTACTTGTATATGTATTTGACCTATTCAAGCACATGTTCTAACTTCTACCAACAACCCTATATAACAAAACATGTGATCATGTGCATGTCTAAAAAGGCACTCATGAACCATCGATGTCGAATTGATGGATCGACCAACCAATTCATCTTGTAATGAACTCATGGACTAAATAAGATAGGCAATTAGGTTGGATTTTGAAGAAATCCAATTTGGGTGCTAACACCACCAAATTGGATGCTAACAAAGTTAGATTTTGTTGTGCACTAATGGTTGAAATGGCTCTACATGTTTGAATTATGTTAGTGCGAATCTTAACCCAAGAAATTGGATGTTAATAATACAAACATTGCAATGGGTAGTGGTTCTAATAATATATAAACATTGCAATGGGATATTGGATGTTATTAATACCAACATTGTAAGTGTAATAACTTCAAGAAATTGGGATTCTTGAAACCTCAAAAAATTAGCTTGAGAAATTGCTGTGTAGCCTTATAAACTTCAGTTCACAAAAATTGTGGTTGACAACCTTAACATTCAAGGTTGGCCTCAAGATTTGTGGGTTTAGTTAGGCTGGTTGTGGGTTATTGTGAATAGTTATCATCTATGAAATAAGATATGTCCTCCTAGCCTCGTGTGTTGTGTGTCCAACATGTTAGACACTTGGACACTCATTTTTCAAGTGTACACTTATGGGACACGTTTCCTATTCAAGACGTGTCTTACACATGCTTGACACTCGATCCACTAAAAAGTTTCAAAAATGTGTGGAAGTGTCCTAATGTGCCAATAAATGTGTCTTGATGCTTGCTTGATATAGTTCTATTTTTTGAATATTCAAAAAATTTGCATCTTTATTATGTCTTTGTTTTAATTTTGTAATTTTGATGATCTGTGTGTGTAGTTATGTGTTCCATCGTGTTTTGTTCCGAGGGTCTATGTTTCTTGTGTCAAACACTCGTGTGCATTTAGTAGACTATTTCATTTGGGTAGTCAATGGATATGTTGGAACTAAGGGTATGAAAGCTATAAATTGCCAAGTGCTCATGGTATAGGGCTACCTCGAAGTATGAAGAGGCACATTGTTATACTACATGGGTTGGTTTGTAGTTGGTTGAGTGACACAAACTATCCTAGGCGTTGCACCCGTGATATTAAAATGCAAATTGTTGCAAGGGATAAAAGTAGATAAGATAAGATAAGATAATTATATTAAAGTCCAACAAATGACCACAAAGTAGGTCAATGGGATTGTTGAGTACAATGATGTCGCTACAAAGCAGGAGTACCAGAATGTCTCCTATATAGAGATAAAGAAGTGAAGTAAAGTGTGAGAACTATGCTAAAATATGAAAAACCCTAGACTCTGAGTGCGAGCGACCATAACAGGGGGGAGATGTATAGAGGGAAGGGATCTAGGAACTAGATCATGGTCCACTAGATCTATTTCTCATATCATTTGAGGCCAAATGGTAAAAACTCAAGATAAAATGTTGTCCCAAGGATGAGTTGGGGGAAAATCTAGACCGTCTATTGCGTTGCTTCATGGAAGAAGTAACCCACCATTGATGTCTAAGTGATCTCGTCTTCCTGTTGGTGAGGAGTCTGGTTTGGTAATGTCTCTAGGGTTTCTTAGGAGGGGGAATGATCCCTCTGGTCCACACTGATATAGAGTCCGAGAGAATGTTACCGTCGGTTTGTCTCTTGGTGCCCTTGCAGCACCGTAAAGAAGGAAGTAATCATCTGAGTAGGATTTGGCCTAGGAGGAGGCTGGAGAATGTGTCCACGAAGTCTGAGGGTCTCTTGCATGTAAAGGGCTAGACATCTATGGTCTGGATATCGGAAGAAACTGGATAGGGTTTGGATCCCTCTGAACAAGCAATGAAATCTCCCACGGATCTCATAATAAACGGGGTAGTGGAAAATGAAGTGCTTTTCTGTCTCCACCTCATGAAGATGACATAGCTAGGAGATCCTCTCTGCTCGTGTAGTCTGGTTGTCCGTCTCAACTCGAAGTCTGTGTGAGCCTACTCATAATTGGCTTAGGGGATACGAAGAGAATGTGCCCAATGACAGGATGTTTATGTGGGTTGGATAATGAATCCATCCCTCACCTCTATGAATTGCTCAACATAAAAGGCCATCTTTGGATGTAACCCGCCTTGGGGGTTTGTCCAAGTGACCTGCATGAATTGTTTGTCAATCAGGATCAACTCTTGCTGTGTAGGTAGGAGGCATCCAAGTGCATCCACGAAATATCTAAATGGAGGGAGCCGATCCATTGAAATACCAACGGACTCCAAAAAGTTAGAGACCCTTGCAAATCAACACCTAGTGCGGCCGCAAGGGCTAGACAAGGTAATAGACTTTGATAAACAATATGCCGGATATATGTAACTATCTCGAGCTGTCCTTGAATTGACGAAACTTCGAATGCAGTGTAGAAGAGAAACCAGGAGGAAAATAGTTTCAAGCTGGAAAGGTTGGGCACCAAACTCTACTAGGATGATGTGCTGGTGTACTGTTTACTTGCATCTCATGATGCATCGAAGGAAAAGGATTTGCACTTGCTCGAATGAAGCACAATCAATCTCCAATAAACAAGGCCCCCAAACCTCTGAACCATAAAGAATTGTGGGACGGATAAGGGAGTCCATAAGAAACTGTTGATGACTGTAGCTCAGATAGGTATTTCCACAAGGGGTGTCTAACTTGTGGAAATTGTCACTTAATGACTCCTATGCTTTTTGGTAGTTCACTTTATTTATTAATTAATAAAGTGTGTCTTTTTATAAAGTGAGTTTAATTTAATAAAGTGCCTAATTTTTGGCACTAGTGATTGAAATTAAATGTGAGCCATTGATCTATAACGGGACAATGAGATTTAATCTCGTTTGTTAAGCTTAGGGATTTGGCCCAACTCATTGTTATAAAAAGACAAGAAATGGAGGAGTCAAGATACATTCATTATTCACAGTGAGTGAGTAATTTGGTGAGGAGAGAACATGGCAACAACAGTTGCACACAAATCGAGGCATCATGCAGATCGAGGTAGCACATAGATCAAGGTGGCACATAGATCGAGGCACCACACAAATCAAGGCAACACAAAAATGGAGGCAACACATAAATCAAGGCAGCACACACAGACCCATACAACAAATTCGTACAGTTTGTGATCTATACAGACAACCTCAACAGATCGACAACACGTAGATCGAGGCACTGTGATTTATCAGGTTTGCAGGGTGTTTGTTGTTTTCTTTCTCAGAGCCGTTTTCCTAAGTACGAGAGCTCTTTTAAGTTCCCAAGTTATTTTGAATGAAGAACTGATCTTGAAGAGAAGAAAAATAATTGTCAATGTGTGATTTTACTTATCTAGTTTTCTGTTGCAAAGTTAAATAATTCCAGTATTATAAATCATATCTGATCTCATTTATCTAGGAACTGGTTTTAAAGAAATTAACAAAAACATCTTGGATGGAATGTCTTGGAAACAGTGGAAACAGTGTCGGAATCATTGTCTCTCGAGAGTAGCTAATGAACCATAACCTTTGTTTACACGAGGTTGTAGAGCATGTCGAAGGCTGAAGCGAGGCCTTGAGAATTCTACCCCCAAATAAATATAAGTGTTGACGATTTGAATCTCGTATCCTCTGAAAAGGAAATAGTGTTCTAAAAGAACCTTCTTTGACCCATTGAATATCATCACCTTGGTTTTACCTAGGTTGATTGTTAATTGTCAAAGATCACAAAAGAGTGCCAAAGCATTGAGTTGTATCTATAACCCCTTTGGAGATGAGGCCAAGAGTACCCTATCATCAATAAAGAGCAGGATCGAAATCAAGACCTGGTGGAGGTGGCACCTATCATCGTCTTGGATATGATCATGCAAAAAGGACTCAAGCTCATCTATGTAGATACCAAAGAGGGTGGGGGATAAAGGGCACCCTTGTTTGACCGCAATGGTACTCTTGATAAAGTCAGACATCCCATCTGCAGTTCGGAGACGACCAAGAACCGATTCATACAGGTGCATTATGGCAGTCAGTAGTGTCTCAAAAATTCCAATGCCTTTGAGTCTCCAGAGGAAGGCCTCACGGGGAACATAGTCAAGCTTTTCAAAAGTTTTTAAAGCAACAATAGACTTTTGGAGAGTGATGTTGTGCCTCCTTAATGATGGCCCAGAGTGAGGATGTGGTTAGTGGTCTGATGTGTCGAACGAAAAATCTGCTTGTCCCCTAGCTCTAAGGAGTCTCCTATCAAGCTCTCTAGAGAGCTTCATATGAAGGATCGTAGCATAGAGCTCGGAGAAGGTGTGTTGCATCATGATCGTTCTATACTTGTTTGGGTATGCATCGATACCCGATTTATAGATTGGGTGAATAGTGTGGTGCGACCAAGCCTGTGGAAAACTTGTGCAAACAACATGGTTAAACAAGTCAGCCAAGTAGCAATCTAGGACATGAAGACCATGTTTAAAGAACAAAGAAGTCTTCTTGGAATCCTTCCTCATTTGTCGCTTTGCCAATACTCATCTCTTGAACAACCTTCTAGATATATTGGTATGAGAATAAATAGCAAGAAAAGGGGGGGAGAGGTGACCTGAATCAGGAACTAGCTAGGGACATCATATAGGGTGGAGGTATGAGAGAACATGGAATCATGATTGAGATCTAATGGGAGGGGAGAGTGGCGGGGAAAGATGGTGTGCCCAAAGTTTTTAGGGGTATGGAGAAGGGAAGCATACAATGCATGTCTCATGTGAAATGAAGAGACATTTCTTGCGGTGGAGGAGGCATCGGTAGGAAGCCTTAAGACCAAGATAAGAGCGACGATCGTGGGAGAAGGCATGTCTAAGTTGGCGATGGAGAGCTTCGCATTCTACGTCATACTAACGGTGCATGGGGCATGATCCGGTTTTTTGGGGAGAGAAAGATGGGCGGGGTGATGTGGGGGTATCTTTTGAGAGCTACTAAGCAAATAGTGAATGAAAGACAATTGTATTTAGTGGATGTAGAGTTGAGAGATGAGAATAGGGATTCAGGAGGGAGCAACTGGCAGAGGTAAATGAAAATATGTTTGGGTCTCCCTTGTTTAAAAGAATAATGGTTTGAGGCGGCCCTAAGTGAGGTGGAATTGGGGGAGAGGGAGGTTCTACTTAGAGGGAGAATGAAGGAAGCGAGTGGTCGACTAAGGGGACGAGGTTATGGAGAAGTGGCATATAAAGGAGAGTAAGTTTTGGCTAGAGAGGACATAGTCAACGACACTCACACCTCCACCATGAGGCCAACACGTGAAAAAGCTAGAATCTGGGAAACATGGGAGCCCGTTCAGGATCAACAACTTCTAAGATTTCCTTAGCTACAAAAGGTGTCGACCATATGCTTTGAGAGGCCCCACCTCATCATTAGATATCCGGTGCATCCCCACTGTTGTTGGATCTATCCCTTGGATGGAGAACATGTCCTTTGATCGATTGTGTAGAGGAACTTGGAGGGATCTTGTGTGAGAGATGAAGTTTCCCATAAGGTTAACCTCCCCAACCGCTGAGTATTGGGTAATGTCGACATATAGATCTATAAAGGGGTCCCCATTGGGCCCATTATGGATAGTGTACGATGAAGACGCTGGAGGGAAGTAACTTACCACAATATAAATGTCGCTCGGAGAGGGGAAACACCTCTAACCCAGACCCACATAAACTTGACAAACTCATCTGTGGTCAACAAAGATATCCTGCTCCGGAGGGAGTCCCTAGTGAAACAATCAACTCCACTTGAACCTCTGGTATCGCTCGAGCTCCTGGTCTCTTGTCTGCAGGCGGAAAAGTGATGGTATCCTGTGATGTCCAGGAGAGGTCGAACATGGCTCTCATGTGTCTCAGTGATAAATAGGATCTTTGATGACCTAAGAGCATCATATAATTAGACTTGACGATGAACAAAAGGACCCATTGCTATTCCAATAGCTGATGGAGATGCATGTGTCTTGTCGCCTCACTCGATGGGCCTGTCATTTGGAAGCCCCAGATCAGGGTTCCCACCTGGGTGGAAAGGAGTCTCTAATGACCTCTTTGAGAGGTTCTCGATGGCTCCCATTTCCTTGCTTGGCGTGTTGTTGTAACCAACTATTTGGAGTGTTTGAGCTTTGCAACCTGTGTCCTAGTGAGATCTTCATCAAGGAAGATTTTACTAGGAAGAGAAAACAACTTTCGCTTGGCTCTAAGGGCTTGGAGCCGATCGATCATGGATTTGAATCAGAGAAAGAGAGTGAAGTGGGACCCCAACCAAGCTCTGTCAAGGGTCACATCAGGGAGATCTAGATTTTCCCGGTCCCAACCACCATGGGGTTCGAGTATGGGAGAGGTAGAGGGAGCCCTCTCACCTTGAGGTTCAATTCTCGTGCTCTCCTAGTGCGTTCCTCGATGTGTTTAGCTTGGACCACCTCCTCAATTGCTGGTAGGGCAGTGGGGGGCTTATCCCTTTGCTCTTACTACTTGTGCCCATGAGTTGATATGTGTTTTTTGTTTCATGCTAAGTCACCTGGTTCAAATTTGAATTTGAGTTCGACGACCTTGAAGTTCGACAAAAATTTGATAGTGAAAATTTCTATGATAAAATTCGGCAATAAATTCGATAGACTACAAAATTTAAAAATTTAAAAATATATGGACGACATTGGGAGTTCTCGCCGGAGGAAGTTCCTTGCTGGTCCTTGAATCACTGCTACAATGTAGTCGTAACTGGTAAGTGTAATAGCGTTCGTTGTCGAGAGGAGGGAGGAATATAGTCGGGACTCGGGAGTGCTACAACGGGAAATGCAAAACCCAAACCACGCGTGCGAAACCCAAAATCTGAATCCGTGAGTGGAAATCCAAAAACCACGCGAACGTTCGAAAACAACCATGCAAAAATTGTGTTTAGGGCTCCAATCTTTTTTAAAAAATTCTGCTTTGAATTTCAGACTCGAATTTCAACACATTTGTTGAATTTATTCGACCAAAAATTTGAATTTGTATGCGAGTTCAAGTTCGTTCTGATATTCGGCGAATTTTATACGAATTAATTGGATTTGATTCAAAATTCGGCGAATTTTAAATTTCAGGCTTGAAATTCGCCAGATGCGGTGACTTAGGTTTCATGTTTAAAGACATCTTGTTGAGATTCGATCTCTTCTTGCATGTTTTTAAGATTGATCATCTCTACGTGCAAGGAATCGCAAGGGTGGTGGAGGGCGTCTTATTCCTTGTTTGCATTTAACTGTTGCTTTAGTGATATGTTCTCTGATTCAATTGTGGCTACCTTGTTGGTGAGTTCATCGACCTCCTGTATGTAAATGCCAAGTTTGATGATTCCAAGAGTTCTAATCTCGTAATTAGCCCCTGAATAAACCTGTAGCTGCCACCATCTTTAGAGTCCTGCATATTTGAATTTGGGGTAGGTCGGATGATTTGTAGTGGGGTCATTGAGATGGGTCGTAGTGGCGAATCACCAAAAGGCATCATTGCCTACTTGTGGATTTGTGAGAAATATTGAACTGATTGCAGATCGTCCCTTGTAGATAGGAATCGCAGACTGGAACCCTCACCTTGGTCATGAACTAGCATGTCGCAACATGAGTTGGATGTAGAGAGCAGGTCGCGACGGTGTTAGAAGCGGAGAGCAGGTTGTGACGGGAGAGCACAGGAGCTAAGTCGCGATGGGAGCAAGGGCTGTGACATGCGCTTGAGGGCATACCAAAACCTTGATGTGATCTCACCAATTCAGTCGATTAATTTCCAACTCGACGACTTAGATCCGTTGCAACTCAAACTTGCATATATCTTAGATCCGTTGCAATTCACAAAGGTTGACTATGGCTCCGATCCATGGCGGTTTCGATCCCTTGTGGATAGGAATCACGAAGAGGTTAAAATCTATGAGAAACCAAAAATTGAGCGTAGATCGTCCCTTGTGGGAAAGAATCGCGGATTAGAACCATCACTCTCGTCGCGAACTGGCCTATCGCATAAACGAAATCGAGGTCTGGTCCAGGTCGGAGAGTGACCACTTAAGGAATTAATAAAATAGAACAAAAAAAAGATCATTAACAGGAGATGGTGACAAAATTGCTTTGTTAGCTAATATGCATGAGAATTATAGTGGCATGTAGAAAAATCCTAGCTCTCACTTGTGCTCAAGCAATAAAGTAGGCATGCTTTTAAAGAGATGAATGCCTGTAACGCTATTCTTGTTCCAAATAATATAATTATTATAAAAGGATGTGTTGAGCCATAAAAGCTATCTTAAATGTTAGTCGGACTAAGTCAAAGGTAGTGCGTGTGTTGAAAGTTGGTTGGAGATGTGCAATTTCTATGTCACACAAGATTCTTTTACAAGTGTGTAGACTTACCTAGTTAGTGCGAAACACAAGGATCACAAAACAGTGTTTGCTTGATGTATTGACATTGTGTTCAAGATTGATGTTCTATTGCCTATTGTAGCTCAAAGTGGAAGCATTTAGGGGGGCACCTTAGGCTGATTTTTAGTTTAGTTGGTTTGGTTGTACATGGCAAAGCGTTGCCCCAAAGTATTAGGAGGTACATTGTTATATTGTTCATGTTGCATTGTAGTTGGTCGCATTGCAACACTTACGATCAGATTGATTAAGCCTACCCAATCTATGAGGTTATGAAGGTGATAAGTCCAAACTAGAATGGGTTTGAGTGCAATGCATAGACATGAAGTCAAATGTGGTAGCTAGTTGATCGAGGCGAATGGATTGTACAACAATTGTTTCGAGTGGCGCCAAGTACGGTGGAAGAAAAAATAGGTGTCGAGGGTCTTTACCATATTGTGTTGTGGTTGGCTTTGTGGAGCAAGAGTTGGAATTCGATTAATGCACTTGATGATTTGGAGGAGGGCCTCAAAAGTGGGATTAATGCACTTTATGATTTGGAGGAGGGCCTCAAAAGTGGGATTAATGCACTTTATGATTTGGAGGAGGGCCTCTTAATAGGGGTGAGGGTTCACACCCATAATAAGAATGCACAATGGTGATGTTATTTAAGTCGGGTGTTTTTAGGAATTAGATGGGGTGATAATCAAACATCACAATGATGCTTGCCAAAGTTGTTTAGGGACTAGCTGGAACGCCCCTTGCATTGGAATAGGAATTGAATGCCAACATTAGGAGTGATCAAGTGCTGAGAATCTTGTAGGAAATTCTCAACATTGACATATATGGCGGGGCTAAGAGTTTGCTTGTCCCACTAAAAGAGGGTTCTCCATTGCAAGTTGTAGATCAAGAAGTTAATTTTATATCTTTTGTGGTTATCCCGATCTTATCAAAATATTTCTAAGCTATAGCATATGTAATCTCCTCATAGGAGAACCATAATACTTTGAAACTTTTGAAGTGTGTGTTGTGGATTGTGCCATGCAAACAAGGGATGCAACAAAAATAACACATAGTGCAGGAGGAACAGTAGTAGTGCTTGAAACAACAGTGGAAGGTGTAGTACAAACATGAGAACAACCTTTGGTGGGGTTTCTAATAGGTGCTAGACTGAAAGTTCAATGAACAACATTTTTTGAATTTTTGGGCCCTTCAAATTGTGCGTCTTTTGAGAAGACACTAGAGGCGTAGCTGTGTTACTAGCTTAGTCACCGTGTTCGCCGAATTTAAAGCATAGAGTTCGAATTGACGATTTTTATCCTATCTCGAACTTAATTGATCAAGTTCGTCGAACTCAAACATGAACTCGAACCCTAATTGGATTCCGTACGCAAATTATCCTAAATTCGTTGAGATTTGGCTAGGTTTTTCCACGAGGAGTTCCTTGGCCGGTTGTTTTAAAAAAAATGGAAAATACTATGCCCACAAACTAAACCTCTATGTGCCGCTACACACATTCATTTCCGCCTGCGACCAACCCTGCCTTTGTTGTGGTGAGTTCCGTTGTCGATTCCATCTCCAGCTTACCTGACAACATTCCATCTCAGCATACCCCGACCACGATCCGCTACATCGCTTCAAATTGTTGATGATTTCATATATTTCAAGATATATATGGCTATCATTTTACACATATATTTTACGTTATATTCAATGCTGTCAGGTATTAATATATCATAATATGGTAAATAATAATATCTAATATAGTAATAATTTAATATATATGTTAATATATATTTTCATATATTCTACAATATATGTTTAGAATTTCATATTACCATAATACCATATTACTCTATATATATTTCATATTACCAATTTACCATATATATATATTTTTTTTTTACTATATATATTTTATATTTCACTCTATATATTTTCATATTTCACTCTATATATTTTCATATTTACTCCATTGTTTTTCACTCTATATATTTTCATTTCTATCATGTGTTTAATGAATACTTTTTACTATATATATTTCATATTTCTCTATATATATTTTCATTTCTATCATGTGTTTAATGAGATTTAATGAAAGTATTATATATATATATATATATTTTCAAATTTTTTAGTATGTCGAACTTAATGTCGAATTTTATTCCCAAAATTTTGACTGTCGAACTTTTGTCGAACTTCAAGGTCGCCGAATTCGAACACGAACACAAACCAGGTGACTAAGGTTACTAGTTTGAATTGTCTTCTGCACATGGAATGGAATTGGGTGGATGGGTACTCTACATGTACCAACAATTACTTGTTTTTCAATCCAATGAAGGTAAGAATCAATGTGGTTTTCCCAGGATGCTGATGAATCTTGACCTAGAACTGCCTTGGATATTAGGATGGGCAAACATGTTCCTCATTTCTCGGCTGCATAAAAGCAAGGAGCATAGAGTCTAAACCAAAATGGGTAGTCTAAAAATGATGGCGGGATCGAGCGGTTGATGAATTCTGATTGATGGCTCTAGTTTCCACATCATGTCCTTGATGATCAAGGCCTTGGGGATCATCATACCGGCCATCTGTTAGGAAAGTTGATGCAATTATGACATAATCTTGCTCGATGTGGCAATTGTGTGTCTTCAGTCAACCTGTGGCTTGCTCACTTAGTATTTGGCATTGGAGCCAACTGTTATGTCTCCATACGTTCTTTTGTTATCATTATGTATTTATTATACAAGAGTATTGTTCTCGGCACCGGGATCTGTATAAAAATGTGCTCATTTTCTGGTATGAGCGTGTGTGAGGGTCAGTGTTTCCTTACAAACTACTGTAATTCTCCTGGTCATCAGCTAGCAAAGTGGTTTTCCTGCCATATTTTGCGTCGATGATGTGATTGCTGTTCTGTATTTCTGTTTCTTGTATGCAGTTTTGTATTCTGATAGAACTGTTACATTCTGTAGTAAAGTTATAAGGAATGAACTGCATGCTTTAATCTGCATTAATTTGTCCAAGTACACAGTTAATTATAGCTGCTTCTGTGCTTATCATGATAGCAACCCTTGAAAGTGTTGGTACTCCGTAGTGCACAAACAAAAAATCCGTTGGATGTGTCACATGGTTAAGCCTCATTCTAAAGCATCATATTGTCTCTGTCACTACATGTAAGTTTAGTTCACTGGAACAAGTATTATTTTGTGTGTAGGAATTATGTGCCCTCTGGTGGTCTAAGGACATGAACTACTTTAGGGAAGCAATTGAGTGTCCTCTGTGCTCTAAGTGGGCATCATTCATGTGCCTAGAATAGTCTAATGATTTTATTGGGTGTAGTCCGTCAGATATTTATGTCTTTGTGTACATTGGAACAATGTTCAGAGACTTCTTCGCAACAGGATTTCCAAGAGGTGACAGAATTAGATCTGCTGATGTCAATTCATGTCAAATGCTGTAGACTGAGCAATATTTATTCATTGCTATACAAGTCTATCTGTGGAACTACTTTACCAGTATATGAATATGGATTTAGAAGATAATATGAATAATTTTGAAGAAGTGCTCCACATACAAGGACAGTGGAGCTGAGACAATTAGGAGGCACAAGCCATGTAAGACAGTCATATTGTTGATGGATATGATTTATTATTTCATATCCTTTTTAATTCTTAGGAGATCAGATGATGCATATAATGTTCTGTGGGGAGTTAGACAGTTCATGTTGATACCTATTATCTAGAGAATTAATAACATCTTGGCATATAGATGTTGCTGATTAGTGGAGTGATCTAAGATTGGTGACTGTTGTCGAGAAAACAGAACCACTAAAGAATATCACTGCTCCATTGAGGGAAAGAAACTGAAGAATGCCAGCTTTATATTTTCCATATTTGTGATAATTGAACTGCATGAAAATTTGGGAATATAATCCAGTAAAGAATTATCAAACATGATCATGATTTCAAACAGTGTAGAAAACTCCGTCTTGAACCTGGGTTGCTGTGTTTTCTGAGTTGAGTTCAGTCGGCTCAGCAAAAACTTGCTGTTTGTGAGTTAAACATGCTGGCAGTGAGTCTGAACTGTGAATATGGACGTGTACATCAGACCTGGCGAGTCAAACTTGTCGGTCTGTCCTGTAAATCTTGTTTCTTTGATGTAATATTTGGTTCATATATTTCATGTATTCTTTTGCTCTTGTGCTATCTGGGTAGCCTGGCACTTATACAGTATGGTATCACTGATTGTGCTTCCTAGATCTATTGCCCTACTTTTGGTCATTTGTTGGACATACTAAAATTATTGTATCTTATCTTAAGTATGTCACACTATACTTTAGGATTTGCTTATTTTAATTTATCCATCAGACAATATAAGTTTTGAGTGAAACAGACACTAGTCTAAAAGACTTTATGTTGATGTATTAGCATCGGTCAGGTACTTCCACATAGGCTCAGTGTCTAGCATGTGGAAGTCGTCCTTGTAACTTCTCAGAACTTTAGGAAATTCACTTTACGAGTAATAATTAAAGTGAATGACCTTTTTAGTTAATATGAAATTGATTAAGTTAAATGCTTAAGTTTGTTGGCATTATTAACTTAAGTGAGTTGATTAAGTTCTAGCCATTTGGGTCTAAAGTGAACATGAGATTAAATCTCATCTGTTGATCATTTTGGAGAAGATCTAGGGTTTTGGACTTAGGGTTAACTCAATGTAATAAAAGGCAGCCTAGGTGAGAGTATGAGACACACACTGAGTGGACAATGAGGAGATCTCATTGAGTGTGTGAAGAGCAGTTCATCCAAGTGTGAGTGGGCAGGGCTGAGGAAGGGTGTAAAGGGGCAGCAAGGGAGATAGCAGCCTAGTGGGCTAGGCTATTGCTGCATTGTATTTCTATGATGGGCCATTATCCCAGGATGGGAGCCCAAGAGTTTAATGAATAAAATCAACAAGGTACTGGTTTTCCCATAGTGGTTTTTCTAGGGCTGTTTTCCCAAAATCTTTGTGCAATGTGTTGGTTTCAGTTTTACGCTTCCACTGATTTGTTTTGTTAGTAAGCTAGCTGTGCTAATAATTAATAAAGTGATTTTATTCGGATTTATTGCCGGGTGCTGGGTTAAGATAAATTAATACTTCAAACTGTGTCTATCTCACAGCAGTCCCTAGTTCAAGTTTTACACTATTATTGTAGGGGTTTGGCAAAAGGATTTTGTCCCAGAAGCAATGAGTTCAATGTTGACAGAACTGTGATAGATGAGATAATTTTACTAATGTTCAACTAATCTCAGCTCAATCAGAAGTACAATCCATTGCATTTACATAGTAAGAGGAAGATGACATCCTTATGGAACCATCAATCACAGAGAAGGAGCCTCGATACATTGTTTGATAATGGTCTTCGGAGAGAATTCACAGCAAGTTTGTCTGGAAGAGTTCACTGTCTCAATATCTACGGGTGACAAGAAATCCCGACTTCATCAAATTGGTCTCTTATCAACATTGACCTAAACAGCAGTCTAGGCTTTTTATCCGTCGTGAAATTCCATGGTAAAAAATGGATCAGATCTGAGTTTGTGCATGTTCATCCAAACAGGATCTAGGTTTAGTCATTTATTAATAAATTTTTTGCAAGAGAAAATTTGGTGGCGATTGAACTTGCACCCTGTTAATAACACATTTTATATTGATAATTTGCAGTGTATGGAGTCTGGATATTGAAAATTTTATATCGATCAGTTATTTTAATCAGATTTTGATTTTGTTTTTAATTTACATTTGTTATGTTTTTTCCAAGTCTGAGTGGAACTCTTACACTCAGGCCATGCCAAGTGGTTTGCCTGAGCTGAGTCTGGCAACTTAGATTGAAAATGTAAAAGCCGTCAATTCAAATATAGTCATTTGAACAAATCAAATACTATAATTGGTTTCATGTCTCTTAGAGCCAGATTAATACCATCGTGGTGATGAGTATTAATGTTTAATGGTAATTCTAGTAGTTTAAGTAATATCAGATTATTGTAGCTAGTATTGCTAGGTTTATGATAGTTTTGTTTTAAGGTTCTACAAAGTTTGTATGCCATTTAATCCTCCAAGTGCATCTGAAACACTTACGATTATGATAATGAATTGAATGAACATTTCAGGTTCCCTAAAGTTTGTCACATTTAATATTCCAAATACTTTATAAACACTTTTGATTGTGATAATAGTTTGAATTAAAAAATCTGGCTTTGTGCTTTTACTGTTCATCCAGTTCTTGATCGAACTAGGAAAATATTCATTGTAACTTTGAAAGATGTTTGAAAGTTTTTAATTTTGGAATATCACAGCTGAAGGTCTTGTTCCTTTAAATTGTATACAGGCATCCAGTCCAATGCAAGTCAAATATGCAGATGGAGAATTGGAAAGAATAGGTAAGTAATGTGTGATATCCTGTATAGAGTAGCATTTCTTTTCTGCAGAGTTAATTTTTTTTGGAAGAACTGAATTTATTTATAAATGTCCCACAGATACATTAGGGGCACAGTATAGCATTCTCCTTTCAGTTTTTTTTTTTTAAATTCCTTGAAGAAACATGCTTCTGAGGAGCTGCACTGCAAGCGCAGACTTCCTTTGCCTTACATGCCTGATCTGATGGATAACTATTATGTGTAGTCTAAACATGCTATAATTTGGACCTTTTCCGGTCACAATTTTCTGATTGTTTTTTTCCCAAAATCCCACAAAAAATCAGGAGAATTGCTGGAATTACAGATCTCAGTTGTTGAGATTGCGTTATCCGGGTGCAATAGGGGTTTTTGAGGGTGCTCAATCCATTTATGTATATTCAAAAATGAAATTTCAGCACTGAAAAATTGCAATTTGACCAAAAATTATATAGCTGGATTCCGGTGATGATTGCTGGAAAAAGGTTCAAATCGTATAATGTTTAGACTTCTTTTAACTATTCCGCCAAAATATCCTGGATTGTGCACCTGACCTCATCTCTTTGAAATATATGCCACACAAGTGGGGCAGATCGTGGGCAGAATGGAACCAAGCCATTGGCAGTTTTTAACTATTTATCTGCAACGGGGACAAATTCCTACATTACCTTTGGCATCTGCTTCTACTTACAGACTGATATAACTTTACATGCCTTAGTATGATTATAATTACAAAACAAACAAGATTTATTGAACATAAATATTGGAGAACCATTTCTCTAAACTTTCTTTTGGGGCATACTGGGCCAGATAAATCATCTTATCCAACAGGTGCTTAAAGTCAAGCCACATCGTCTTTGTGTTGCTGTTTAGTCCTTGTATAAGAAAAAACAATTGCATTAGATGTATCTTCAATATCCTGTTGCATTGCAACAATCTTGTCTAGGAACTTATTTTTCTGATCAATGATAGTTGTCAGCTTGTCCAAATGGAAGAAAACATTCTGTTGACTATTTCTTTTGCATGTCAGAGATCTACTTTGTTGTGTTTGCAAAGAAAGGCAATGGTAGCACGATATGCCTTGTGAAGCTCTTCCTAGGCTGTACCTTTGAAGCATTTAACTTATTTTGCTGTTCTTTTGGGTTCTAGATTGGCCCAGATCATCTAGTGTTTTCATGAGCTTGCTATTGGAGGATCTAATGGACGTTTCTGAAGAGTTCCTACTACTATGAGTGGCTCCTAAAGCAAACCCCCTGTCCTCATTTGATATTTATTGTCTGTGCTGTTTTATGTGTTTTGGTTTTTAGCTTTTAGCTTCATTTACAATGGTCATATTGCACCACTTTGTTATTTTGTACATGCACTTTTAATGATATATTTGGTATAGAGTAGTTAATAAAAGCATGTGCTGGACTAGAGATAATTAAAGTTTAAAGTCAACATGTGACTTTAATCTTTAATCATGTCTTGATTAGTGAAAGCTGTTTCGGGGGGTGATTGTCTCCTTTGTGAGACTTCTTCATTGTACACACTAGGTTGATTGTCTCCTCCATTAGACACTTCATTGCATTGGATGATGCACATGAGGAGGAGGGTTTGAATTCTCTCTATTGTAGCCCAATTGATCTGAAGCAAACTCGTTCTCGAGATCATAGAACCATAAAGGAACGTAGGTTTTATGATCATGTCCAAGAGGTGCATCTTTGATGAGATATCTTGGAAATGTGCCTTGTCTCTGAAGAAGGGCAGCGAAGCCATATCTCTTGCCGAGGAGAGGTTGGAGGGCATGTTACATTCTGAAATGCTACTGGAGGATCTAATGGACATTTCTAAAGAGTTCCTACTACTATGAGCGGGTCCTAAAGCGAACCCCCTTTAGCTTCATTTACAATGGTCATATTGTGCCACTGTTATATTTTACATGTACTTTTAATTATAAATTTAGTAGAGTAGTTAATAAATGCATGTGTATGACTAGAGATAATTAAAGTTTAAACTCAACATACGACCTTAATCTTTAATCATGTCTTGATTAGTGAAAGTTGTTTAGCGTGGTGATTGTCTCCTTTGCGAGATTTGGAGGAGGGTTTGGATTCTTTCTATTGTAGCCCAATTGACCTGTAGCAAACTCGTTCTCGAGACCTTAGAACCATAAAGGAACGTAGGTTTTATAATCATGTCGAAGAGGTGCATCTTCGATGAGATATCTTGGAAATGTGCCTTGTCTTTCTAGAAGGGCAAGGGAGCCACATTTCTTCTTGAGGAGAAGTTGGAGGTTATGTTGCATGCTAAAATGCGGCTCCTTGATTTAAACCATCAAGTATGTGTAGGCCATAGTGATTTTAATCTCTACCCCATGAAAGTAAAAGTGGTTGGAGAAAGCACACACTTCCATGCTTTGAAGTTTGAAGATCATAACTGTGGTTCTACTGCACACAAATCATTTGCAAAAGGTAGATAGGGATTTGATATATCTTTGTATGTCCTTAAGAGAGGAGGCCAAAAGGATCAATTCGTCAACAAAAAGTAGATATATCAACACGTGGTTAAGGAAACAACCATCATTGCCGTAAATATGCTCCCTGAGAAAGGACTCTAGGCCTAAATAAATCACATAGAGAGTCGGTGAGAGGGGACAACCTTGTGCAACTCCAATGGTGCTCTAGAAGAAATCAAAAAGGTTGTGGGAGGTATGAAGACAACTAAAAATCAACTTAAAATCTCATGACGACATCAAAAAGGGTCTCCAAAAATGCCATTGTCGTGGAGCTTTTGGGACAAGGCCTTTCTGGAGATCGTGTCAAATGCCTTCCAAAAGTTGCCTAAACAACAAAAGTCTTTCAAAAAGTGACTGCAGGCCTCCTCTACAATGGTCTTGAGCTTGAAAATATGATGAGTAGTCTAGTACTTTGTGAACATGTCCCTAAAAGGTACCTACCTGTAATATTATTTCCATTGTTTTTAATAGGTTGAAGGAGGGCCTAGATCGTGATGCTTGATTTAGAGTGCTTAAGAAATCCTTTGTTACAATTTTTTTTGCATTAATCATTAATTATTACCATAAATTTGTGACTTTCTCTCATACAAGAGTTTGGGTTTTGTGATGCTCAAGCTCAAGAAATCGTTCGTTACAAAATTATTTATTTCCAATAATCACAAATTATTAACCATAATTTTGTAGCTTCTCTTGTCAAACACAATGGTAATTGTGTTACTTGATATTTCAATTTCAATAATATACATGCATATACACACACTTGTTAATATAAAATCACACATTATTTTATATTAACAAGTATAAAATATTAGTATTATTTTAATATTACTTCGTTAGTGTGTGGTGTAATGAGAACTTGGAGTGGTTATTGTGACAATGACTTGGGTTCAAATCTTTATGGGCATGCTTCCCCTTGCAAGGGGTTTTCTTGATAGGGCTTCGATCTATTTTTGTATGCTTTTGGTGAGGAGGCCAAAAGCATCAAATCATCAACAAAAGAAGTAGAAATATCAACATGTCATGAATGAGGCAACCATCATTGTGGTTAATATGTTCCTTGAGAAAAAACTCTAGCTCATCTATATAAAAATTTGAGAAAGAGTCTACGAGAGGGGGCACTCTTTTGCAGCCCCAATGGTGCTTTAGATGAAATTAGAAGAGTTGTGGTAGGTATAAAGACGACCAAGGATCGACTCAAAGTCTCATGAAGGTAGTGAAAAGGATCTTCATAATGCCATTGTTGTGGGGCCTTTTGAGACAAGGCCTCTCTCGGGATTGTGTTAATGCCTTTTGAAAGTCCATATAACAGAAAAATACTTTCAAATAACGATGGGGAGCCTCCTTAATAATGGTCTTGAGCTTACGATCAATAGTCTGGTACTGTGGGTGGAAACTTGTTTGTTCTTTGGCCTTGAGGTGCCTCCTTTCAAGCTCATGAGAG
The DNA here is from genome assembly GCA_010110895.2 of Picea sitchensis. Classification (NCBI taxonomy): domain Eukaryota; kingdom Viridiplantae; phylum Streptophyta; class Pinopsida; order Pinales; family Pinaceae; genus Picea; species Picea sitchensis. Next base: position 292,102 of record SNQJ01S0000620.1, read on the forward strand.
AACCATAAGTCAAGAAATGTAGCACAGAGCTTGGAGAAGGTGTGACCAATCATGATGGTCCTATAGTTATTTAGATTTGAACCGTGCCTTGATTTGCGAATTGGGGGCATGATATTTTGGGATCATGCTTATGGGAAACTAGAATAAATGACATGATTAACAAATCAACAATGTGAGAGTGGAGAGAGTGAATTCCATTTTTGAGTAACTTGGATTGAAATCCCTCAGCAAGTGCTCGACTAGTGCTCATAACACTTATGGATTTCTTGATGTTCTCATAAGAGAATATATGATAGGGGTTGGGGGGAGGTAATGTGAATTGGAGGTTACTTAGAGATATCATAGAGGGAGGTAGTGTGAGAAAACATAGACCCGTGGGTCTAAGTCTAGTGGAGAGTTTTGTGTGGGGAACAAGGTGTTCCAAAAGGTCTTAGGCAAGTGGAGGAAATATTCTTGAAGCTCACATCTTTTGATGGAAAAAAATTCCCACTTTTTTTGATGGAGAAGATACCTATTAGTTTTTTAGAAGCAGGGACGAAAGGGGGGTCATGAGAGAGAACAAATTAAAACTACCTTTGGAGGAGCTTACTTGCCTTGACATACCAACGATTCATGGAACGAAAGTCTGGTTTGGGATCACAAGGGTGTTTCTGGATTGTGTGAAGGTAGGATTCCAGAGTAGCAATCCATATGGATATGGAGAGGAGCTCTATTTGGCTAAAGTAGAGCTAGGGGATGAACAAAGGAAAATATGCAACATTGATTGACCAAGTCGAGGTGTAAGTGTTTGCAAGGCCTTCCTTGAAAGGATTCGAGGTGTGTTAGAAGGGGTTGTTGCAGGGGAGAGGGAAAAGATAAAGAAAGCGTGTTCCACTACAAGAAGAGGGGTGGAGACATCACAAAGTTGAATGCAAGAAAGGAAATCTTGGTTGGTTAGGACATAATCGACTAAACTAGCACCCAACCATGATGGAAACAAGGTGATACTATCTGAGTATGGGAAATATGGGAGGTCGTTTAGGATTAGAAGGGCTTGAGATTCATTCAACTAAAGGATGTGTAACACATGTATTTCCAGGGGGCCTATCCTATCCTCTGAAACCTTGTGAGCGTTGGTTGAGATTATGTCAATCTTTTGAAGAAAAAGTACATCCTTGGATGAATCGTGCCTTGGTACATGTAATGACGTGATATGGGCATTGAAACCCCTAGGAGGAAACACCACTTGATGAAGAATAGTGAGAAATGTTCGGGTACAAGTCGAGGAATGGGTCCACATCTTGACTCAATGCGAATGGTGAAACTCAAGGAATCCAGGGGGAAATAACAAACCTCAATGTAAACATCTTAGAAGAAGAGAGGAGCATTGCTACGAATGCACATCCACATAAATTTGGTGTGCTTATCAAAGTGGGCAACTAAACATTGCCTTCTCATGGAATCTTATACTAGATAGGCCACCTTGTCAAATCCCCAAACTCCCTTGGAATGATGAGTATCTTATCTAGAAGTTGACACCCAATGGTAACCAAAAATTTGTGGGATCTCTAGTTTGTGGCTCGAGTGGATCTTTTTGATGAAAAGAGGATCTYGAGAACCAAGTACATCGTAAATCATGCCATGTGAAGACCAGAATGCACTATTGCAATTTCAACATGTAATGGATAGAGAGGGCGACCTCTCATTGCCCTGAAGAGAGTTTCATTTAAAGGAAGAGCTGGGGCTAGGCCACCTARGCTTGATTCACGGTAGGGGGGTTATGAATGAAAACYCACTTCCCCTCCTTCCTAGTCGTTAGAGGAGCATTTTTGAGCACCTCTAGTTGGGATCTAGTGAGATCATCTTAAGAAAATCCCCTGGTAGAGAGAAGAGTTGTCTCTTGGCTTAAAAGGATTGAAGATGGTCTCTTAATGACTGAAACAAAATGAACAATGTCGAGATGGTCTTCGTATAGGCTTGATCAAGGTTAAGGTCCTTCAAATCCAAAGTTTTGCGAATGAAAGCAAGTTCTGATTGCAATGGATCCTTCAAAAAGGAGGGGGAGCCCTCGAACTCGCAAATCCTGTTTGCAATGGATTCTTCAAAAGGAAGGGGAGCCTTCGAACTCGCAAGTCCTGATTGCAATGGATTTTCCAAAGAGGAGGGGGAGCCCTCAAACTCTCGCTTTCAATTCCTTGGCCCACAACTTCGACCACAACAAGTGGGGGAGCCTGTTTCTTCCCCTTGATCGCTTGGGCCCAAGAAGTCAATTCTTCATGGATGTTTTTATTGTTAGGGATTTTAGACCGGAGGGAAGCAATATTGTTTAACAGGTGTTGAAGGGCTAGATTCTCTTGACTCTTTGCCTTTGTGACTAGTTGTTTGAGGCTATGGTTCTCAAATTCAACTTCCACACTTCTTTTTGGTAAGTCATCAATATATGCATGTAACTTCTTGTTCTCAAACTCTAGAAAGTCCAACCTTGTGAGGATAACTTTGTATTGTGATAACCAAAAGGGAGATGTCTCCTAATGAGTGATGGCTAAGCTCAATGAAGGAGGATATAGGGATGTAATTCTCAATGCCCTGCAACTAGGGGTTTGCTGTAACCATGACAATCCATCGATGTAGATCATTTGTTGTTGTGTTTTGTGATAGTTACATCTTGTAGTTTTGGTTGGAGTAGTTGGGGGGATGAAAGAAGGTGTAGAACAGGGTCATCGAGAGGTTGAAAGTGTTGACAGGATGCAAGGTAGTGGGATAGGGGTAGTACAAGAAGAGGAGGGATGTTGAAGGAGGTGGCAGACAAGGAATGAAATAGAGGGGTCGGGGGAGCTTGAAGAGGGGGCTAGAGAAGGATGGGGAGGAGGGGGCAGAAACTGGGAAGGATGGGCCGCGCAAGGATGAGGGTGATGGGATAATCTAGGAGGTTAGGGTTGACAGGAAGGGGTTAGGGAGAATAGAGAGAGCAATGGGAATCAGGTGGTGTTGCAAGGGAGATAGGAGATGAGGGTGGGGTTGAGAGGGAGTTGGGAGAAGAGTTTGGGCTCTCGTGGGTTGACAAAGCTTTGGTTAGCAGGTTGGGCTGGGGAGGAGCAGGGAAAAATGGAAAACATAGGAGGGTGGTGGGAGCTCGGGACACGAGAGACTGAGCCTTATCAGTGGTTGACAGTAAATACAAAAGAAACAAAGAAAACTGTGAAAACTGACAACTGAGTTTTTTGTATTACACCAAACCAGATAGTTTGATGTTTAATTAGTACTTTCAGTTAACCATGATTAATATGCATGGAGTTAAAGCTACCTCTGAAAGAGCATTGGCAATTCTTCATGATAGACACCACAATGATGATTGTATTGTGACAATAAGTGGTGGAGATGGATTTGAAATGGCAGCACTCCATGTTCTATTTACTCGTTGGTCTTTGACCAAACAGGAAGAGCGATTCCCTGTAGATTTTAGTCCAAATCTAACTTAAAGTTTTCAAAGGTTGCTCCTGGACTTTGCATGTTTATCTGCCAAGGAGTTGATAATTCTTCTTATGTGGAGAATAATTATTTAATAAAAAATAGATGGCCAGAGATTCAGATCTTTTTGATCAAATGAACAATTTGTCAACTTGCTGGAGAGAAATACCCTCTTCATTGCCCAATTTACAAACTTGTAGTTGCTCATCATTGTTAGGTTCTTGTACCTCAAAGAGACTGAATAGTTTAATTCCTGAATTAAAAATGTCACCACAGCATCATGAGTAGCAATATCTGTACATATTGCGTGGGAAATAAAAAACCAGCTCATCCTACACCTGAGCTATCTGGTTTACCCTTTTGCAGTTCCTTTAAATTTTAAGCAAAGATAAGACTACGTAGTGGGAAAAATGGGATGGCATCAATTTTCAAATAAATTTTACTATTTATATTAATTTTTGAACTAGCTTCCTCTTATCATGATGAGGCTAATGCGCCCAGATAGCATTATGGGGGAACCATTAGCACCATTCAAATCTGTTGACTTCAGCTTAGAATTTGCGAACTTGCACCTGGCCCCAACCACTGCTGTGTGTGCTGGTATGCATCCACAGGGTGAGAAGAGATGCAAGCATGTCACTTGGTAGGATTTACCATGGTGGGAACTATATTGGCTACCTCTTTTCACCGACCTGGCAAGCCATTGGTGACATTTTTTATATTATATATATTGATACATTGGCAAGGTTATTCCTTGCTTATATGGCTTATTCTCATGGCATTGTTGCTGTTCGTTCTATAGTTTTGGTTGTTGCTTAATCTAATACTTGTTTATATAGGTGCTGAGAACATTAGATATTTAAAAGCCCATGTCATATCTTTAGCTCCATGTATTTTGTGCAGAGCATAAACTTTTTATTGGGATGCTTCCAAAGACTGTTACAGATGCTGAAGTTACTGCAGTTTTTGCCAACTATGGGATTATAAAAGAATTGCAAATTTTGCGAGGATCCCAGCAAACAAGTAAAGGTGCAGATAATTTTCTTGGTTGTTTTCCTCTGGATTAGTGAAGTCTGTTTTGATGCAGTTTGGCAATATACTTATTATACTCACCCGATTATTTACAGGGTTAGGTAGTAGATGTTAGTTTGATCCTGGTTTTAATTTCATTTGGTAATTTGAGCAAATTTCCTGCAGCTGGATGTGCTTTTTTGAAGTATGAGACGAGGGATCAAGCTGTTGCTGCTCTTGAAGCTGTCAATGGAAAACACAAAATGGAGGTTTGTTTGTCCTATTTTCAGTTTAGGCTTCTGAGAGAGTTTAGTTCGAAATATACAGATTTGAGGTCTGGATGGAATTTTCATCATTGCCTTGTACATTAGAGTGGACTTGGCATATGTAACATGTTAATCTATGTACTTCCTTGCAGGGTTCAAGTCTACCATTGGTTGTTAAATGGGCAGATACTGAAAAGGAGAGACAAGCTCGAAGGGCTCAAAAGGCTCAGTCCCAACCTCCTAACACACCAAACACGGATTCTGGACAGCAACCTTCTTTGTTTGGCGCAATGCCTATGGGATATATGCCACCTTCTTCATACAATGGCTATGGATACCAGGTTGTGGTGTTTATTTTTCAATTATTGCAAAGCAATTTGTTTATGTATTAATTCGTGTGTAATGTTTGCAATAAGTGCTTTCATTTGACTTTGTAATCTGAAGTTAGATTACTGATGCTAAGTTCAAACATTGAAAAAATGATGGAAACATAACAACATAAAAATTAGGTGCATCTGGCCTAATTATACATATCTGGTCTCATCTCTGGTTTAAAAAACCAAAGAATTCTATATTGTTTATGAAACTTCAAAACTTGAATGTTTAAACAAGATAATTATGAATCTAAAATGGTAAAAAATTGCTAGAAAATGTCTACTAAAATGATAGTTTTATGGTATTTCTATTTTATATTAAAAAGGGAAAACAGTAACATAGCATAATACTAACTTTCTAAATATTATCAAGATACATCTCTTTCCTAAATCGTGACACTCAGACACAGGGATGTGAGTGCCCCAGTGTTGCCAACATTGTGAAATTATCGCCAACATAGCTATAATTTCGTTTTTTTGAGGGCGGACGATAATAACGCATGAAATATCGCGATAATATCGTAAATAAGGAGGATAGTGTTTTTTCTTGAGCCAAAAATAGGTCAGAAACGATCCAAAAACAGCAGCCCAAAATTCTTTTTTCGGGGGCTATGCTCTTGAACCTTCGAGTAGGGGCAATGCAACAAGCCCCCCCGTGTTATCCTCCTTTATCCCAGTGCAACGTACAGGACATGGGGCTAATCATGCAAGGAATATAACACATTCCCAACACCAACTTTAGGTCCTTCCTTTAGAGGAAAAGCCATTACCTTTGCCCATAAAAGGGTAGTGTGAATCACTAGTTTATTTATCTGATTTCATTATAGATGGTTCATGATGATGAGAATCAAGATACATTTATTATATTTTTTTGATGATATTTTGAGGCTTTGGAGTCGAGACTCAAGACGTGATTCCTTGTTGATGTGTAATGTATCACTAGACATCTTATATATCACTTCCCTTTCATATTCATGTGGCAATGCATTTATTTGATGTTGTTGCTTTAGATGTTTACAAATTGAAATAAATGAATATTACCTACATTTTCCCTGATGTTGCCAATATTTTTTTTTTCTGGACCCTCCTCGATATTTTCACTCACACAATGCCAGCAAGACTGCCCTAAAATGGGACAGGTGAGACAGGTAGAGCCCCAAAACATGACACACATAAAAATTTACAAACGGATACAATTGCAAAAACAAAATACAGACATGAAGTTGTAAATTTGTTGAACATTGGGAAAATTGAACTATTATGGACACACATTGGGACATGTTGGGACATGTGGGGTCCGAGTGTTGATGTTGTTTGGTACATGTTGTTGATATTATGGTAGTTGCGGGAGGTATTAATCTCTACGTGTAACCTTTGACGAGACTAGAATATTTCGGGAAGCAAGAGAAACCCTAAACAAATGTGTAGAAACCCTAGAAGACATGTTGGCTCAATAAAATAATTAATATTTAAGTGTTAACCTCTAAAAGAAGAAGTTGGCTTGGACAGATGACAAAGAGAACTATAAATAAGAGGGCGCTAGAGCTCATTTGTCATTCACACTCTCACAACTGCATAAAGATTAGAAGTGCGCAAGTTTGGAGAGGGAGTGCAACTACAGCTACTGCAACTGGGATTTTGGTCTCTGGTTATGGTTTGGACTCTCTGCTTGGTGTGCTAGCTTTGGAGAGATGTATGCTACCTTGGTTGGCTATTGGTTATAAGGGTTTGCTTTTGGAATTATTCTATATGCCAAGGTTAAGGTGCTTGGGGGTGGGCTTTGACCTATGGTTGATTGACAATATTGCTAACATGTTATGGGCCCACACCACCTTCAAGACAGTCTAACCACTGGAAGGTAGTGTGACATTTCTTTGTTAAGGTCTATGTGGCACCAATTACAGCTACAACTAGGTTTTCTAATTATTCAGCTGCAATAAACCTTAACCCTTGTTCGAGCACTTATGGTGAAGCATTTGACCTAATTCCTTGACATCCTAGTGCACCGTAGCCTAGTGCTCCTCTTGGTACTCTCAGCTAACAAAAACATCAGGTTTGAATTTTTGGTCAAAGTGAAAGTTTGATTGGTCAAAGTCAAAGCCAAAGGTTGACTTATGGTCAAATTGATTTTATGGTCAAAGTTGAAATTTTAGAGTTTCTAGCTTGTTTTAATCATTAAATCCTTTGATTGAGTTTCTAATCTCTTCGTGTGAAGATGGTATCTAGTTTCAGATTGGAAGACAAGTTGGACGATGCTACAATGTTTCAAAGGTATGCACTTGTATATGCTATCTAAGTTATATCATCTAGCAAAACATGAGTGTGTTTGTAGGGAAAGTACTAGAGATCTTGTCCAAGCTGTAATCTTGGATTCAGTGCATTCAGAAGATCAAACGCACCCTCCATAGCAAGTGAGGCTTCAGGTTCCAGGTTTGATTATATCAAGGGTGGTTTTTACTACATTACAAATTGTGAAAGAAATCTTCGAAAGATTCTATTATTAGTAGGTGCAATGAATACTTGATTTCATATGAATACCATTGATCTAGATGCTTATTATAGTTGTTCGCAAGATGAACTAACATCTCCTCTAGATAGATATTTCTTGTTTTCTCTTATTGTTCTTGTTCCGGGCAGGTGCCCTTGTGAAATATGCTTGATGAAAAATCCTTGCGGAAGCTGTCATAGAAGAAGTTTATAAGGATGACACAACTGCCATATGGGAAGCCATCAAAACAGATAGAAACAAACTTAAAGAGGCTTAGAGGAGTTAGACTCGAAGGAAGTCAAGAATCAAAAGGAAACCAGAACATGCTTGTGACACTTTGCAGAAAGCGAAGAGAGATGTTGTAGACAAAAGCATGGACTCTCTCAGATGGAGGGAACTGATAATAGAATTCCAAAAGAAGAGCATGCATATTTCTCATTCATGCATGAAGCTAGGATTGGGAGGGAGCTAATTCCCAACAATATGATCCATTGAAGAAGAATTCGTAAAGGCTATGAAGTATCTATCCATGTTCTTCATTGGAAGTAGCAGCCATGATAAGCAACACATGTTCAGTTTGACTCTAGAAGAAGTCTTCTTCGAAAATAAGCCTTGAATATCCTTGATTGTCCATCTACATTTATGTTCCTATGGTGGAAGGAAAACGTTGGAGCATTCATGAAAGAAGGGCATGTAATCTATAGAAGATTCCATGGACTCCAACATTGAAGAGAAACATGAGGAAGAGCATTAAGATTCCAAGAAAGAAGGAAAAGTCAGAACAACCATTTGAACCAAGTTTGAACCCACTAGAAGCAATAAAGCAGAAGGAATGGAAGGAAGCTGTGATGAAGAACAATGTATGTGAAAAATTGTGAAAAAGACTTGAGCATTGATACAAGGGGAGACTCAGCGCTAGAGGGTTCTCCTAGAAGGAGGGAGAAGACTATGATGACAACTTGTTCCAGTAACCAGACATACCTCTACTTGAGCCATTATATCTCCTGCAGTATCCATGGGTTGGAGTTTACATCAGATGAATGTAAAGATTGTTCTTCTCGACAGAGCCTCTCATGTACAATAGAATATAAAAGACCTTGTATGGATAACAAACTTGGTGCAGAGCCTCTCATGTACAATAGAAGCATGGTAAAAACTTCCTATGACAGGAAGTATATTGAAATGGTTCTTTAGAAGTCTGGGATGATGGATTGCAAATCCATGGCAAATTCCCATGATGATAGACATGGAGAAGTTAAGAGACTCTAATCCAGTAGACCGTCTTTGTATTGACAATTGATTGGCTCGTTAATGTATTTGGAGAATACTCGGTCAAATTTTTTCTTTGTGGAACGTTTGTGTTATGATATACAATTGCATGGATTTATCGATTTAGATTGAGTAGGGAGTGCAAATGACATAAGAAATGCTACTTGGATATGTTTCAGTTTGAGCTTTGCCACAATGTTATGGTCTAATAGGAAACAAAAGTCTGTTACACTCAGCACTGCAGAAGCATAGTATATTGCAGCTTGTGATGCTTATACGGAAGCAATGTGTCTCCGTAAGCTGGTCTCTGGACTATTTGATTAGGTGTTGGATTTGATCGCGAAATATTGTGATAATCAAAGCTGTGTGAAGCTTTCAGAGAACCCGATGTTCCATGATAGGTCAAAGCACATTAAGATCGAGTATTATTTTCTCCATGATAGAGTCTAGAGGGGAGAAGTGTTTCTCCAGTATATCTTCACAGATGAGTAGATAGTAGATATTTTGGAAAAGCCTATGAAAAGTTTGCGTACTTACGGGACAAGCTGGTGCAAGTGGAGATGACTTCCTTATTGGAAAAATAAGAGTTTACACCGAGGTTGGGAGGGAGCATTGATATGTTATTGATTTTTGGGCAGTCATTTTTCAGTTTGAAAAATGGTCCAGGTTGGGCAATCACCTTCTAGTCCGGAAAGTGGCCCAAGATTTCTGACGGACATAAATTTTCCAGTTCGGAAAATGGTCCAGATCGGTCAGTCCTTTTTGTAATGAAAATGGTTTGATAGATTGCTGATGTACCATAGACAATGAATCCCCTTGTGGCTAGTGTGGGGGAATGGTCTAGGACAATCATTCTTTTTGGCAGTCACTTTGAGTAGTGGTCAAGTAGAATGGTCCGCCTTTTCGGGAAGTCATTCTTTCGAAGTTCACAGTCGTGATCAATTTCGAAGAATGGTTCATTATAGGAGGTAGGTGCAGGACAGTCATTCCCTAGGGCAGACTCATTCTCTCCTGGTTGCACTATGATTAGTGTCGGAAGAATGGCCCAGCTAGGTGAATGGTCCAGGTTTAACAATCGGGGACAGGAATTCCCTAGGGTAGACTCATTCTCTCCAGGTTGCATTGTGATTAGTGTCGGAGGAATGTCCCAGTTAGGTGAATGGTCCATGATTAGAAATTGTTGAGATTTGGGTACCTTGGAAAGTGGTCCCCTTGTGTTTGTGAGCTTCTAAACACATGAGGGAAGTACTTTGTACCTTGTACTATGTACTTTATGTCTAATTTCACTTTGACTTAGGAGATTTAAGTCAAAAGTGAAA
>SNQJ01S0000620.1:306531-331799 GCA_010110895.2 Picea sitchensis
CGGCGGGGAAACAACAAGTACAAACATTATAAATATATTTGTTATAATTTTTAAAAATAAAATTTATATAAAAATTAAAATATTTGAAACTTTTTATATGTAGAACTTCAATATAAATTTGTAATATATAATATTTATATAAAATAATTAATATTTAATACTTTTAAACAATAAGTAATCTAATCCTTCAATTATTTTATTTAATTCTAATTATAAATTTATAATATATAAAACTTAGAAGTTATATATTTAAACACAAGAAAAGTTTATACTTGTATTAAAGTTTTATATACAAAAACTTAGTCACCTGGTTCGTGTTCATGTTCGAATTCGGCAACAATAAAATTCGCTAAAAGGTCGCCTAGCCAAAACCCTTTGATAAAGTTCGTCATTAAGTTCAAATATATATATATATATATAATAGTTTTATAAATAAGACTTATAATTAGTATAATTTTATTATATTTTATAAAATTATATAAACATAAATACAAATTTTAATGTATATAAAAGCTTAAATTAATAAATAACATATATGAGTTGATAACAAATGTGAGTTAATATACCCTAAGTTAGGATTATAAATAATTTATTCCCAATAATAATACTTGAGTAATCTCTGTCTTCGTCATCAAGCTTGAGATGAGGTTTTGGCACGGTGGATGAAGTTCAATAATTGTCGTCCATGCCTTCTAATCATGTGTCGCAATTCCATGATAAATTGCGAAGCTCCTCCAATCCGATCGGCTGGGCTTTACCAGTGAATTGTATGCGCAGCGTATTCTCCCTCGCATCACCACATCGGTTTTCACAGATATCACTGTTCATTCCATCCAAAATTGGACCCGAGGAAACTAAAGGCAGAGACAGCGTACCCTGTGACCATTTTTATCAGTAAATGTACATTCCATGCGCTCGACCAACAATATTTTGAGTCGGATTCGGTAAAGATCATCCTTGATTCTGAGATATACACTAATTTTGGCAAATGTTTGTTAAAAAGAATGAATTTACATGTAAAATTAAGTGCGATACTAACTAGAAATAACACACCTACTATTCAACCTAATTTGAAGGGCGAATTTGAAGGAATTTGTTCGTCATTCGTTCAGATTCGGCTAATTTCGAACTTGAAGGTGAAAGGTAGTCGAACCCGGTGACTAAGTACAAAAATATAAATTAAAGGTATTATATAAAGTTTTATTCATATAATAAATTAAAGAACATAAAGACAAACTTAATACAGTAAAGTTTTATTGAATTTCCTGATCTCCACTCCCGATTCCAAGTCGCTGTCCAGAAACTCTCCCATTTGTGCGGTCTTCTCGATCCCAACAGCAAGGCGCCGCCTGCAATATCTTACAATTCACATCGTCTTTCCTATACCGAGAAGGCACGTTTCGCTGGTCAAGATTCCAGATACGTTTCATTTATAAGGATCCGTTTTTGGAGCGGATCCTAGACAGATCCAGGGGTATCCGGATCCATCCCCCTAGGTCGATGGATCCAGTAACATATATATATAGTAGCTTCTGTTTCCTGTCTTATCCGGATCCTGGCTTTTCAAAAATCTGACAGATCCGTATCCGAATTCTGGGATCAGATCTCTCATGTTAAACATGTTCTGGTTTAGCAAACTATTCAAGTTGCAAATATCGATTCACAACATGCACAATATGTACATCTGTGTTCTGATGGTTTTACTTGTTTACAATGGTGTATAGTATAAGAATTTTCAATGCTTGCTCAATTCCCTGTAAATTTTTCAATGCTTGTTCTTAGTAAATTTTTGCTTTAAGAAATGAGAAGCGTGCAATTAACTAGCTATGTGTATGAAGTATATTATTGACCACATTGTATCTATTTTTAACATACACATTAAACAGCTTCCTTGGTTTATTATTTTGATGCAGTAATTTTTTCAACCAAGAATCTGCAAACCATGGCCTTTTCCATCATGCCATTTCAGTACATTCTTATTTCTGCTGCTTGCACAGGTTTCTCATTGTAAATTTAATCTGAAATTGGTTATTTTCAAAGCTTGACATATCCTTGGTTTTCAGTGTTAAGGCGTCAAGAAAGTGCCAATTCAACATGTACTAGTGATAGTTTTTTGACCATTTTGAAAGCTGGCCAAGGGCTCCTTGTATTTTAATCTTGGTACCCCTTTTATTTATGGGTGGCCCATAGGCCCTTTCATTTCCATAATTTATACATGCCTTGTAATCCATACAAAACCAACACTTGTGAAAATTGGCCTCAATATAATGGAATGCAAAAGAATGACATGCATAATTATTAGTGAAAGTATATATACTGCTTATTATACTCATCCCTTAGAATGTAGATTGTAGAAGTTGGTGGTTGCTATAACTTTTTAAGTGTTGTATGCCTACTGTCATTGTTTAGGAACTTCGTTTATGATTTTTTTTTTGAATTTTAAAATAGAGACATTCTAACTAGTCTTGATCTTCTAGAGTAATGTTGCTGTGGTTTTTTCTGAAGGTATTAAATCTAACATTTTTCAATTTTTATGCATTTGTTGAAATTCAGTCACCTGAGACATATGGGCTCATGCAATATCTTTTGCCTGCTTTATAGAGACATATTCTAACTAGTCTTGATCTTCTAGAGTAATGTTGTCGTGGTTTTTCTGAAGTTATTAAAATTTAAATCTAACATTTTCCATTTTTTATGCATTTGTTGGACTTTAGGCACCTGGGACATATGGGCTCATGCAATATCCTATGCCCGCTTTGCCAAATCAGCCTGCTTTACATAGTATGGTGGCTGGTATTAATCCAGCTAACACATTGCCTGGTGCTGCTCCCAATCTTGTCACTGGTATGACACATACAAACTTTGCTGCAATGCCATCGGCAGGGTACATGAACTCAGGATACCCTGCTGTGTCTGGTGTCCAGTACCCTATGGGATATCAAGGGGCAATGATGGGTCCTGCCGCACTGCCTGTTGGACATGGTTCTGTTGGACCAGCAATGGTAAATGCAAATTCAGCAGCTGGAAATGTGAAAACAAGCTCTGGGGCACAGGTGGAAGGTAGGAAAGAGGTTGTTATCCCAGTCATTTAGCAGTTTGCAAAATTTGTAAGCCTCGTGTCTCACATTAGTAATAATGTCTTGATGTTGCCAAATATAGGCCCACCTGGAGCAAATTTGTTCATTTACCACATTCCACAAGAGTTTGGTGATCAGGAACTATCTAATGCTTTTTCTTCCTTTGGAAAAGTCATAAGTGCAAAGGTTTTTGTTGACAAGGCTACTGGTGTCAGCAAATGCTTTGGTAAAATTTACGTTTTTTTCCCATTCAAGTAGTCCTGCATATTTATATCTCATGTCTTAGTTTGAAAACATGTTATTTTAGTAACCTTTGATTACTATTTATCTTTCAATTATTTTTATAATTGTTTTACAGGTTTTGTCAGTTATGACAATGCTGCAGCTGCACAAGCTGCTATCAATGTGATGAATGGATTTCAGTTGAGTGGAAAGAAGCTGAAGGTCCAACATAAGCGAGACAACAAACAAAGCAAGCCTTATTGAACTTGTATTAATCGACATACCAAGAGGAGGTTGAGGATGCTGTTAATTTTCAAACTATGACTGTTGCATTTAAGGATGTGGCAGTTTTATGCACCATTTGTCTTCAGGGTTAAAATGGCATGATGTATGATATTGGAGGGGGAAATTGAAGATTGTGCATGCATATGTAGGTGGCTCCAAAGCCATCATGTGACAAAGGTGGGAAGCAATAGCTCCCTTTGAAGATGATTGAAGGCTTGAAAATCGTTCATATCATTTGTGCTTTTTGCAGACAAAAGCTTGTAATTTGAGGACTGTTTTTTCTCTTCTTTCCTGGCTTTAGTAGAAGAAACTCAGATATGTTGTCAAGTTAATTGAGTTTTATGAATGCTAGTTTTTTGAGTTTATCATGCATTATTCCTTTCTCTACGTAACAATTAATGTATAAAATGATTGTATGTTCTATAGATTTTCTATCATTCACTGAGACTAGTGCTACAGGACCAATTCATGTCATAGACAGTTGTCTTTTAGTCATGTAATCATGTAAATCACTATCTTTTTTGAAAACTTTGCTACACAAGTACATGTTGGGGGACCCTTTCTGTTTAAGTGCGTAAGTGTATGTGAGCTACTGTGTTCTTCATATACTGTTGTTTCCATTTTGTTCAAGCTTCTTTTTCTTTTTCTTTTTGGTATCTTAAGGATATGCTTGCTTGACCCTGTGCCATTGTTTTCCGTTATCTGTTTTTCCTATTTGTGAGAACATTTGTGATACACGTCAGGAAAGTTGGAGCCGCCCAGTAATTACAGGCATTCCTGTCTCTCCAAAGTCTTTGCATGGCTGTTTCAAAGTCAAAAGTTATGTTGACGTACTGTGTTCGTCGTGTAATTACCGTTGGAAGACAAACATTACGATGTGCAGTGAGTGCCAGGTATTGTGTACCCTTTGTACTTGCAGTCTTGTATGTGAACTTAAGTTTGTTTTATTGTGTCTCTTTTGTCTGTCTCCAAATAGTAATGTATGGGTGTTGATGCGGTGTATTATCCCTATGTTATTATATCTGGATGAATTTCTTCAGTGATGTCAGCTGTTTTGACTAACGTTGTTTGAACCTAGCAATTATTCTTAGCATAGTTCTAGTTAATTCTATTTAAATGACTAGGTTTTTCTGACATCATATTTTGTATGTGCAGGAGGAGGGATGTGTTACTTAGATGGTTTTGGTGCTTTTTCGTTGCGATTGATTTCTAATGTGGTATGGTTCTCATAAAGTGACATCAGTGGAGGTAAGAAGACACAGGTTAGCAAATGCCAAATGGATGTGCAGGATTTATAATTGGTAACCCATTGCTTAGAGATATATTACATGCTGATCCATTTCTGCTGCGTTTTAATCCCATTGAAGAGGATTATTTCTAATTGTCTTCAGAAGAGGATTTAGCTGACTAGTGTCATCTTTCGACGTTTCTGTGTGTTCCAATACAGGGGTGCACATGTTAACATAAAATATCTGATAAGGATATCTACCCAGGCCATCATCTCAGTTGAAATTTCTTACAAGGTAAATTATTAAAAACCGAGTTAAAACAAATGACCTCTATATATACACAAATTTCTAACTGTCATCTACAGGAACTTCAATCAATTATTCTAAGTTTTCAACAGTTTGTGCTTAAACCTGTCTCATCCTATTAGTGCATTCCCTTGTAGTTTTCAGCATACTTTCTTTGACAACCATTCTCATCAGTCCTAGTGAACCTGCATTCATCACTGTTTAGAAAGGATCAGTTTTGAGCATGATTTCTAAATTGCTAAGTGCGCTGTGGATTTTTGGCCTTTGGCTTGAGATGCAGCACTCCAGATGTGGGTAAAATATATGATTTCACCTTTCTAAAATCGTGCAATGAATGGTCAAGTGCAAGGAAGATTTAAAGGAGATTATGGTTTGACATTATCCAAACAAATAGATCCCATTGATAAATAGTATGGTTGGCCTGTTTCCTTGGTGATATTATTAGTTTGGTTTTTCCATTGGTTTTGTATTTTCCAAAATCCAGGTTTGGGGTTGCAGTGATTAAATAGACAAGGTATCATGTTTTTGTTTTCTATTGGACTCCCCAAGTTATTTATTTATTTTCACTTCCTGTGCTGAATGGGTTTCACAGGTCTTGTGTTTGGCTACTATTCTTCTATTTCTCTTTCTTTGTTGGCTACCTGTCTTCTGTTTCCCATCTGTTCAGCTGCTCTCTTTTCTTGGATGTTTAGTTGCTATTCTTTTTTAATTTATTTAAATGTGCCTAGATTCTTTGTGATTTTTTGTATCTCTTTGAGTTTTAGCAGGTGGGTTGAGTGAGCCAATATTTGCTCAGGGTATTTTGTTATTTTTTTACTTTTTCTATTTCATTTCTTTTCTTGTTTATCTTTTTCCCCAGCTGCTTGCATTTCTTCTTTTCTCTAGTTTTTTTTTAATTTTCTCAACTGCTGTTTATATTAGGCTTCGCAGGTGGCAGGCCCTTTTTTCTTCCAAGTTCTTCATGATGTTTTCTTTGTGTTTTCATTAAATATTATTCCATGTTGACAGGAAACATTACTTGGATATAAGTTGAGAGGAAACTGTTGAAAATCTGCCCTTGATGCCTATTTAAATGCAGTTGTTTTTTCACTTCTTGTTCGTCCAAGGTGCAGAAGGCTGTCACTTCTTTAGTAATGGACATTACACTGGGCTGATCAGAGGATGCAAACTTTCAATTGAACGGAACTAAGATTTTAAGTCTTACACTCAAACAAACTAGTTTTGGGAATTGAGGCTTACCACACTGACCACAAAACTAACTGCAGGAAACATAACACATTAGGACAGCATAACTGGTGCCCTGGCTGCAACTTTGATGTATAACAAGGGGTCCATTGTTACACTGTATTTATCACCCTACGCCTTAGAGACGACCTACTGATGATATTTTGTTGAGGCTCCTAGCTAGAAGAGCGGTCAGTTGCACCTTGCTTATTGTCAACTTGCTTCATTAAACCTGCGGCCACCCCTGCGACCTTCTAGATTCAGAGAGTTCTGAGGAGATCGGCGAGGGAACCTATTTCTTAGCCCTCTGTATCTTCCTATAAAGAGAGGCCATGTTGGGGCATGGGGCAGCTAATGTCAAACTAGAAGACACATGATATTAGGCCTAGAGCTCTTACTGTTGTAGAGCAACTAGAGAGAGTCCTATTGCCATCTTGAGTGAGTGGAGTGTTGGGAATCGACACTTGAGAGAGGATCATCCTAGGTGAGGGAGGCCATCCTGTAGCTCTGATATCGTATGTCTTCTAGTTTGGTTTTAGGTGCCCTATGCCCCAACATGGCCTCTCTTTATAAGAAGATAGAAAAGGCTAAGAGATAGGTTTTAGGATTGGAACTTAGTGAAAACAGGTCATGCACGAGTTCCATGGCCCATAATGCATCATGGTCAACCCATCCCTTGCTGATCTCCTTGGAACTCTCAGAATCTAGAAGGTCTCAAGGGTGGTTGCGGGTTTAATGAAGGAAACTAGTGACTGGCCGCGAGTTGTCAATGAGCAAGGTGCGACTGGCCACTCTTCACTCTAGGAAAGGAGTGTTCAGGCTCAAAAGTAGTGTTTTTGGAGCAACTTTTCAAGTGGTATCTCTTGATTTTGACAAAATATCATCAGTGGTTCCTCTCTAAAGTCTATGGTGACAAATACAAGTGTAACACCCATGTTTCTCCATAGATGAGTTTCATCCCGGAAGCAAGAAACCCTTGCCACTAGCTAAGTGCAGTACCAAGCCTCTAGGGAAGACATGTTGAAAACAATAGAATCTTTCAAGCTGCATGCAGTGCAAAAAGCAATATCCATTGTTTAATTAAAAAATTTCAGCGATGCATATAACGGTGTGCCTTAAGCTATTCTTTACACAGCTTATAGATATAAAACTGAAAGCCGTAGTTGCTTCCGTGCCTGCAAATTACCTACAGGGCCAGCCTAGTAGGCTTGCAACTTGCAAGTCACTTGAGATCCTTCACTTTTTATGTGCTGCCTATCACTTGCATACTTCATTCGTGAGAAAACTGAGTTTCATCCCGGAAGCAAGAAACCCTTGCCACTAGCTAAGTGCAGTACCAAGCCTCTAGGGAAGACATGTTGAAAACAATAGAATCTTTCAAGCTGCATGCAGTGCAAAAAGCAATATCCATTGTTTAATTAAAAAATTTCAGCGATGCATATAACGGTGTGCCTTAAGCTATTCTTTACACAGCTTATAGATATAAAACTGAAAGCCGTAGTTGCTTCCGTGCCTGCAAATTACCTACAGGGCCAGCCTAGTAGGCTTGCAACTTGCAAGTCACTTGAGATCCTTCACTTTTTATGTGCTGCCTATCACTTGCATACTTCATTCGTGAGAAAACTATATTCTGGTAATTGAATAGGCAGCCAAACCTCAAGTACCAGAGGTGGATACATGGTTTGGCTGCCTGTTCAATTCTAGTGCAGGTTTATGGTTTTCTTCGTTTAGTTAATTGTACCTTAAATTAAATTTTTGAGTAACATTAGGCTTCTGAGAGTTCTCTTGGCAAGAATTTTGTCAAACTTCCGAGTTCTTTTTCAACCTGAGCATCTTCCCTTTTCACGAGTTGGATAAGCTAAAGCCGACGCATAATTCGTCTTATAATCCATATCTAGATGCCGATTGGTACATTTTAACCTTGTTATCCTGTCACACAACTGACAATTCGCTCTGTACATATGCTCTATTTAGTCTCGTCTCCTGATTTCTAAATAGCCAGTTGCTGAAGGTCATATCTTACATGCTGAAGGACTGAAATTCACGAAATTCTTCATAGTAAGAAAATCTGAATCATAGTTGGAGTACCATTTTGATGAGATCAATGAAACGATCAACATTATAGACCAATCGGAAATTGTGGACTGGAATTTAGCGTCTGAAATTTGCAGGTGTATATTTGTCAAAAGTTGAAAACATTGTCCGTGTGACATTCTTGAACTCGCTAGTATTGTAGAGCTATTTTTCTTATACAAAGAAAATCATATGCTTAATTAATGGTCAAGAAAGCAAAACTCCCTACCCAAATAATGTTGTTGTGTCTGGAGTCTTAACATTAGTGTTACAAAACAACTTCTTTATGGTTGTCCCTAGAACAGTTTTGTTTTGTTGCAACCTGTTTAAGCTGCTATAAATTGGATCTAAACCATGCTGGACTATGAAAAATGGTCGTTTTGCTTCCATTTTGCAATTAATTATGAATTTTGAAAATCTGACTGGAAGTAATTCAGGAGGAGATTATGAAATTGGCATTCTTGTCTCTTACACTTAGATTGGTCCCTATATAAAGATGGATCATGAGGCCATAATTAAAAGCACAATTATCCTCAAATAATATTGAATAAATAACAATGATCTTGTAGATGTACTCAATGATATGAAAATTTGAGAGCTCTATTTTTCTGAAGTGCATTTCTATTTCTACAAGGATATCATTTATTATGGGTATAATTTTTATGATGTGATTAGATTTTTATGCAATATGAATACTTTATTATTAAATGCCTTTGAATGGAAAAGGTGTTTACATTTTATTTCCAAGGAAAACCTTGTGGGTCCCTCACCTTCTTCAGAATATTTGGATGGGGTGGCTGAACCACCAGTCAAAATAGTGGTTGGTAACCTTGAAGGACTGAATCGGATTTGAACCTGTTACCTATTGCCTTCCTGTAGGCAGCAACATCCTTTGGGCAGATGGTTTAACTGGTTGAGCTATTATTCTGGGTTTGGAAATGGTGTTTACATGTGTTGACAAAGATCATGTTTCTTAGATAAAAGCACTTGGCTTTTAATGTGAGCCATGCGTCTAGGTAGATATGCAGGGAGAGTTTAAATCAAGGCAATTGTGAAGGAAGCCCTCCTTCAACTAAGCAAACACATAGTACAATTTAGAATATTTACAGTTTAACATATGACCCCTTGGTTATGGTGTGATATGGATTATTTACGGTTTATCTCATGGGTCCTCAGTTATGGAGGGAGATTTTAGATTGATTTTGTTGTATCTGGCCATGTAATGCTCAAGTATAATTGTTTTGGTTGATCAGTGTCTTAATGGCTTTGTATCTGGCCATGTAATGCTCAATTATAATTTGTTTTGGTTGATCAGCGTCTTAATGTTTGCTGACCAGATCTCAGATGGAACATATTTTGTTGTAGTAAGTTTGCATTGCCTCTTGTGAACATGTGAGGCGAATTGTATTCCCTTTTACAAATTTCAGTGGCAGTGTCTGCCTGCTTGTATAGCGCACATGGTTAACATAGGTATGCACCGATTATAAAGGCTACATAAACAATAAAAAGTTCAAATTGGAAAAATAACTGTAAACACAGAATTGTGTAGAAATATCCCTTGATCAGTGCTGAATCTAATACAACGCCCCTCGTAGTTGTCAAAATCTGCAAGCCATAAAAACTCCTATGTTAAGTCAGGGGTTGCAAGCCTTCCACGTTTTTGGTCTGCCATTTTTTGGGAGACATTTAAGTTGACGTGTAGTTTAGAAAGTTGAAAAAATATGTAGTAGCTGAAATATATTTCCTTAAATATTATACCCATTGAAAAAATAGTACGCAAACAAGTTCATTTAGTCATTAAAAGATTGCATTACAAGTTCTTTTCTATCAAACATGAAAATTATTTTTAAAATGCTAGATTTCAAGCTTTCTAGGTGTGGAGGCATTGAAGAGATCATTTGGAAGATCTCATGATCGACCATCTATCTTTGATCAGTGGTGTTGGAACAAGTTTCTTGTATGCTTTTGGAGGCCATCTATATCTATCATTGGTTGGTGACATCAAGTGGTGATGGAGCAAGCTTCATGCGTGCATTTGGATACTTAAGACTAGACTGCATTTTACTCTTTGGCCTATTATTTGCTTGTTTGTAATCATAATTTTTCTCTTTTTGTTATTTTCTAATAAAAGGTTTTTTTCCTTTGTTTTGAATCACCATCGTGGTTCTGCAAATGAAAAGTTTTTTCCAGTGCTCATAGGGACATTTAAGTTGTTCACTAAAGCTAATCTGACAATGTTCAAGCTATTTGACCACTCTACCATCGTGGTTCTGCAAATGAAAAGTTTTTTCCAGTGCTCATAGGGACATTTAAGTTATTCACTAAAGCTAATCTGACAATGTTCAAGCTATTTGACCACTCTCTTTCTTTAATATGATTGGACTTCACATTCTCTATCTTTTGGATGCCTTCAAAAGAACGATTGGGCTTAACATTCTCTATCTGTATGATGTATTGCACGCCTTCAAGTGAGGTGTGTTCTCTGGCTCTTGTAGGGAGATTATGAAATTGATATTCACTAATTTTGATGATATTCGAGCTATTTGGCTTCTCTCTTCTCAATTCTCTTAAAATCTAATTTGAATTTATATTATCCATCTCTATGATGCATTGCACACCCTTGAGAATGTAGAAATGTGCAACTATGCGAACCTTAGGGCTCAAAGGGGATTATAGAACATACGATAGAAGAGAAACATTAAACAATGGTATCATCCGAGTAATGAAAACTTCAGTTCCCACAATGTTTTTGTTAAATAAATTCATATATTGATTTGTAAGCCACAAGATCTTGACAGAGCAAAAGCTTTAACATGAGTAGTTGAGAAGGTAAATTTCGTTGATAGGGAAAGCAATTTAAAAAAAGCATGTAAGACTTTGAAGACATTGAATTTTGAAGAGTTTGGGAAGTAAATCTTCTCAACTATCTAGCGATAATGCTATTAAGGTTTATTGAGCTATTTTTGCAAATCATTCAAAAAAATTGATGGCAGTTAAAGATTGTCAACTAATTAAGGAAGCAAGATCTGTTTGCCAACTATCTAAGGAAACACCATCTATTTGTCAAATATCTAAGGAAACACCATATGTTTTTTATGGCATTTCAAGATTCTTAGATAACATGAAATATAAGAAAGTATTTGGAAATGTGATGCTCATTGCTATCTAATACAAGGACTTGTGAATTTGGAATAGCAAGACAATATTGTCCTTATTTTTAGAGAGGGCAAGATGTTATCACTTAAACAACATTTGTTTGTCAACTATTTAAGGAAACACCATCCTTTTTTATGCGGGATTTCAAGATTCTTAGATAGCATGATATATATGAAAGTATTTGGAAATGTGATGCTCATTATTATCTAATACAAGACCTTGTGAATTTGGAATAGCAAGACAATATTGTCCTTATTTTTAGCGAGGGAAAGATGTTATCACATAAAGTTCAAGACTCTTTTTATTGAGACCAATGGTTAAAGCCAAGGGAATGTACCATTTAATTGTAAACATTTTGACAATGATTATGTCTATAGAATAACATGAAATCTTTTTATTTGTTGGCTATACTATCTCTGACCTACGAGATTGCCATGTGGCTGAGATGCCACAACCTAGGGGCATCCAAGCCATCAAAATCATTTGGGGATTGCACCCAGACTGGACCACACCGACCCTTAACATGATTGGGTTTGAAGTGTCCCTAGGGGTTTCGAACCAGTGACTTTCACTTACAGAGTGCCTTAACAATGCACTCCCTCATCCACTGCTCTAGACTTCGGGGACAAAATAATATGAAATCTTACACATACTATTATTGATATAATTTTTGTGTGATATAATTTTGATGTCACAAATCATACCAACACATTAAATATATACTAGCATACCCCCAAAGAGGGAGAAAATGTTGAGTTGTTTTTATATATTATGATGCTCATTGATAGGAGGTGTTTCTTTTGGACAACAGATGAAATAATCAATAAAAGATTCATTGAACTCCTTTTTATTCTTATTCATTAAATAATCAATAAAAGATTCATTGAACTCCTTTTTATTCTTATTCATTAGTATTTGTATGCATATGGTAGTCATGTTTAATGCTCCCAAAAAGATTCTAACGAGTTAATCATAAATGGATATATGGTGGGAGGAATAGTGGATTAAGACGAAACTGAAGGTGATTGTTATGTATTGGGACATCTTTGTGGGTAACTGGGACAACTCAATTAAAGTGATTTTTTTTTTAGATGAGATGGGATCAATAGGCTAGAATGCATGCCTTTGGGGTGTAGGGTAGTTAGTGATGAAGTGTAATGTTAAGACACTTTGTTATGTGAAGTGATCGGTTTGAAACCTCGACTTGCTTAAAGAGCTTAAGGACGCTAAGAACCAACTAGTAGCCATCTAGGAGATTTTGGGGAAATGTCATAAATAACCAATATTTTGGCCATTTTTCAACATCCCTTTCTCCTATCTTAATTTTTGGTTGGTGCACGACTAAATGCTTTCTAGAAAAGGAAAAGAAAAAGCTAATCTTCCATGAGGCCTTCAAGAAAATAAGCTCCAACTTTCTCCAATGTTGCAAACCAAGTCATGACCCTACAAGTATAAGCAGATGAATAAAGAGCTTAAGGAGGCTAAGAACCAAGGCTAAGAACCAACTAGTAGCCATTGAGGGGATTTTGGGATAACTTTATACAAACAACCAATATTTTGGCCATTTTTCAACATCCCTTTGTAGCCCATTATGTTTTTCGATTGTTGCAATGTTGCATATGAAATGTTCAACATAATGCAAGTGTTTAGATTTTTTTAGCTTTTTAAGTCTAAGAAAGTGCACTTACTTAGCAACTGTTGTGTTTCCTACAACATCCCAGAAATAAAGGCAAGATCTCATTTTTGCAAGCAACCTTAAGATGAATACTTACACTCCCTCTAAGTTAAGCTTGCAACATTATACCTCGAGGAGTAGCCAAGTAGAAGAGATAAACTGGAGACCAATATATTCTGAGCATTGAATTAGTAATTACTATGGCTAAAAAGACGTTATTTTTGGATTTCTTTACGATCAAACATTGATCCATATAATTGTCATACTACTACTGATTATCCAAAGTGATTACATGTAGACAACAATGATTGAAGTGAGACATATCTTTATATATTGGATGGTTTTAGTCAATCATATGATACATGCAGCATAGTGTTACAAGTTTGATCCATATAATTGTAATACTACTAGTTATCCCAAAGTGATTACATGTAGACAACAATGAATGAAGTAATACATATCTTTATATAATGGATATTTTTAGTCAATTATATGATACATGTAGCATAATGTTACAAGTTGGAATTTTGTAAGATCAAAATAATTACTTTACCCAGTAAAATATGTATTGAAAAAATACTTTATTGATAAAATTATCTGGATTTTTCTTTTATGAAAATTATAACATTTTAAAATTATTTTAATATCTTATAAATTATTATTTTAAAATAATTTTATTTTTTTAAATTTATCATTTTAAAATTATTTGATATCTTAAAATGGATCATTAAAATCTTATGAATAAGGTTTAGTGGATCCATAAATAGTGTATAACTAGTACGATAAACCGCTTCATTCTCTGAACTCAAGACTTCGTCCTCTGCTTATCATAATGAACTCTAAGTCTTCTAAACTCTAGGTTTCATTTTCATTATACAACAAAGTTTCATTTCCAATATAGTGTTCTCCACTTAAACTGAACTCACACCCTGTGAAAGAAAACTATGATAACTATGGAAAACAAATATCCTCAAGTCCTGCCATCTATGTCAAAGATATTTAATATAAGTGAAATGTACAAATTATAAAAGTTACAGTATTGCATATGGTCTTCTAAACTCTAGGCTTCATTTTCATTATACAACATAGTTTCATTTCCAATATAGTGTTCTCCACTTAAACTAAATTCATTTTATATAAGTGAAGTGTATAAATTGTAAACGTTTATATACTTATAAAACATTGGTATTGTATATGTTCTTCTAAACTTTAGGTTTCATTTTCATTATACAAAAAAGTTTAATTTCCAATATAGTGTTATCCACTTAATCTGAATTCGCACTTTGTACAAATTGTAAAAGTTTATATACTTATAACACTGGTATCTGAAATGGTCAAACAATTAACTAAGATAGGAAAAGTGCTTTTAACATTCATCTTGCTTTTATTATTTCATATAATTTAATTTTTATTTATATTTAACATATCAAATAACATAAACTCCATTGAGTTACACACTTAATCTGAATTCGCACGCTGTACAAATTGTAAAAGTTTATATACTTATAACACTGGTATCTGAAATGGTCAAACAATTCACTAAGATAGGAAAAGTGCTTTTAGCATTCATCTTGATTTTATTATTTCATATAATTTAGTTTTTATTTATATTTAACATATCAAATAACATAAACTCCATTGAGTTACACGTGATAACTTGTGTTTTGGTTTTTACTATCTTGAAGACATTTTATTACTTTGCAAAAATCTTTACATCATATAATTTATTTTTTATTTATATTAATATATAAAATAACATAAAACTCCATTTAGTTCCATGTGTCAAAACTTGTGTTTGGTAATTAGTATCTTCATTTTGATTATTGTCAATTCTAAAAGCTATATTAATAAATATCAAGTTCATAGTATACATGGTAAAAGAGGGTGTTAAGCAATTGTGTTCGCTGAAGTATTTTTCAAATTTTGGTCGAATATTAGTATTTCTGTCAACATGTTTTTTCGTTTTCTTTTTGCTTTTCCATATTCTATTTGTTTGTGATGACTATATATTTGAAACATTTTAGGGACTAAGACTCTAGAAGTTTGGTATCTCAATTGGCAGAGGAGTAGGATTGTTGGAGAATTTGCATATTAATATATGTTCTATATATCAATGAAGGATATAGTCAACACATTCATATACGTTTTATATCAACAAATCAATTAAGATACAACCACATTTAATATAAAACATGGAGGTTACCTCTCAATTTCTTAGCATGCATTTAACCAACACAAGGACCTGCAGTTAACCAACACAAATCATTGAATTCCCCATGTTTTTGAAGAGCATCTAGCTAAGATACAAGGAAGTGCACATGCATTGGATGTTCATAAGCAATTATATGGCCATATGATTCTTGAAAAATTTAACGTACATTTAAAGTTTTCAACCAATGTAAAGAGTTAAATAGACTCGATACTATGGCTCCTGAATCGACGGTGCAAACAAGGTTGAGAGTGAAGTTGCACAAGCAAACTCTCATCGTGCCAACAAAACCTACAAAGCATCACTCATATTTTCTATCGAACCTTCACCAGAACATAGCAGACGTTGTTCAGATCGTATATTGCCATAACGTAAGAATAGATATCACCATTACTCGCAATCCCCTCCTCTAGATCCACCTCATCGATTAAAAGCAACAACTACTCATCTCCCATATCTTGGTAGCCGATAATAGTGAGGAGAGAATGATTGGGATAAAAAAAAACAAAACCGGTGTGTAATACATACTATTAAGTTCCATTGATGCAACTTTGCTATGCAACATAATCAGAATATTTGCCCTAGTTTGTAAGCTTGGACCAGAGCTTTATCTTGATACATATTCAAATTGATAGTAAATCTACTATATACATATATATATATATATTAAAACAAGATAACCCTGACCGAGTAACGTGTTGACCTCACCGACCTGCACAGGGAGCATGCCAACCTCCCATGCCCATAGTGTATTGGTACCAAAAAGTCTCCTGCAATTAATGTAGGAGGGGGCTCATTTATTACTAAGACAGATTGCAAGTAAAATCAATTTAAGATGATGCAACAAAGAGCGGAACATTAAAACTGTGAGATGTGGCAGTAACGGGGAAAGGTTCACTAGGCCGTGGATAGATGACAAAAGGTCGAGAAGAACCGTCCCTTAAAAGAATGCCTTCGACCTATATAAATTCAAAGAAATATTTTTATTAAAGAATTACATAATATCATCATATGAAAGTAGTTTATAAAGATGATATCATTTTTGAACTTGATATTCTTACTTGTATGAAATTGATAAAATGATAGAATCTATCACTAAGATCTAGAATAAGAAAGTTAAGTTGATTAGATTTTTGCTAGAGCCGGCTGACAAATATTAAGCAATAGGAAAGTGTTTTAGATTAAAAATAAGCTAAAGCCTTGGTAACAAATTGTTAATGAGAGATTCATTTTGACTAATGCAATTTGTTTGGAAAGTATACATGGTTTGTGACTGAAATAAGAAGATTAGAAGTTTATATTTAAGAAATAATATTGTGAAAATGTCAAAATGGTTACCTCAGATATGAATCTTTTATTTTTAAATCAGATATGTTTTTTCCATTGTAATGATAGAATCTCAACATTGCACTAAATGATTTTAGAAGATAATAATAGTACATTGAAGTATAAACTTATGACTTTTGAACAATTTAAGATTATAATAAGTGTAGATGTATATGGTTTTAACTAGTGTAAACATCAATTGTATGGATATACATAATTTTCTATTTGGCATATTAAACCCCAATTTTCTATAACAAAAGTTGTAAAGACCTAATAGGATGATAATAGAGAGATGGTAAGTAGATTGTGATAACTTGCATTGCACTAAATGGGAGTGTATTCAAATGATTGACAATTAAACTTCAATAATAAAAAATGGCCCGTGTATGGGATAATTCACATTTAAGTATCAATAAAAAACAATGGACAGGAATAATTAACATTTAACTTGAATAATGAACTATCCATGATGATGTTTTAAATAAAAATATAATTGTGACACTTGATTGTGAGATTTCAAAAATATGCTTAATATACTTACAATTTGTCATATGAAGATGTTATCTTTTTTTTTATGAAACATTTTAGTATTACATTGAAACTAATAACTTTGAAAGGATGATTTTTTAGATTTTTAATTGTAGAAGAAGTATCATTTTTTAAAATTGTTTACATTGTTATCAATAGCTTGAAGGAGGATTCAGATTTTGTTATGCTTGATTTGGAGTGCTTAAGAGATCTTTTGTTACAAACTTATTTGCATCAATCATTAATTATTCCATTAACTTGTGGCTCTCTCATGCAAGGGTCTAGATATTAGAATGCTCAAGATCATGGATCGCAAATTATTAACCATTGATTTGTAGTTTTGCTGGTCAAACACTTGGAATTTCAATTTCAATAATAAGAGATCCATGTTTTTATTCATATAATAACACCATAAAATGTAAAGCTATTGCTTCAATGTATTACATGGTGTTCTAGATTTCCAATGCTTGTCTCAAAATAACTCTTGTGCATACATTACAGTTCCATATTGCTTATAAGTCGCTAACATATCCTTCTAGATTGTAAAACAAATTAAACACTAAATTCATAAACTGAAAACATAGCTAATGCCAATTTATTATGATGTGATGTTGGTGGCCTCATCTTGCACAACTTTAAGACATAGGAAGAATCGTTTCTCAATGACCCTATTGTTTTATGTTGATGTCTCATGTCCTTTGATTCTTCTCCAAGGAGACTATGTTTCTAAGCTGTTGAGAGAGCTTCCTTTTGCAGATTCAATAATAGGGATTTGGGCATATTTTACTCAACCTATAAAGTGTACATTCTTCTCTTTTGCTGCACAAGAAGCTTTATGATCGAAGCATGCTAAGCAATGCAAATATGTTCATTTTAATGAAATCTTTTGAGACTGTAAACAACAAAGTTTTGTTGTAGTTGATAAAGTTCTCATGCCTGTTCAGGACTATTTTGAATTCCATCAATACACTTGGATCCACTGTTTCTTCTCCATGACCAAAGCTAGATTTTGGCTTGACAAGACCAATCCCTGATTTGAGCCAACCTTTTCCTTCAATTGTAATGTAAGTCTAGAGTTGGAATAAAGTCCCCATTTTCTCTCCTTGATGATTATTATTAATGACCCAAAATAAACCTATAACTAAAGAGTAATGCAAAGTTTCTTAACACTTTTGATTGCTAACCCAATTCAAATTGAATGCAATCTTTGTCAATATCAAGAGCTAGACTAAACATGCTTGTTGCTCTCTCATAGAGTCTCTGGAAAAATGACTCCAAAAATCAATTAGCAAAAAAGAAAGATCCTTGTAGACAATGCTAAGATGAACAACAAAAATAAGTTCTCAGAATTGGAATAACTTAACCAAGAGAAATTTGGATGATTCAAGCCAAATTTAGGACATAGACTCCACAACTTGTGTCTAAAGAGCTAGTCTTGTCTTACTTCCAACAACCAGAGCTTGATAAGAGGAAGGCTCATCCTAGAAGGCCACGCACTGCAAAACCAAAACTACCACGATACCATAAAAAATGCACCATAACCCAGTAAACCTATAGGCCCTCAATCCATGAGCTAAAAGGCACATACATGAACCCCAATTGAGCCTGCAAGAACTAACAAGAGTAAATTCCCCCTAATATGCCATCCTCATTGTGCATATCTATGAAATACCTTGAATCACAATATCCCACCATTCTTGTAGGGCTTCATTTCTTTTCATTTTATAGCTCGTGGTGGATTAACACTTCATATGTGAGATAGGTGTGTTTTGTGCTCTACGCTCTCTTTTCAAAACAATGAGTTATGATTGTCAATTTCACTTAATGTGAAGACCTATGCTCATTAATTTGATTATCAATCATTGTGAAGTTGATTAATGGATGTTAAATATGGATTTCTCCTCCCCATTTTCCATTTTGGCCTTGGCTAGACGAGCCTTCTTCGCCCTCCACCTAAGCTACCCAAGAACCCAAAGAAAATCTCAAGGAACATTAAAGCTTCATAATGTCTTTTTGTCTAGGTGCATGTAGTCCGCATCTTCACAGACATGTCTATTTCACCGAGTCTCTTTTCGAGTCAATGTGTAGATCATTACACCTTTTGTGTGGGTTGGAACTCGGAGGACAAGGAATTTTGTTACCTTAGGACGATTATAGTTATGAACGTCTATCACTAGGGCTTCGGTCATTGCACTCCTCGTCATCAGGGCCCCAACTTCCTTAAACTTCTGTAACATCCCCAACCACCCCAGACTAGGCCACGTCACACCACCTCAACTTATGCAGCTCCGAATCAACCAAACTGTAACAACCCCAACATACTAATGGGCCATGCTACTATGAAATTTCACTGCGTAGTTTCTACTCTACACATAAGTCCTGGTATCACTTGAGGTAACGTGCTCAACCCAATTTGAGTCGCACCACACAACTTATAACAACAGAAGCATCATTCTCTATTTAACACAACCTTATGCAGTGGAAGTAACTCGAGCAACTGTGCGCACCAACATACTGACCACACAATACAATTCTTCACACAACGATATTGGTGTCATGCGTCAATTTTGAGTTCGTTGTGTGCGAGGTTTATTTCCTTGAATGCACATATGAATTCCAGCCTCCTATGCATGCATACTACCTTCCTGTGCACCCAACTACCCAGTTCTCTTCTTGAAGACTCATAACCACAATCACAAGTTTAAATTAACACACAAAGCTACCATCAACTGACATACTCATGCACAACTACAAATATAAACTAGAAACACCATAGTTACATGTACATGCAACATTAAACAGTATGAAAACAAATACTTATATGAGCTACATAAAATAATTATCCCATATCAGGCATAGACAAGCATAGACAAATATGCACACAGTAAACAAGACAAGCACATAAGGAACAATTATCTTTACTAAAAGTCACCAACTGCACACATGACAAAGATGTTCTTCCCAACCATAGACTATGTTGTTCATAATCTTTCAACAACAGGTTACCCCTGAACTGGGGTTTAACTCCACCAAGGTAGAAGGGTTCCTAGCGACAAGCTAAGGTCTAAAACTCAACAAAAATTTCCCAAACCTAGGTTCATGTTGCTGCAACTAGCCCACAATCCATCATTCCCCACTCCCCTGTCACACCCAAGGAAGTGTGCCCCTTCTCTGTTCAACAATTTTTCGACCACCCCACTTCCCTTTCCAAGGTTACCAACAACAGGTTGGACATGAAGTCTCCGAGTCTTGTGTTTAATGCTCAATGCACTAGGGAACAAACTCTCAACAAAACTCTCACCTGGAGAGTATGCTCACGAATTTGACAACCACTCCACAACAACCAATCTCTTCCTAGAGAGATTGCTCATGGTCTTTCAACCCAACTCCTCTACAATAGAATTTTGGTTACAACTCCACAACTCCTTGCAAGATTCTCCAGGAAGATAAGGTAATAATCGGATTTTCTATACAATCCAACCCCCTTATGCTCACGAGAGTCTGTTACACGAGATATCCTCGAATAATGGTTAATCCCCCATGCAATAATGCAGGTAGAAGGGTTCCTAGCGACAAGCTAAGGTCTAAAACTCAACAAAAATTTCCCAAACCTAGGTTCATGTTGCTGCAACTAGCTTCCACAGATCCTCATTCCCCACGTGCCTGTCACACCCAAGGAAGTGCCCCTTCTCTTCTCAAATAATTTTTCACCACCACTTCCCTTTCCAAGTTACCAAATAAATGTGTTGGACATGAAGTCTCTGAGTCTTGTGTTTAATGCTCAATGCACTAGGGGAACAAACTCTCAACAAACTCTCACCTCGAGAGTATGTTCACTAATTTGGACAACCACCTAATAACAACCACCTCTTCCTAGAGAGATTTCTCACGGTCTATCAACCCGTATCCTTGACAATATAACTTTGGTTACAACCCCTCAATTCCTTACAAGATTCTCTGTGAAGATAAGGTAATAATAGGATTTTCCATACAATCCGACCCACTTCTACTCACGAGAGCCTGCAACATCAATTCCTCTAATAATGGATAATCATCGAATATCACAAAGTACACTAAGACCAACAATATATATATTGCATGCCTTCACTTGACACTTTGTCACTTCCAAAAGTAGCTTTAAGCCACTTGGTGATCCATTCCCAACCCTCGAGAACTTAGGATAAAAACTTATCCATAACACACCACTTTTCTAGAAATATTATTAAAATATTCCCAAGACTTACGACTCACCACCTTTTCCATTTTTCCAAGGGAGTGTCCCCCCAATCTCTTTTCGTTTGAATCCGTCTGCGTGTAGCATTACAATATTATATTAATAACCATGATTATAATTACATGGATAGGCGCACTGGCCTATCTGCGTCTAGGCTCACCAACCTCATAATCACACAACATCTCTAGCTTCAATACATATCCACTCATACATATATATAACTAAATTGTGCACACTTCCAGAGCATTACTGTGTACTTACCCAAGTGCTTGCAACACGATGCAGTGTGCGCACTTACCGAGGTGCACACAACACACAAAATGTGTGCACCTTGTTCTTGATAGAACTTCTCCGCACACTACTCAAATGCGCGCAATACCAAAACTTGGTGCCATTGGCTCACCAGCCTAAATGTACATTTCATTCACACTTGACACCTATGACTCACCAGCCTATATGTACAATTACAAAGGGTTCCATATTAGGGACATTACATTCCCCCCCATCCCCATATTTATGCACTGTCCTTTGTGCATCATATACACATGTACTTACACAACTTCAAACATTTTAAAAAAGATGAGGATACTCAACTCGCATCACATCTTCGTGTTCCCAGGTTGCATCTTAAGGACTGTACCAGGTCCATTATACCTTTACCAACTCCATGGCTCGATTTTGGAACTGCTTGACTTTTTGATCCAATATGCAAATCGATCACGCTTGAAATTCGCCTTCTGGCTCCACCTGAATCACATTCCAATCAATGACATGATTAACACCATGTACATACTTCTTAAGTAATGACACATGGGAAACATTATGAATATATAAGGATGCAAATAATGCAAGCATATAAGCGACATGAACAATCCTTTGTAGGATTTCAAATAGCCCACAGTAGTGTGTTGCTAACTTAGAATACTTTCCCAACTTCAGGGAACTACGCATGGACTTCACTTTCAAAAACATGTGATCACCCACTTTAAACTGTCTGTGGGTTCTGCCTTTATCTGTGCAACTTTTCTACCTGTCCTGGGCAACCTTTAGATTTTACCTTATCTTTACCATCTTCTCCTCCATTTCCCGGAGCAAATTTGGCCCAATTACTGCGTGTTCAAGTGGATTGTTCCAACTCACTGACATGTTGCACTTTCTACCATAAAGTCCCTCAAATGGGCTATCTTTAAAGATGCATGACACCCATTGTTGTAAGAAAACTCCACCAAATGCAAGTAGTCTTCCCATTTTGATGGCTTATCCATCACTCACATCCTCAACATGTTTTCAATCACCCGATTTACTCTCTCTACGAACCATCTGTCTCAGGGTGATATGCTGTACTAAAATTCAGATTTGTTCCAAATCCTTTGAATATCCCTTTCGAAAAGTTCGAGGTGAAATTCAAATCTCGGTAAGACACAATTGTTTTAGGTACACCATGTAACTTAGCAATTTCGCACATGTAAATCTCAACAATGTCGATTGCCTTGTGCGCTGAC
This sequence comes from Picea sitchensis, assembly GCA_010110895.2. Lineage (NCBI taxonomy): Eukaryota > Viridiplantae > Streptophyta > Pinopsida > Pinales > Pinaceae > Picea > Picea sitchensis. The sequence goes on from SNQJ01S0000620.1 coordinate 329,578, forward strand.
TTCACTGGAATAAAATGGGTAGCTTTAGTAATATTTTCCACCACCACCATAATAGAATCATGCTGCTTAGCAGTCCCAGGCAACTTAGTTATGAAGTCCACGGTCACCACTTCCCACTTCCACTCAGAAATACACAAAAACTGCAACAAACCAGTTGGATGTCTGTGCTCAACCTTGACCTTCTGACATTCAAGACATCTTGCGATAAAATTCACAACTTCTTTTTTCAAACTTGGCCAAAAGTATTGCTTCTTGACAATGACAATGGTCTTCTGGTAACCTAGATGTCTAGCATAAGGAACCTTATGCATCTTTGACAATATCAGGCTCTTCAACACCCGATCACTCGACACATAGACTCTGCGTCTATACATGAGGATCCCATCCTCTCTTAACTCATAACCTTCAACTTCCTACTGCGACATACCTTGCTACAAAGTCAGACTTATATCCATATAACGTAGATCTGATTTGGAAACTTATAAAATTCCGGTACATGCTAATGGCTGTAGCATGCATCTGCTGCACCCTCCTATTGAGTGCGTCAACCACTATGTTTTCTTTTCCTCTAATATGCCTTTTGTCGAAGTCATACTCACCGAGGAACTCTAACCACCTACTTTGTCTAGCATTAAATTTTGTTGTTCAAACAAATATTTCAGACCACAATGGTTTGTTCTCAGTTCAAATATTTTACCCATGAGATAATGCCGCCACATCTTCAAAGCATGAACTGTGGTTGTGAATTCCAAGTCATGCATAACATAGAGCTTTTCATGCTTTTTCAACTTCCTTGATTCGTAGCATACAACATGTCCATTCTGACTCAAGACTCCACTTAGTCCTTCCTTGCATGCATGCGTGCACACAACAAAGTCTGCATCAAGATCAACAATTCTCAAAATTGATGCACTTGTCAGCGAACTCTGTAAGTGTTGGAAACTTCTTGCACAATCTGGAGTCCAATCAAATCTTACACCTTCTGTTGTAGACCCCCCCCCTGTTCTTCCTCCTCGGGGTTGCAGGACCTCCCGATCTAGGATCGTTCAAATCTGTTCTCGAGCTGGATCATCTCCTTGGGACCTTACTGGTCTCAAACTCGAACAAACACAGGCCCTGTTATAACCCTCAGGGTTTTCATGGTCATGATTTGATTGTCATTGATTGTCCGCCGATCGACGATTCACAAAAATTTCGAGCGGTTGATGTGTTCTCCCTCTATTGGAGAGCTCTATCCCCGCAATTAGAAAAGTGCTTGCTCAGTCTCCTTTTAAATCATGGTCGTTGATCTCTTGTCCCGACGAGATCAACCACGCTGGAAAATTGCACGCTGCGAACTAGCGTGACCGTTAATTTTTCCTCCACTCCCTGCAATGACTCCTCGTCGTCCATTTTCCCAATCTTCGATCGACGATTGTTCGCGGGTCCTGTTCTTCTAGTGCCCTATCTCTAATTTCACACTAACATATGCTAGCTCCTTCCTCCTCGATGAACTTGGGTTAAGACCCAGGGTTTAACCTCCTGGTGCTACGAAACTTTGATGCTTTTTCCCCAGACCAGATCAACGATCCTCGATCTCCTTCACGATCAATGATCGAGATTCACTTCGGGACTCCGCGCTTCGGGAGTTCGCACTTTGGACCTCCGCTTTTCCCCTGAGTATTCCATACCCGAAGCTTTGAATCATGAGCCACGTATCCACCTTGAATCAACGATTATGAGCGACTTTGGCTATTTGGGCTTCATGAGCTTTAAACACCTGTGCACTCCTTCCTCCCGAAGTGCTTTAACCCGAAGTTGATGGATTTTCGCCACGTGTCCCTCTGGATCTGACGGTCCAGGTTTACTTCGACTCTTCGGGGTTTGAGAGTTTCAAAACTTCCACACTTGCTTCCTCCAGAGGTTCTTCTACCCGAAACACACGATCTCTTGATGCGTGTCTCCCCCTAAATCTAACGGCTAGTGTTTGCTTCGACTCTTTGGGCTTCAGGAGTTTCAACTCCTACACACTCGTTCTTCCCGGAGTGTTTTTACCCGAACACTCAGATTTGTCGCCATGCATCCCTTTGGATGATGGATGGTCCCTGGCCTCTTCGGGACTTCGACTAATCCTCGATCCTATGTGCACGCAAAGACTTAAATTTCCCGCGCTTCGTCCTAGATCCAACGATTCAGAATGATCCCAGTCCCTCCTGGACGGATCTTAGTCGATGGCTTGTGAA
>SNQJ01S0000620.1:331849-348885 GCA_010110895.2 Picea sitchensis
CTGTTGTAGACCCCCCCCCTGTTCTTCCTCCTCGGGGTTGCAGGACCTCCCGATCTAGGATCGTTCAAATCTGTTCTCGAGCTGGATCATCTCCTTGGGACCTTACTGGTCTCAAACTCGAACAAACACAGGCCCTGTTATAATCCTCAGGGTTTTCATGGTCATGATTTGATTGTCATTGATTGTCCGCCGATCGACGATTCACAAAAATTTCGAGCGGTTGATGTGTTCTCCCTCTATTGGAGAGCTCTATCCCCGCAATTAGAAAAGTTCTTGCTCAGTCTCCTTTTAAATCATGGTCGTTGATCTCTTGTCTCGACGAGATCAACGACGCTGGAAAATTGCACGCTGCGAACTAGCGTGATCGTTAATTTTTCCTCCACTCCCTGCAATGACTCCTCGTCGTCCATTTTCCCAATCTTCGATCGATGGTTGTTCGCGGGTCCTGTTCTTCTAGTGCCCTATCTCTAATTTCACACTAACATATGCTAGCTCCTTCCTCCTCGATGAACTTGGGTTAAGACCCAGGGTTTAACCTCCTGGTGCTACGAAACTTTGATGCTTTTGCCCCAGACTAGATCAACGATCCTCGATCTCCTTCACGATCAATGATCGAGATTCACTTCGGGACTCCGCGCTTCGGGAGTTCGCACTTTCGACCTCCGCTTTTCCCCTGAGTATTCCATACCCGAAGCTTTGGATCATGAGCCACGTATCCACCTTGAATCAACGATTATGAGCGACTTTGGCTATTTGGGCTTCATGAGCTTTAAACACCTGTGCACTCGTTCCTCCTGAAGTGCTTTAACCCGAAGTTGATGGATTTTCGCCACGTGTCCCTCTGGATTTGACGGTCCAGGTTTACTTCGACTCTTCGGGGTTTGAGAGTTTCAAAAATTCCACACTTGCTTCCTCCAGAGGTTCTTCTACCCGAAACACACGATCTCTTGATGCGTGTCTCCCCCTAAATCTAACGGCTGGTGTTTGCTTCGACTCTTTGGGCTTCAGGAGTTTCAACTCCTACACACTCGTTCTTCCCGGAGTGTTTTTACCCGAACACTCAGATTTGTCGCCATGCATCCCTTTGGATGATGGACGGTCCCTGGCCTCTTCGGGACTTCGACTAATCCTCGATCCTATGTGCACGCAAAGACTTAAATTTCCCGCGCTTCGTCCTAGATCCAACGATTCAGAATGATCCCAGTCCCTCCTGGACGGATCTTAGTCGATGGCTTGTGAAACCTTCAGAACTTCATTTCCTTTGAAGTTTTCTCACCGCTATCTCTCTTGAGTTTTATCTCTCGGACCCTTTGACTCCTCAGAGGGTCTACTTTGACACTTAGTCGAATTTCCAAACTGTGCACTCCTTGCAATAGATTCCTGCGCAAGGCTTAGCTTCTTGCGGGCGACGGTGCACACCTTGCAACAGTCCTTTTGCACTCTTTGCAATGCAAGTTTCACACTATCTCTTCTGGGCTTCTGAGTCGAAACAGACTCTGTCAACACACTCCTTGTGGACTATATGCACACCTTGCATAAACTCAATGAAGAGAAATAATTGAAACTTATTCAAATGCTTYACAGTCTCATATTTTCAATCACATAACTCATTCAATCATGAAAACAACAAWTAACARGGAAACTATAAACAATAGTGACCCCATGCATTGAATTAATATCCCTCTATTATATTCATTCCAATGTAAAATGGGTACACCCTGAAACAATTCACATTCAGTAACAACTATCTCCTACTCTACAACTAACTTTATTAAGGTATACAATGCACCTACTTCTTTGATTCGTCTTCTAATCAAAGGTTCTTTGAGATATGCCATCTTTCAAAATTTAAATTTTACTCAAAAGGCGTGCTAAGGGTTGTSCTGTCATCCCATGTGGCTTTGCTGACGATGCTCTTGCATCATACTCCTCTGGGCAGAAAAATCATGGACTTCTGTCTTTGAGCTCCTGTACTGACCTTCCATGCTTCTGGATATTAACTTCACTTACCCAACTGGCATCCTCTATCAGGTGTCTCTTCCACTTGACCAAATATTCAAAATAGGTCTTCTTCCTAGTCTTCTTGCCAATCCTCTGATTAACGATCTTCTCCATCTGTGGATTTTCTGTTACATGCATCTTCTTCTCCCACTAAACCTTCTCTTGATCTTCTGATCTCTCTGTGTCATATTCTCTGTAAGGATACAGGTCTGAGATGTTGAATATGGGTGATATTCCCACATCCTCTGGTAGCTCTAACTCATAAGCATTGTTACCAAATTTTCTTAGGATCTTGCATGGTCCAATCTTCTTCAACTTCAGCTTGTTATATGTTCCTCTTGGGAACCTTTCCTTCCTCAAGTGTGCTAAAACTTGATCCCCTACTTCAAATTGAAGTTCTCTTATGTGTTGATCAACTCTACGTTTATACTCTGCATCGTAGTTTTGCAACTGGTCCTTGATCTGATCATGAAGCTTCTGCATTTCTGTAGCGAAGTCTTCTGCTCCAACACTTCTGAATTCACTTTGCTCCATGTCTTTCAACTCTGATACCCCTTTTGGCATGATCCCATAGACTATCTGGAATTGGATTTTTCCTGTACTTCTATTTGGTGAATTATTATATGCAAACTCTGCTTGTGACATAGTTTGATCCCATTGGCTATGATGTTCAGTGACCAAACTTCTCAACAAATTTCCTAGACTCCTATTTACCACCTCAGTTTGTCCATCTGTTTGAGGGTGATATGCTGAACTAAAAGATAGTTCTGTCCCCAACTTCTTCCATAATGTTCTCCAGAAATGACCAACAAATTTAGTGTCTATGTCTGAGACAATGCTCCTGGGCAATCTGTGAAGTCTCACAACTTCCTTGAAAAACAAATTTAGAACATGTGTTGCATCACTGGTTTTCTGGCATGGGATAAAGTGTGCCATCTTCGAAAATCTATCAACAACAACAAATATGGAATCACTTCCCCTCTGGGTTCTTGGCAATCCCAACACAAAATCCATGCTTATTGCATCCTAAGGCCTATCTGGAATGGGCAATGGCTGATACAATCCAGTGTTCTATTTCTTTCCTTTTGTATACTGGAAAATCTTACATTTGTTCACAAACCTTGTCACCTCTACCATCATACCTAGCTAATAGTATGAGCTGTTCAATTGTGCAAACGTGTTGTCATGGCCGAAATGTCCTCCTAGACCTCCACTGTGTTTTTCCTTCAACATATTTTCCCTCATCGAGCACCTTGGTATGCATAATTGACAACCTTTAAACATCAATCCATATTGAATTATGTACTCTGTCCACTGGCTTCTGTCTCTAAGCACAGGGTTTGTACATGCTTCATATGCTTCTTTAAAATCTGGATCATCACAATACATATCCTTAAGGTGTTCAAACCCCAAGGTCTTGACTTGAAATTCCTGCAGAATCAAACATCTCCTGCTCAATGCATCAACAACTTTGTTAGCATTAACAAAAAAATGTTTAATGATAAAATTGAAATTTTGCATAAACTTTATCCACTTAGCATGTCTCTGGTTTAACTTCTCCTGTCTGGTTATGGATTGTAAAGCTTGGTTATCATTATACAAGACAAATTTCTTTGGAACAAGGTAGTGCCTCCATTTCTTCAAGGCTTGAATTATGGCATACAATTATTTGTCATATGTGGAGTACTTTCCCTTAGTCTCATTCAACTTCTCACTGAAATATGCAACATGCCTATTGTCTTGGCTCAAGATTGCTCCAATTGCAACTCCACTTGCATCACATCTCACTTGAAATATTTTTCCAAAATTTGGCAAGAACATAATTGGTCGTTCTGTTATCTTCTCCTTCAATATATTGAAACTCTTCTCAGCTTCTTCTGTCCATTTAAAAGACTTATGTCTCTTCTTCACTATATCCATCATTGGTGCACAAATCTGAAATTTCTAATGAAATTCCTATAGAAACTGGCTAATCCATGGAAGCTTCTCACTTCAAACATACTCCTTGGTGATGGCCATTCTTTGATTTCTTTGACCTTCTCGAGATCCATCTTTAATTCATTTGAAGAGATCAAAAAATCCAAGTAAATGAGTTCTGTCTTCATAAAAGAGGACATCTTCAGATTTATCAACAACTTCTCCTACTCTAGTCTTCTCATCAGTAATGTCAGATGTCTCAAATGCTCTTCCTCAGTTTTACTGAAGAAGACCAGTATATCATCCAGACATACAATCACAAACTTACCAATGAAATCCTTCAATTATTTCAGTCTCATAAAAGTACTTGGGAAATTTGTTAAGACAAATGGCATAACAAGCCGCTCATACAACCCCTCATTTGTTTTAAAGGCTGTCTTCCACTCATCACCTTCTCTCATTCTTATATGGCGATATCCAATTTTCAAATCTATCTTTGAAAACATTGCTCCACTTAAACAATCCATTAAGTCATCCATCCTAGGCAAATGAAATCTGTACCTGATGGTGATCTTGTTTATGGCTCTTGAGTCTGTACACATTCTCCATCCTCCATCTTTCTTTGGACTCAACACAGTTGGTACTGCACATGGACTCAATCTTTCTCTGTCCAAACCCTTGCCTAACAAATCCTGGACTTGGTTCTTTACCTCATCATTCTCTTGAGGTGTCAGTCTGTATGCTGCTTTGTTCGACAAACTTGCTCCTGGTATCAAGTCAATGTGATGGCTGATACTTCTGATAGGTGGCAATGAGTTAGGAAACTCGTCCACTACCATGTCATCGAAATTCCTCAACCACTCCTGAACTTCTTTAGGTAAATCATCCATAGAAGTACTTGTAAGTACAACTCTGGGTTTCCTCACTATAACAAAATGCATCTCCTATTCTTTCTTGACTTCACTCAGGAGTTCCTTCCCACTCATGAGAAGTATGCTTGTGATGGCTTCTTCCTTCACTTTCTTCTCCTTTATTGGCAACAACATGTGTGTCCTACCATTCTTTTCTAAAGTGCAAGTGTTCTTTCTCCCATCATGAATGACATTCCTATCAAAATGCCATGGTCTTCCCATCAAAACATGACATACATCCATGAGGATTACATCACATAGAATCTCATCTCTATATCCACTTATTTTAAATTCAACAAGGCATTGTCTAGTTACCATTACCTGGTGTCCTTTTTGCAACCACGAGACCTTATATGGATTTAGATGTGCATTTGTCTCCAACTCCAATTTTTCCACCATCTCTGTGGATATTAGGTTATCAGTTCTCCCACTGTCAATTATCACCTTGCATACTTTGTCTTTAGTCTTGTAAGCTGTCCTGAATAAACTGCTCCTCTGCACTGGTTTTTCAACTTTTGGTTCTGGCTTCAAGAGAACCTTCCGCAACATCAGAGATTTTCCATCCTTTGCACCTTTTGCTTCAACATTCTTTTTCCGTGCTTCTGAAATGTGACCTTCACCTCCTCTTTCTTTCTTTCTCTCAGGACACTCCCAAGACTTGTGTCCTGGTTTTCCACAGGTATAACATATTATCTCTCCTCCTCTACTTCTCCCTCTTCCTCTGGAAAAATAATTTCTTCCACCAGGCTGTCTCCCTCTAGAGCTTCCTCCCCTTTCTAAGTGACTGTGGGTTTTCTCATCCTCACCCTTGGGATTTTGTGTCTTATCATTGGAAACTCCTTTACCTCTGTTCGGACTTCTACCCCTGCCTCGCTGGATTTATTTTCTGGCCAACTTCTCCTCTGCTTTCAACGCATATTGATATGCCTCCTCTATTTTCCTCACCGACATCATGCTGATTTCATCCTGGATTTCATATTTCAGGCCATTTATGTACCTGGCAACTTTCTCTTCATCTCTCTCTCTCTATCCAGTCCTGATGTTCATCTTGTAAAACTCTTATGTGTACTCTTTCACCGTCATTCCTTTCTGTCTCAGGTTCTGCATCCTTCTAAATAGATTTATATGATAATCCTTGGGAATGAACTTAGCCTTCAAATTGGCTACCATACTATCCCAACTCTTTATATTTTGTTTTTCTTTTCTCCTCCTATCAACCTGCAGTTCATCCCACCACAATGCTGTATGCCCTTTAATTCTGGTGACGACATGTCTCACCTTCTTTTCCTCATCGACATCTTCATAGTTGAAATACTTTTCCATGGACCTTATCCAGTCCAACAACTCTTCAACATCTATATTTCCTTCATACATTAGGATGTCTATCCTTTCCCTAGCTCCCAACTTCACAACAACTTTCAGTAAGCGTTTTTCGATAACATCTCCCCCTGCAACTTCTTCAACTTCCGTCTCCTCACTTTCCGCTTCACTGATGTCTCCAACATCAGGTGCTCTTCTCTGCGCTGCTTCCATTGCTTCCAACCTTGCACACAATTATCTCATTTCCATTTTGATTGCTCGATTGGTTACAGGCGGATCTACGCGTCTCCTCGGTGGCATTGTGCTGGCTAGTTCTCACTCACAGAGTACAAATTTGAGTTCTTGATGGCTCTGATACCACTTGTTGCAGACTCCCCCTCTCTTCTTCCTCCTCGGGGTTGCGCGACCTCCCGGTCTAGGATCATTCAAATCTGTTCTCAAGCTGGATCAACTCCCTGGGATCTTATTGGTCTCAAACTCGAACAAACACAAGCCTTGTTATCACCCTCAGGGTTTACACGGTCACGATCTGATCATCACTGACTGTTCGTCGATCAACGATTCATAGAAATTGCAGGCTGTTGTTTTGTTCGCCCTCTATCGGAGAGCTCTATCCTCGCAATCGAAAAAGTGCTAGGTCAATCTCCTTTTAAATCGTGGCCGTTGATCTCTTGTCTCGTCGATATCAACGACGTTGGAAAATTGCGGGCTGCGAACTAGCGCGACCGTTAATTTTTCCTCCACTCCTCGCAATGACTCCTCGTCGTCGATTTTACCGATCTCCGATCAACGGTTGTCTACGAGTCCTGTTCTTTTAGCGCCCTGTCTCTAATTTCACACTGACATATGCTAGCTCCTTCCTCCCCGATGACCTTGGGCTAAGACCTAGGGTTTAACCTCCTGGCGCTACAAAAATTTGACACTTTTGCCCCAGACTAGATCAACGACCCTCGATCTCCTTCACGATCAACGATCGAGATTCACTTCGAGACTCCGCGCTTTGGGAGTTCACACTTTCGACCTCTGCTTTTCCCTGGAGTATTTTGTACCCAAAGCTTTGGATCATGTGCCACGTATCCACCTCGAATCAACGACTATGAGAGACTTCGACTATTCGGGCTTCGTGAGATTTAAACTCCTACGCACTTGTTCCTCCCAGATTTCTTTCACCCAAAGTTGACGGATTTCCTCCACGCGTCCCTCTGGATCTAACGGTCTAGGTTTAGTTCAACTCTTCAGGGTTTGAGAGTTTCAAAACCTCCACACTTGCTTCCTCCCGAAGTTATTCTACCCGAAACACACGATCTCTTGACGCGTGTCTCACCCTAAATTTGACGGCGGTTGTCCACTTCGTCTCTTCGGTCTTCGGGAGTTTCAACTCTTGCACACTCGTTCCTCCCAGAGTGTTTTTACCCAAAGACTCAGATTTGTTGCCACGCGTCCCTCTGGATGATGGACGGTCCCTGGCCTCTTTGGGACTTCGGATAATCCTCGCTCCTATGTGCATGCATAGACTTAAATTTCATGCGCTTCATCCTAGATCCAACGATCCAGAATGATCCCAGTCCCTCCTGGACGGATCTTAGTCAATGGCTTGTGAAACCTTTAGAATTTCGTTTCATTTGAAGTTTTCTCACCGCTATCTTTCTTGAGCTTTATCTCTTCTACCCTTTGACTCCTTAGAGGGTCTACTCCGACAGTTAGTCGAATTTCCAAACTGTGCACTCCTTGCAACAGATTCCTACGCAAGACTTAGCTTCTTGCGGGCGACTGTGCACACCTTGCAACAATCCCTTTGCACTCTTTGCAATGGAAGTTTCACATTATCTCTTCTAAGCTTCTGAGTCGAAACAGACTTCGTCAATGCACTCCTTGCGGACTATATGCACACCTTGCATAAACTCAACGAAAAGAAACAATTGAAACTTATTCAAATTCTTCACAGTCTCATATTTTCAATAACATAACTCATTCATTCATGAAAACAACAAATAACAGGGAAGCTATAAACAATAGTGACCCCATGCATTGAATCAATATCCCTCTGTTATATTCATTCCGATGTAAAATGGCTACAACCTGAAACAACTCACATTCAGTAACAACTATCTCCTACTTTGCAACTAACCTTTTTCAGGTATACAATGCATCTACTTATACAAGAGGTCCTCTCGGGTTTCCTCCAACTACCTACTTGATCGAAATTAAATGCTACAACTACTTAAGTCCTATTACATAAACGTATGTGACAAACAATTTAAGGCAATTCTTGAGATCCACGCCAAAATCAAATGACAAAAGGATGATCTGATCTCTTCTGGTCTTGACGCGATCGTTCAACTTCCTCTGATTCATCTTTTACTCAGAGGTTCTCTGAGATACACCATCTTTCAAAATTTAAATTTTACTCAAAAGGCGCGCTAAGTGCTGTGCTGTCATCCTATGTGGCTTTGCTGATGATTCTCTTGCATCAAATTTCTTCTGCAGGGATGTAATTGGATGCACAATCTGTGAAAATCCTTCAATAAACCTTCTATAGTACCCTGCCAGACCCATAAAGGATCTCACTTCTGCGACATTTCTTGGCGTTGGCCATTCCTCAATGGATTTTATCTTCATTGGGTCCACAACCATTTCTTCTTTTGAAATAATATGGCCCAAATGGTGAATCTTCCTCTGGTAAAATGAACACTTGCTCAACTTTGCATAAAGTTGATGCTCGCTCAAAACATCCAACACCATCCTCAAGTGCTAGTCGTGTTCTTCTTCCGACTTTGAGTAAATAAGAATGTCATCCGGAAATACAATGAAAAACTTATCTAAATACTCTATGAAAACTCTATTCATCAAACACATGAAGACAACTGGTGCATTTGACAACCCAAAATGACACCACTATAAACTTATAATGACCATACCTTGTTCTGAACATAGTATTGCTGATGTATTCCTCTTTTATTCTCACTTGGTGATATCTAGATTTGAGATCTATCTTGGAAAATATCATTGCACCCCATAGTTGATCAAGCATGTCATCCATCCTTGGAAAATGATACTTATTCTTCATCATTACCTTGTTCAACTGTATGAAGTCGATACAAAGTCTCAATGTAGCGTCCTTCTTCATGATTAAAAATGGTGCACCCCAAGGTGACACACTTAGGTGTATATATCACTTCTTTCAAAGCTCTTCAAGTTGCATCTGCAACTCCTACAGCTCTGGCGTACTCATCCTATAAGGAGTCTTGGATACAAGTGCTGCTCTCAACATCCGATTTATAAAGAAGTCGATTTCTCTTTTTGGAGGAAATCCCGACATCTCTTTAAAGACATCCTATAATTCCTTTAGTACTGTGTAGTCTTCCACACTTGGCACTTTATCCATAGGTGTCTCTTCCATTTGCACTACAAATACTTGACATACTTTCCTATAAATTTTCTTCAACTACAAAGAAAAAACTTCTTCGATAGTTACATATCTTGGAATTCCTTGAACTGATCTCAAATTTCCTTCCTCATCCAAATAAGTGAATGCCTTATTGTAAAAATCTAGGACAACATGGTGCCCGTCTAACCAATCCACACCAATGAGGTAATTGTACGAGCCCAAAGGTATAATATTCAACTCAACTCTGGTGCACAGTCCATTCATTTCCATTGGACATGCCATAACCATCTCATTAATTTTCCTTTTTGCTCCTGTAGCTAACTGCCCCAACCAAGATTTTCCAATCTTGTTTCTTGGCAAATTGAATCTTTCCACCATCTTAGGATCTAGATAACTATGACTAGCTCATGAGTCAATTAAATTAGCAATGGGTTGGTCATTAATCTTACCTTCCACCTCGATCATGTGTGACTGAAACTCATCTTGCTTGTTATCTACCGTGACATAAATCCTTGGCAGATTTTTGCCCATGTCTCAACTGTCGCAACTTGATGGACACTATGTGCAATCCTTACTTTATCAACTCTTTGAGGGAAATCTCTACGCATATGATTTCTTCCACGACCCCAACATTGCATAGGTTGCTATAATGACTTTTGTCCCACTATCTCTGACATTTTGGGTCTTGGAGAGTTGACTTTCCTTGTGCAGTGTTTTTGAAAAATGCTGTCTTAGCGCCCTTTTTCCTCTGTTCCACCTTGCTTTTCATCTTATCTTCCAAAACCTTTTGGAAAGTTGGTCTTCCCCTTTCCTGCTCATAAAGACACTTAGCGCGCCTTATGGTTTCTTCCAACATCTTAGGGTAATCATACTGCATCTTGTCACTGAAAAATGAGGGTAGCCCACTCAGATACCTATAAATATTCACTTGTTTGTCCTTGATAAAAGACACATATTTCAACAACTCTAAAAATATTCTTTCATACTCATCAATCGTCATACTCCCAAGCTTGAGTTCGAAGAACTCCTTCATTTTTATGTCATAGTACCGCTTGGTTAAGGTATTTCTTTTGGAAATACCTCTTAAACTCCCTCCAAGTCACTTTCTTCTCATCAATGTGTTGCACTTGTACATATTGATCCCACCACACCGATGCCTTCCCCTTTAGATGATAAATAACATTCTCCCTTCTGCATGCGTAGAATAATTATGTAGTTGGAAGTACTTCCTCATAGCTAGCAATTAGGTCTCCACATGTTCATCCTTCTTGTGCTCACCGTTAAAGGTAGGAGGATTAATATTATTCATTTCCCCTTGCAACTTATCCACCCCAATACTTCTCTTATGATTTTTGTCAAGAGATTGACTCGAGTTACTGCGCACTTTCTTGAAAGAATGCTTACCAACACTTCTTTCTTCTCTTCTTTTCTCATCATGAGACCTGCAACTTCTTGATCTACTTGGATTTGTCTCCTTATCCATCTTATTTTCTATTCTATCTAGGCTATGAATCAATTTAACATTGAAGTCATCTTGTTGCACCTTGGCTCTCATAAGCCTTTCATTATCAACTTTATAGCTCCGAACATCCTTCTGCAATACTTTTATAGTTTCTACCAAGTTCATGCGCTCCTCCTTGGATTCTGTACCATCAACACCCAAGTCAACATACAATCTCCAAACTCATCATCAAGACTATAAGTTCTCTATGCATCATCCATATTTTTAACCTTTTTCACTGATACTCTAATCGTTGATAATTCTGCAAAATGCACAGACAACAAGTTTTGTTAGCTGAATTCATGAAACATATCCATGAAAACTCTACACCATCTCGTTAGAATCCTTCATTTTGAAGCTCATGTGTGCCCTGATATTCAACACACACCAATGTGCACTGCCAATTTTTAACTTGTACACCGTGTATCTGTAATGCACATGCACCACAACTTTTTTCTGCGCAACCCCAAACCTTTACTGCACACACCTACGCACCATGTTTTACTGTGCAATTATAGTGTTGTAATCCACAATATCATAAACTTAACGTGCACTTCTGCACATTCTTACTTTGTGCGCACCATGCCCAAGCTACAATTCCAAATTCGACTACTTGTGAGTCTGAATTTTGTCTTAAGTATAACTCAACTTAAGCAAGCTTCAATGTTGAAATGGAAGCTCTGCAACTTCTTGTTGACTTCTGTCCCATACAAGTCCAGTGTTGAACCAATCACTCTGATACCACTTTGTAATGTCCCCAGCCACCCCAGACTCGGCTACATCACATGGTACACCACCTCAACTTCTGTAGCTCCGAATCAACCAAACTGTAACAACCCCAACATACTACTGGGCCATGCTACTTTAAAATTTCACTACACAGTTTCTTCTCTACACATAAGTCCATGCATTATCGCTTGAAGTAACGTGATCAACCCAATTTGAGTCACACCACACAACTTACAATAGCAGAAGCATCATTCTCTTTTTAACACAACCTTATGCAACATAAGTAACTCAAGAAACTACATGCACTAACATATTGACCACACAGTACAATTTTGCACACAACCATCTTGGCGTCATACACCAATTATGAATTCGTTGTGCATGGAGTCAATTTACTTGAATGCACATACAAATTCCAAATTCTTGTGCACGCAGGCTACCTTCCTGTGCACCTAGCGACCCAGTTCTCTTCTTGAAGACTCATAACCAAAATCACAAGTTTAACTTAACACACAAAGCTACCATCAACTGACATACTCATGTACAACTACAAATATAAACTAGAAACACCATACTTAGTTGTACAAGCAACATTAAACAGTATGACAACAAATAATTATATGCAATTACATACAAGAATGATCCCATATCAAGCATATACAAGCGTAGACAAATATGCACACAGTAAACAAGACAAACACATAAGGAACACTTATCTTTAATATAAGTCACCAAATGCGCGCATGACTCGGATGTTCCTTCCAGCCATAGACTCTGTTGCTCATAAATGTTCAACAACAGGTCACCCCTAAGCTGGGGCTTAACTCCACCAAGGAAAAAGGGTTCCTAGCGACAAGCTAAGGTATGACACTCAAATTGTTTTCCCAATCCTAGGTGCCTACTCCTACAACTAGCCCACAGTCCCTTATTCCCCATGCACCTGTCACACCCAAGGAAGCCTGCCCCTTCTTTGCTCAACAGTCCTTTGACTGCCACACTTCCCTTTCCATGGTTACCGACAACATGTGAACAAGAAGTCTTCGAGCCCTGCATCTAATGCTCAGTGCATTAGGGAAAAAATATCAACAAAACTCTCACATGGAAAGTATGCTCACAGGTCTGACAACCACTCCACAACAACCAATCTCTTCCCATAGAGATTGCTCACGGTCTATCAACCCGACTCCTCTACAATACAATTCTAGCTACTTCTCCACAACTCTCTGTAAGATTCTTTGGGAAGATAAGATAATAATCAGATTTTCCATACAGTCTAACCCCCTTCTACTCACAAGATCCTGTTACATGAGATCTCCTTGAATAATGGTTAATCCCCCATGCAATAATGCCCAAAATAAACTAAGGCTAGCAATATATATTGTATGCCTTCCAGTTGACACTTGTCACTTCCAAAAGGTAGCTTTAAGACACTTGGTGACCTGTTCCCAACCCTCAGGAACGTAGGATAAAAACATATCCATAACATTACACTTTTCTGGAAATATTATTAAAATATTCCCCAAGACTTATGACTCACCCCCTTTCCCTTTTCCGATGGATTTGGTCCCCCATCTCTTTTTTTCCAAGTTTGTTTGGCACAACGTTGCAATATTATATTAATAACCATGATTATAATTATATGGATAGGTGCACCGGCCTATCTGCATCCAGGCTCACTAGCCTCATAATCACACAGGCTCTCCGACCTCAATACATATCCAGTCGTACATATATACAAATATATATAACTAAATTCTGCGCACTTCCATGTCATTATCGCGCACTTATCCAAGTGTGCGCAACAAAGAACAATATGCGCACTTACCCAGGTGCGCGCAACACATAAAAATGTGCACATTCTGTTCTTGATAGAACTTCTCTGCACACTACTCAGATGCACACAATACTAAAACTAGGTGCCATTGGCTCACCAGCCTAAATGCGCATTTCATTCACGCTTGACACGTACGATGCACTAACATATATGTACAATTAGAAAGGGTTCCGGATCAGGGAGATTACAACTTATGGAACTTGACAGGTGTCAACCCCCATACATGGTCTTACAACTTTGTGGAGACCCATGTTTTTGGTAAGTAGTTGCTTGGGCTTGGTTGCAGCGACATCTTGATGAGGCACACCTTCTCTCAAATTTAAGGGCATTGGATTTGCGTTACTCAAGTTGACATTCTCGCATTTGTTCGGCCACACCTCCTAACACTGGTGCTTCCCTCTAAGGTGGAGCACTCATCTTCCATGCAAGAGTGCTCTATCAATGATCCATTACACATTCCCTCAAGGTTGGCTGCTTCTAGGAAAACCTCCTATCTTCCTTTGCACTCATACTTACTTCATCGCTCAAAGATCATTTAGGGGCCTTCGCTGGTGATCTGAGATGTTCCCCTCTTGACGATGAAGCTTATCCCTCATCACCTCACTCACTGACCTTTACCTCTTTTACTAGGGCAATCTAGTATTTAGAGTTTTCCTTGATTTGGTACGACTCTCGTGGCCCGTACTGAAGCAGTGCTTTACCTTTAGACGGTATAGTCAACTGTCGTGCCTCAACCCATTTTGGGGAGAACCAATTAGCTATCGGTTTGAGTGGAATTTCACCCCTAACCATGACTCATTCATTGATTTTTCAATATATGTAGGTTTGGGCCTCCACTTAGTTTCACCCAAGCTTCATCCTAAGTGGATTTTTTGGCCAGGATATCTGCCTCGTTGTTTAGTTCATGTTTTATGTGATAAAATGAGATAGACTTGAAAAATTTGGCCTCCATTGATGTTTGTGCTTAGCCACTATGTGGTCCAGAGGATGTGACTTCCCTAACATTGCTTTGATCACATTCATGGAGTCTCCAAGTGCAATTAAGTAAGAGTCTCCAAGATATGACATCTCAGTGACGTGTAGGCTTTGTAACATTATTTGGTCCTTCCCCTAGGCCCTAGGAATAGGTTGCTACCTGTGTTCCTCCGGGATCATAGATAATCTCCCTCAATCCTACCACCCCTCATGTATGAATTCTAAATAAAAATTAGAGTGAATATTGCATGTAAGCATAAGATTTAAATGATAACAAACTAGGTATGAAATTTTAATAATAGTTTAATTATAGTGTGATATTGGATTCAAATATGGTGAGCCTTGATACTTAGCTAACATGAAATTTAATAATAGTGTAGTTAGATTTAGTTAGAGAATACGATACAAATTAAACATGAAATTTAATAATAGTGTAGTTAGATTTAGTTAGAGAATACGATACAAATTAAACAATATATATAGTGACTAAGCTGCTAGTCCCTGCCTAAAAGACAATAGAGAACCATAAAGAACCATAAAGAACCAAAAAAAACTTAATTTTAATTTTATAATGCAATATATTTTGTATTTAAAACAATTAATATATCAAAACCTAGATATATTTATTTCACTAAATAAACATAATTAAAATACAAAAACTTTCAAGAACTAAACCTTAATCCTATATAATATATATAAACATAAAAAACTATAAAACTTCCATTTAACTTTTAACTTATGTTATTTAGAAATAAAAAGTTACAAAACATCAATCATTGAAAGTAAATGTTCTAGTACTTTTGGGAATGAGAAGTCCCATTAATACATAAACCTGCACTTATTTATTAACTCCAAACCTAGATAAATCCACAAATATTTAAAGATTGATATTTTGATGCCTATATATAACTTATGAATGGAACTGTGAGTTTAATAATTTGAGAAATTAAGCCACAATCTAAATTTTGTAGCACATTTAATTTGATTCAATTCCCTTTGAACGTTATGATGGTTTCAGTAATTTGAAGATAAACTCTTGGAAGCTGGAGGTAATAGTTCACTTCATATAAAAAAAAATCTAAAATCTGTTCATACAATGATATTTGTATGATGGGAGTAAACGCTGACTGAAATTGCTACGATTTTGTATACCCAAACCTCAACCAACAATTTTATATAAATCAATGAATGATTGCATTTTTCTTCACAAGTTTAGGTTTCATAATTTATCATTGGTATCTTTTCATGCTGCTCTATGAGAAAAAAAAAGGTATACACCAGGAGAATAAAATCCCTAGCATGGAACCTATCAGAAATTCTATTAATGAAATTCAATAAATAGAAAAATGATTTTGTTTTTAACCATAAATTCAGTTAATATTAAATTTCTTGAAAACTTTGGGCATGTTTCTAAATGGAAATTAATTAATACACGGTGAACCTTGAAAACTTTGGGCATATTTTGAAATGGAAATGAATTAGTACATGGTCAACGTAGTTGACTACATGACCCAAAGCGAGAGTCCCTGCAGAGGCAGTGACTAATAAGATGAGCCTTCAAATTTGTGTTCGAAAATTTCACCATTTCGTTGGTGACAAATGAGCTCATGTATAATATATTATATATAAGGTACTATAATGAGCTCATGCATAATATATTATACATTAAGTATTACGAAAGCTTTGAAAGGTTAAATTTTTAAATTTCACCATTTCGTTGGTGAGCAATGAACTCATGCATAATATATTATATAGAAGGTATTATAATGAGCCCATGCATAATATATTATATATAAAGTATTATAATGAGCCCATGTATAATATATTATATTAAGTATTATGAAAGATTTGAAAGGTTGAAACATTTTGTGAATTATTATTTATTAAAAAATATGTATAAATATATAAATAAATATTTTTATTATATATATATATATAGAGAGAGAGAGAGAGTGAACATGTCATTACTTGGGATTTCTTACAAACATTCTGAGTTAAACCCAATTGAGGTTTTTTCTCTCTAAGACTNGTTGGTGACAAATGAGCTCATGTATAATATATTATATATAAGGTACTATAATGAGCTCATGCATAATATATTATACATTAAGTATTACGAAAGCTTTGAAAGGTTAAATTTTTAAATTTCACCATTTCGTTGGTGAGCAATGAGCTCATGCATAATATATTATATAGAAGGTATTATAATGAGCCCATGCATAATATATTATATATAAAGTATTATAATGAGCCCATGTATAATATATTATATTAAGTATTATGAAAGATTTGAAAGGTTGAAACATTTTGTGAATTATTATTTATTAAAAAATATGTATAAATATATAAATAAATATTTTTATTATATATATATATATATATAGAGAGAGAGTGAACATGTCATTACTTGGGATTTCTTACAAACATTCTGAGTTAAACCCAATTGAGGTTTTTTCTCTC
>SNQJ01S0000620.1:355249-367232 GCA_010110895.2 Picea sitchensis
AACTTCCAAAATAAGCTAGTTGGAATAGGTGGGCAGCCACTAAAATCCACCTATATTCTGTGAAGGGATTCAGGAAAGCCCCGTAAGTGCAGAACCCACAATCTACAAAGAAATGTCCCCATTATAGAGAAACATGCTGAACTCAAATTTTTCAAGATGAGCCAGTTGGAATTTGGAACAGGTGGGTAGCCACCAATATCCACCTGGAACACTTTGATTCCTCCTTGAATATTCAAAAATGACTTCCCTTCATCATTGCGGAGCTTCAAATATTCCTTTTAGTTCTTCAAACTAGTCATATTAAATAACAACATTTTCTATTAATTGGTCCTATCGCACTTGGACTTTTTTTTCTACTTTGGATTTGATTTTATCAATTGACGTTTCTTTGTCTAGAAGCTTCATATTAGCTTCTTCCTTAGATTTATTTTTCTCTCGTTTAGACACTTGAATTTTGTTCGAAGACTCTAGTTGTGCTTCCATAACTTGGTAATTTTATTGTCCTTATGGAGAGATTTATTCCCCAGTCTATGTTTGAAGATGCACAATTTCCTCTTTTAAATGATAGACTTCATTGGTAATAATTCAATTTTGTTCTTGTAACTACCACACTATTTTTGATGATCTTATTTAAAGATTCTATTTGAATCTTCTTCAGTTTACATTTCAATTGTTACTTTTCCTCTATATGGTTGCTATTGGGGTGGACCAAAACTATTAGTTGTTTTTGGTCCTATTACCACACGACTTGTCACCAGAGGGCACATGGTATTCACTTGATGACAAATCAATGGAACCGGGAAGACTAACTACTGTCACCTATGTTTAGTCTTCCCACTCCTTAGGATGATCAAAGATCATCACTAGGGGGATTCCCTATGAAATGATTCTTCTTCAAATGGCTTATGGATGCCCAACAACATAAAGAACTACTAACAATTCTCTGTTTGTATTGATGTATGTTATAAAGGTACTCTGTTCTTTTTGAGGCTGGAAATTTCTTATGCAATGATCACATGAAATGGGGTAATAAAGGCCTAATTTCATTCTCTACACAAACTCTTCATTAAATACATGAACAATTCTCAAGCTTATAGTATTAAGGTGATACCATAGCAGTCATAGAATTTGCTTTCAACTCATAATTTTATATTAATGAACACAAACTCTTTTACCACATGCTGATGTAAGAATTCCAAGGCAGATTAAAATAGCATTAGGTTTGCAATCATTATTCCCATCTACTTTTAGGATCAATGTACAGACAAAGGATATTGTGAGTGGTTATACAATTCAAAAATTGATTTCATATATTACTTGCATGCTGCTGTAAAATCGCCCTCCAAAAATATGGTTTCACTCTGGAATTTCAATGATCACATGAAATGGAAATTTCTTATGCAATGATCACATGAAATGGGGTAATAAAGGCCTAATTTTCTTCTCTACGCGAACTCTTCATTAACTACATGACCAATTCTCAAGGTTATAGTATTAAGGTGATGGAAATTTCTTATGCAATGATCACATGAAATGGGGTAATAAAGGCCTAATTTTCTTCTCTACGCGAACTCTTCATTAACTACATGACCAATTCTCAAGGTTATAGTATTAAGGTGAGACCAGAGCAGTCATAGAATTTTCTTTCAACTCATAATTTTATATTAATGAACATGTACTCTTTTACCACATGCTGATGTAAGAATTCCAAGGAAAATTAATAGAGCCTTAGGTTTGCAATCATTATTCCCTTCTACTTTTAAGATCAATGTACAGACAAAGGATACTCTGGGTGGTTATACAATTTAAAAATTGATTTCATATATTACTTGCATGGTTGCACTCTGGAATTTCAATGATCACATGAAACAAAAATTTATTATGCAATGATCACATAAAATGGGGTAATAAAGGCTTAATTTTCTTCTCTATGTGAACTCTTCATTAACTACATGACCAATTCTCAAGCTTGTAGTACTTTTTTTTTTTGTTTTCTTGTTTGTCTGTGACCTGCGGGAGTAGCCTGTGGCTGAGAAACCATGACTCAGGGGCACCTAAGCAGTCAAAATCACCCGGAGATTGCACCCGGCCTGAGCCACACCAACCCTTAACATGGATGGATTTTTTGTCCCCGCAGGTTTTGAACCGATGACTTTAACATCACGGAGTGTCTTAACAACACACTCCCTCACCGACTGTCCTACACCTCAGGGACCTCAAGATTATAGTATTAAGGTGAGACAAGAGCAGTCATAAAATTTGCTTTCAACTCATAATTTTATATTAATGAACATGGAATCTTTTACCACATGCTAATGTAAGAATTCCAAGTAAGATTAACATAGCATTAGGTTTGCAATCATTATTCCCTTCTACTTTTAGGATCAATGTACAAACATAGGTTACTCTAGGTGGTTATCAATTCAAAAATTGATTTCATATATTACTTGCATGGTTGCAGTCTGGAATTTCAATGATCACATGAAATGGAAATTTCTTATGCAATGATCACATGAAATGGGGTAATAAAGGCCTAATTTTATTCTCTACGTGAACTCTTCATTAAATACATGACCAATTCTCATGGTTATAGTATTAAGGTGAGACCAGAGCAATCCCAGAACTTGCTTTCAAGTCATAATTTTATATTAATGAACATGGACTCTTTTACCACATGCTGATGTAAGAATTCCAAGACAGATTAACAAAGCATTAGGCTTGCAATCCTTATTCCCTTCTAATTTTAGGATCAATGTACATATAGAAGATACTCTGGGTGGTTATACAATTAAAAATTTGATTTCATATGTTACTTGCATACTGTTGTAAAATCGCCCTCCAAAAATCTGGTTGCACTTTGGAATACTTCTACTATGTATAATAGACAACTGTGATAAGGTTTATAGAAACAAAGCATGCAACCAAGACACAAGTCCGCTACCTCTGTATTGTGTTTTAGTCATTCATTCCACATACTCTCTATTTATATGTGTATGTTTGAGGGTAGTTCCCTATTTTGACAATGCTGAAAAATACTCAATAATAAGGCATGAAAACTGGTGAATCTTAATCCCATCATCAGATTACAGTTTTATATATATGAACATATTAATTTTCCACAAAATATACGTGTATTTCTAGGTGGGATAAACAGAGAATTAATTCATTGTTGTTGTTTTAGCATACAAATAGAGGATTAAGACGACTATTTAAATCTGAAACAAAGCTTGTAATATTCCCTATAAGCCGTATTAAAATTTCCCTAAACTAGGTCTGGTTATATATCAAAGTCTTATATGTTTTTAAAGTACAAATACCCCAATAACCAGATGGCAAATCACCTAGTATTGTTAGTCGATAAGCTGTAACTGTAAAGGATACTTCCAACAATAGAACAAGCATCAACAAATCCACCTTTTCATTGTTACATAACATTCAACCTCCATGCATATTTGTGGGCACAAGATATAATTCCAACCTATGAAAGTTTGTAGCTGTGAGTGTAGGGTTAGCTTATCAAACACATATAGAACTGCCCGTATTTGCACTCAAGGATAAATGACCATTGATAATGAATTCTATTTGAGATAGTACAATGTTTTGTGTTTAAAAATAATGACAATCTTGTTTGATACATTAGTAGCACTTCATTCCACTGAAATTATTTTTCCCATTGACACTCATGATATTCTTAATGAACTCGCACATATCCTGATTAGCCTTCCAAAGTGTTGGATGGATTATCAATGCCCAAGATCATGTTAAATGAAATGACACTACTTGAGGCAATCAAGACAAAATTGCAAGTATGGCAAAGACAATTCTACGTGTGATGTTTACTGGGTACTATGGTAATTAGAGTAGTGTCTAAGAAAATTTGCTGATATCTAGGGTGAGTAGGAGTGTAATATTTGAATGATGCCTTTTTTAGTTATTCATAGTGTTGTTATATCTGTAATCTAGATGGTAGATACTTGTACATGTGCAGACAATGAAAATATATATATATTTATGGATTCTAAAAGTTGTGAATAAAATGAGGGGCAATGTGACTGACCTATCTGCAAATTGTTGATCACTATATTAGAGAAAAAAGGTGCATTTTGGATAGTCTCCAATCAGGCACCATGGTAGCTTAAATGTATTGTTTTCTTCTTTGATTCCTTTTTAACATAATATTTTTTCTTTTTCTTTGTAGATTTCCTTTGAAGGGCTTAAGCATCATGTGTTTGGGATTTCTCTAGCTGATCTTCAGATGACGAAGATTAGGCTTACAGAAAGATCAAGATTTTTGCACAGGATGTTCAGGGAAGAAATATCCTCACTAACTTTTGGGTAAGATGTCCATGTTTACAGTTTTTTAATTATAGTTAAGTAAATAAAGACTAAAATGGTCTAACATGAGTTCTATTTACCCATTTTACCCATTTGCAGGGAATGGATTTCACCACTGATAAGCTTAGATCCTTGGTCCGCAAGTGGCAGACTTTGATTGAAGCTCATGTGAATTTTAAGACAACATATAACTATGGCTTGCATATGGTATGCATTGGATTCACATAGAGGAGGCCCAATCAAGTCAATCGAACATGCTATGGCCAAACAAGTCAAATAAGATAGGTTATATAAAACAATTGAATACATACATTTTTTTTAGTTATAAATTATTCTGCAGTTGTTTTTAATTTCAGAAGGAAATGATCTTTTTACTTCTATTCTCAGATTCGCAGGAAAATGAGAGAGATCATGGTACATGAATCTACTTCATGTAATCTGAAAGAGCCAGTGGAAAAAATTATTCCTGAGGTGATTGGGAAGGAGATTGAAAAAGCTACTTCCTCAATTTATCCTCTGCAAAATGTATTCGTCGGAAAAGTTAAAATTTTGAATGCTCCAAAATTTGACCTTGGAAAGTTTATGGAGGTAATCCTCTTCGTCTTTTAAGTGTTTTGTACTTGAGAATTTTTTGATTAAACGTTGTAGGTACATGGAGATTATTTTGAGGATGTTGGAGTCAAGGTTTATAGGCCAGTCGATGAGGTACATGCTGAAGCAGATACTGAACTAGTCGGTGCTTAGGTAGTACTAAAATGAAAGAAGTTGATTTAGAAGAATATACATTGTTATTAAATAGGAGGGTTGATAAAATTGAGTTGTTGTATCTCAATTATACTTTGGTTGACAAGTTCTTAGATTTAAAAGTTTTTCAAATTTACAATATTGGTAGCATATGATTATTTCAGAGTAGTTTGAAAGAATTGTGTCAATATTTTGTTACGGGAAATGAACCATGTTGTTCTTTGCCATGAAAAACAAATTATGAGAGTTCGATTCTTATATAAACCGGTGTTTTCCCAACAACCTTTCTCTTTTTAATTTTATTCTTTTGGGTTTTGAACATCTGCATATGTTGTTGAAACTTGCTTTCTGCATATAGAAATGAAAGTGTTATTTGACAGAATGTTTAGAGTTTTACTAAAATTTATTTCAACTTATTAATATTAGTCTTTCTATTGGACTCTTGACAAATAGTATATATGTTAATTATCTTTAGTGCTAGTTTGTCAACTTAGATTCCAGGTTCTCTAGTTTCTGTCCTAAATGTGGATGCTTAATAATAAGTTTTTGTTGGGTTCTTATAATTTAATATTTGTGATTGTAACTTTCATTTAGAGTTTGTATCTGGGGAGATGGGGTCTTTGTGGCATGTTCGACCATAAATAATTTTATAGAGGTATTCTTTACAAGTACAATTAGATTCAAGAGTAACTTCAAAGGTATATTATTCCCAATTACAATTAGATCTATGAGTAACTAGATCAAGGAAAAGATGTGTTTATCTTTGCAAGCACATACATAAATCAAAATTTTATGGTTTTTTATAGTTACATGAAATCATACTTCTTAGTGAGACGTTTTGGCTGGAAATGCACATTAAATTTTTTAAACTTCATGCTTGGGGAATGTTGTTGTTAGATGGGTTTTGGTCCTTTTACACGCGACACATATCTTTTTTCTTTGTTTCATCACGCAAGTCACTTAAACTGAATTGTTTCAAGGAATCTGACTCAAAGTTCACAGTCTCGCTATGAATGTGGAAATTTTAGGAGTGTTGCAGAAGTTTCCTCTTAGTGTTTTTCAGTTCTGTTTGTTCATATTACAAATGAGTCAGAATTGAATGCACTTGAATCAAATAAGGGATCTTGAACTCCATGTGACTAATGAATGTATACAGTGACTAATGAATGTATACAAAATATTTCTAGGTTTGTGCATGGTAGAAAAACATTTATTATATTAATTTTTTCCCCAATGTTGGGTTTTCTGTAGGGTACTTTTGGACCTCAACAAACTTGTGATTGATGAAAATGTATATTACATTAATATAATTTGAATCTAAGAAAGGAAATATGTGACTAGATGGGAATTTTTTTAGGAAATTCAACCTTGTTGCACATTATTGTAGTCCAATATTGAAAGGGATCATATTAGTGTTTTAATGTTTATCATGTAGTGCTTCTCTTCCCACAAATGCATTTAATTTAATTATTTTACTAGATTTGGGGATTTCATAAGTGGTTTACACATCTTATTTTGAAAGGCATTGTTCAATTTTATGCACAAATTTGGATTTCAAGTTGTAACACCTTGGGTTTTGAGTCCCCATATTAAATAATGTATTGTTACATTGCTGAGAGGCCAGAGTGCCCAAACAATTATTAAAAGACTAGTGTGCCTAAGAAATGTAATGTGTGATCATTATTAATAATAAATACATCGCTAACTGCTAGACGAACACAAACTAGAGTTATAGGGGGCTATGATTCCACAAGAGTGGGGGGCTTGAGGGGCTAAGTGTTTATTTCATTTTTTAATTACCCATTTTGTTTAATGGGGGGGAAATCAATTACGTGAACTCTTGGGGGAAGGCCAAGAGGTTCTTGATAACCACAAATTACAAAAACCCATCCCTGGTTTGTGGAAGGGGTTATCTCGTTGGATAATTCTCTAATTCGTTTTGGTTATTCACTCACTCTCATTCCCGTCCCCATTATGGTGCTATTGCTGGTCGCCTCACACATTCATTCACCAGATTTGTTCATTGTTCATCCTCTCTCGTGGAGTCTGCACTCCATTCATTCCTTCACTCACTCATCTTTCCTCATTCACGTTTGGCTTGGGAAAGGAAAACAAATCGTTGAAGAACAACCGCGGTTTTGTTGGCTGTAGAGATTGCTGGTGTAACCCAACTATGATTTGAGGCCTGCATGTCTAAGATGCTTGGCCTGTGTCCAAATTTTCTCACAGTTGCGAGTCTTGAGAGCCCCATCATGGAGATTCTGGACCAGCTGCACTGGAGCCATGGAAGGAGAAGGACTGCTTGAGGGACCGCATGGAAGACAAGGGTGGAGGTCCATTCTCTTGGGTGGTGCAGGCTGGGTAGAAGAGAGTTGGGTACTTGAATTGCTGTGAATGATGGAGAAGCCTGTGAGAGCTTGAGTGTTGACTTGTTTGGGAAGCTGAGTAACACTCTGGAACTGTCCTTGTGGATGCATAACCATGGCTCGGGGGTGACATTACTGTTGAGACTTGGAACAACAATGTCTACGGTTGGGTGGAATATCCTTGATCTGCATCCAGTCGATGGTTCTCTTCTATAAAAGATGAGTGCTCTCCGTTATGGTATTATCTACTTGTGTATGAATTATTCTGCTGTGTATTTAATTATTGTTGAATTCGATATGATTAGAATATGCATATTGTTGTTTATTTTTTTTCATGTCGTATGCTTTAATATTTATATGATTAGAATAAATCTTGATCAATGCATTTGAATCTTTCATGCATTCCCTGTTAGGCAAAACAAGAGCAGGGATCGAATTAGTCCAGAGAAGGGACTTGTAGCTAACATGCACGGCCTGTGGCTGGCTGAGTGTGTTACAAATGTGCCACTAACAACTACCCCCAAATCAAAGCCTAAAGTGATATTGTTGAATATTCCAACAAGCATACACAGGAGGCCCATGGGCCTGTTGTGTATGAGAACAAGCAGGGGCATGCTGTGTATGGCCATGCTGTGTATGCCTATTGGCATACATAGGAGGCCCAATGGTCTATTGTATATGCGAATAGGCAAGGGCTTGATGTGTATGAAAATTGGAATAGACAGGAGGTCCGAGGGCTTTTTGTGTATGCCATAGTCCCAATCCCTCAAGCATATTTTGTTGGCAATTTTTTGTCATTTTTTT
This sequence comes from Picea sitchensis, assembly GCA_010110895.2. NCBI lineage: Eukaryota > Viridiplantae > Streptophyta > Pinopsida > Pinales > Pinaceae > Picea > Picea sitchensis. The sequence continues at coordinate 363,499 of SNQJ01S0000620.1, forward strand.
TATTTTTATTTTTCACAAACTATACTTGAGAATCGTGAATAACTTACAAGGAGAATACACTTCTTCGCTTTCCATTCCCTCAATGTATGAATTTGGTTTCATCTCAGTGTTTCTACCTTATTGGTTACATCATATAGGTGATAAACAAGGATCTCCTCCACTCCCCATTTCTTGTATTCTTTCATCCATGAACCCAAAATGCTTTTGGGTGCTACAATCAACGGTATTTACTTTGGGTACTAGTTAAAAAAACTTCAAATAAAGTTAATCATAAGGAAATGATTCTTGTTCATGGTGCCATTTTTAAAATCAAAACACTAGGTTCTTCAACTATAAGGTTCTTTTGCAATAATTTAAGGCCATAAATCTTGTGTGATTTCATGTGTTATTATGTATTGATATGCAAAACAAGTTTATGTATAGGGGTTCTCTACTCTTAGAATTTGTAGTTAAATAAACCCCCATCCTCAAAAAATGCATGACCATGTATTAGAGTAAAGAGAGGGGTGAAAGTAGTATAACACCAATCCCTTGAACCCAAGGCTATCTTATTATAGTGGCATATCCCTATGTTGGGATGTTAGTGCACTTCCTTTCTTATTTTCAAATTATTTTTTGGATTTGTAGGCATGTAAAAGTTCTGTCTTGTTTCCATACTAGTGGGTAGAAATAAAAAGGGGTATTAAAAATTCCATGAAAAAAATGGATACCTAGGATATTTAGTAAAAATAGGGGTTTTTAAATTGTAAATATGTATTGGGAGGGGGTTGAACAAAAGGTTTTTTTTTGGGGGGGAATTTTTCAATATCTAGTGAAAATAGGGGTATTGTTTAATATCCCATGACCGAACGTGCTATGTCACAAGTTCATTGAGTGAATCCCCCATGAATTCCTCTCATTCCGAGGATGGTACCCAAGCTAAATTGTATTCTTGAGGTCTCAAAACTAATACAACAATATACTTGTTAAGAAATCAACACATTATTTGTTGGAATTGATCTTCGGTGGATATGATAACACTCATTCTCTGGATCGCTCAGGCTAGACCCAATTGAAAGTTTTGGAATATATATTGCAAGAAACCCTTGGGCACTTACCTTCATTTTGAGGATGACACTCAGGGTAAATCTGATTCTTCAAGGTTCAAGGTTGTATCAACACGTCATTAGTGAAAACATAAATTGGGTGGGAAGGACAATGATCATTTCTTCCAACCACCCAGGCTAAACCTAATTGACTGTCTCCTATCTGAAAATTACTATAAAGATTGAATAATTTCTAAAAAGTGTTCACCACCTTTGAACCCTTGTTTAGAAAATAAACTCCCTTGTAAAGATAAAGGTTTTTTAGATAATATATTGCTTGACAATTAAATTCTCTATTAATGTGAGAGAAAGTAATTTAAGAAAAAATTACCTTTACCTAAGCATGTTGCTCATTACTAGATTAAGCAAGAAATTCACAACTTAAGCATCTACCATTTTTCCCAATCCATGAATAGTTTTGAATCTCCTATAACCAATAACCTATTAATTCTTCTATTTGTAGCACATTGCAAAAGTAGCCATAGAACATAGAATTCAACTCTATTGTTTGTTCCTTTCCCTACTGCATACTTCATAGATATATACTTATTTTCCTCTAAGAATAAAATACGATCCACACCACACATACATGGAGTTCCTTGATAGGCCATGTCAAAAATACCCCATGCTTTTGAATAATCGATTTCAAGTTGTTTGAAGATTCCGTGAGCTTTTATCTTTTCTAGCTTCAGATAACCTCCATAAGAACATCTTATCGGTGTATTACCTACTTAGGACATATGTCCTTTCCTTGAAATATCATGTTAGTTTAAGTGATCCATATATGCCAAATAACAAAGCAAGGAAATGCTTTTGGAGTTGTTTCAGATCCGTCATAAAACCAATGCCAAAACATCATGTCTAACAATCTTTCTCTCATTTGTTCCTACCATTAGATCACTAAATAGCTTCATTCCAAACTTCTCTATAGAATGAACATTTTACAAAAAGATGATCAACTATTTCTTTATTAACTTTGCATACAACACATCTTCCAAGCCCAATCCAATGTTTCTTTTGCCCACTGTACCATGTTAAGATTTCATTTTACAATGCTAGCCACATTAAAATTCTTTCTTCAAGGGGGCTATTAAATTTCACACTATTTTCCATCACCATAATTACATATATACTTGAAATTTTATTTTTTTACCATTTAATCTCATCTTCTTGATCATAAAGCAATCTAGCACTATTTTTTAAYGGAACTATAAAGTGAATCTATACTTTAGAAAGTTCATTTTGCAAATTTAAAACCCTTGTAGAATTCCACCCTTGTCTTAATTCCTCTTTCTCAACTTGAGAGGAAGAATATTCTAAACTGAAAATGTTTCAAGTRAAGGACCATAAACTCTGTAGTTACCCAAGCATCTTATCCAAGAGTCTTCTCCTAATCCGACCTTGTTTTCTCTTCCTACTTTCCATGCTAATTAATTTCCCACCAGAGAAAAATCTTTGACCAATGCTTTCCAAATTATATATGCCAGGCTTCATAGATTTCCTTTCTATTCTTATCCATTCTTCCATAGAGATTTCTCCAATATATTTATTTTTTCATTATTTACCCCCACAAGTCTTCATTGTGGATCGTTCTACACATACTCTTTGCTCCTAGAGCTTGAGTGAAGATATAGATGTTCTTCAATGCTTATATGCTTGCCTCATTTTGATTAGCTAATTTATACCATTTTACCAAAGGAATCCCATCTTTTTCTTGCTTTCCCATCCATAGAAAACAAAAGCATTTTCTTCTAATTTTATTCAACATTCCTTTCAGAATATGTTCTATTGACATCCAATAAATTGGAATGCTTTACATAATAGATTTAACGAGTGCCAACATACCCTCATTAGACATTGATCTATAACACCAATTAGTGACTCTATCTTCTATCCTTTTGTACAACCATGACGAGTCTGAGAATATATAATCATTTCATTTTAATTGAAAACCCAAATACTTAACTCCTTTATCAAGAGGACCCAATTTAATGGGGAAAATTTGGGCTATTTTCCTTTCCATTGCTTATTCCAAACCATTGAAAAACATTGATGATTTTTGCATATTTACCTTCATTCCAATTGATTTATAATAAAGCTATAAGATATTTTTAAAGTTTGACATATCAAGAATAATACCCAAACCAAAAGGCATGATATGATTGACAAACATTATATGAGTGATATTAATAGAGCTTGCTATCCCGATACCTTTAATTAGCCCCTCTATTTGCATTGAAAATCAATATGCTCAACCCCTTAACTACTGATAAGAACAAGGATGGAGAAAATGGGCATCCTTGTTGGAGTTGTTGAATTTTCAATATGCTAGGCTCAAGCATGAAGTTTATTTCAATTTTAGCATTTACCTGAACCATACAAAAATGCAACTACACCATTAAAAATTGCTGCAATAACCATGATCATAAGAATAAATACCATGCACAAGAACACAAGAAATATCTTTGGAACCCCTTCTCAACAAGGGAAGAAAACCCAACAATCATTTGCTATATTCTCAAGAGAAAGACCTCCCACACCATAGACCTAGCACACAAAAGGGTGCTCTCCAAAACCAAGAAGCTAGCGCCCAAGAGAGGTGCGCACTTCAGCCCTAGAATATGTACTTGCTGAAATTTCCAAAATCAC
>SNQJ01S0000620.1:368357-378853 GCA_010110895.2 Picea sitchensis
TTTGTTTTGCCATTTTTCATTGCCAGAATTATATAAAACTGTGTTTTTTAGTTTTAATGGTGAAATCGATTTGCTGAGTTCGTGGTGTGTCTTTGAGAAGTGACCACGACTTGCTGGGGGGCCCACCAACAGTCTGGTAACTGTTCTTTAGGTTATTTATGCATTTTATAGTTTAGATACCTCTTGTTTATTTCCTGTACATGCCTTGTTATTTTCTTTTGTTAATTAATTTGCTGTTGTAGTTTAATCATTTTAATTCTCTTTTGCAGGTTAGTATGAAGGCTTGTATTAGTATGCGTTGATCCTGTAGTTAGGAACGAATTTGCAAATTCATAGACTAACCCCTTGTGCAATTAGATATTAGATTGTGTTTTATTTATGCTTTTAGAATTAAATTTAAAACTGAGTTTGAAATAGAATATAACAAAGTTTTATTGCATGTCTTCTTTAACAAGGATTTGATGGATGGATAGGATTAGTTTCAGTTTTTAATTATAGATTGCCTATTCCATTTTTATATATATCTTGCTTAACTAGTTGTTAGTTAATGTATTCATTAGTTTACTTTTTATATGTCATGCTTTAATTTATGTTTTTAAGCATTTTCCTTATTGCATTTTGAATTGTTAAGATAGATATAACATAGTTTCATTTTATGCACTTTCTTTCCTAGAATTAGATTGCAATTACAATTCTTAGTTAATGATTGAATTTAATTATGATTTTTTCTTACATAGCATAGAAATACAATTAAAATCTCGTTATATTGTTGATGGTTAATAATTCCATGAATATGGAGGGTAATTAACATTGTTTCCGTAATGGCTAAATTCTCATTGGATTGTTTAATCCATACCTTTCACTTTTCTATTGAGATCAATGTTGAGCTTATATCGCTTGAATTATATTTTGTTGTCAAGTGCCATTGAGATATTATAAGACACCGAAGACATTCACACAACCACTAACACTACATTTGAGTTTTTATAGGTTAAAAGATAATTTCTTTCTTTCATAGATCAGAAGATAGTTTTATTGTTGTTGTAGGATAGATAGTCTTTTGCTTTGATAGATTAGAGAGCAGTTTGTTTATCATAGATTAAAAGTTAGTTGTTAGTTCTTCTTGCTTTCAATTAAATAGATTTCCTTTTCTGAATTAGAAATAGTTTTGAAGTTTGAATTAAGAATAGAGTTCACTTGCCTCTTAGCTTAGCTAGTTGTTCAAGGAGTAGTTTTAATTAGTTTACTTACAATAGAAGTTATCTTAGGGTAGTTAGCTGTTTACTTGCTTTAATAGGTTAAATTGATTACTTGTCTATTCTTGCTTTGATAGTATAGTTTATTGTTTGTTTACTTGCTTTTATAGGGTTGTTGCTCATTGAATTTAGGTGGGCTAGTAAAAGTAGTTTTCTTTTGCTATTTGCTTATTGTTATGCTTAATAGTTGCTTTTGCTATTTGCTTATTGTTATGCTTAATAGTTGCTTTTGCTTATTGTTATGAACTAGTTTGCTTAAAATAGGGTTTTCACTTGTTTTTCTAGAACTATCCATCGATCCTTGATCCAAAAGTACTTAGGTTACATAGTTTTAAGTTGCTTAGTAGGGTTTGCTCATTAAATAGATTTACTTGAATAGATTAGCCTTAGATAGCCACTTCCTTAGTTAGACTATACTACTATTATCCCTTCTACCTTCGACATATATTTTGCTACAACTCTAAGTTTACTTACCCCGGGTTGACAATTTAATTAAGGGTTTTTAGTGCATATAGAATACCCATCATTTTTGGCACCATTGCCGGGGAGTTGTCTCAAGGTAATAAGTAGTTAGGAAATAGATCATTCCTAGACCTTAGCATTAGATTGGTGGCAAGGGAACTTTAAGACGAGAGGTAAGAACCTGTGCATCTGCTATTGCAGGCTTCCCCAAACATAATGGTAGTTTTTCTTTTTCTTTTTATTTTCTTTCATGAATAGACCTAGAGATCCAAAAGGTAGATACATTAAATCTAAATCAGACCTTTCAACCAAGGTTCATTTCAACCTTTTTGGGGGAAGGGATGTTCCACTTATAAAATCTGCAGACCGATACCAAAAAACATGAGCTAGCTCAACTCAAAGAGATAAAATAATCTCTGAAGAGACTAACATAGGGAGCACTATAGGACAAGAAATTGAAGCATCAATCATATTGGGAAAGGAGGCAAAACCAAACAATACAACTTTTGCTTTTACACCACCACCAGGAGATCCTAATTTTGAAGACATCGTAGACCCTGAACAAGTGAATATTTTGTTTGGTAGTTCAACCAATATAATCATCTCTCAAATTGATACAAAAACTTTGGCACCAATAGTCTCAACCGGCTCGAGTAGAGTCCCAGATATCAAATCAGTAGGAAGACCTTTCAATCAAAGGTAATCCTTGTTCTCTTCAAAGATAAAACCACCTAGGTACTCTCTTTTTGGAAACCAAGCCAATATGGATGATTAGGAGGACCATAACAATGTAAGACACGAGGAGGAAGAAGAAACTGGAAACCAAACTGAAACTACCTTCGGGTTTCCGATTTTGGACACCACTCCAAATGTCAACATGAAGAATATTCCTCTCTCAGCACTGCCCACCTTTTATGGTAAAAACAATGAAGATCCAGACACCTTCCTATTTGAATTTGACATCTTGTGTAGGAGATACAACTACGTACAAGATGGCCAAAAACTAAAACTCTTTCCTTCCACCCTCAAAGACTCTGCACTAAGATGGTTCACGGGGTTGAGAGAATCCAGTATTAGGTCTTGGGAATCCATGAAAGACATCTTTCTTAAGAAGTACCAAGACTACTGCAAGACCAAAGAGTCTCGTAATGACATCTTTAAAATCCAACAGTTAGAAGACGAGACCCTCGAAGATTATATGGAAAGATTTGGTTATATCTCCCAGAAGTCAAAATACCATGACCTCCCAAAGGATGCAATTAGGGCTCTTTTCCTTAAGGGTTTTTCAGAAGAATATCTAGAGATGCTTAACCTGATGGCATTAGGTGACATCTCCCATAAACCATTTTACGAAATATGTGAAATATGTAAAAATTACTCAAGGAGTAGAGACAAAACATGAAAGAATGTTCGAGACCCTTACAATAGAAGCTTAAAAACCAGTTAGTTCAGGTGGTATTACGAGAGAAGAGATAGGGAACCTTTTGGAAAAATTTAAAACAAATATTTTAAGCACAATAGGTTCCCATTTGGACACCCTAAAAATAAAAAAGAAATAGGAGGAGGAAAATGCATCAATGAGCATATATTGCCCAAGATGCAGGAGGAAGCATTCCTCAAGGAAATCCCTGTTAGATAACATTTCAGTTTCTGGATTCTGTACATAAGACAATATGACTGAAAAATGTCCACCATTGCCTGGTTTATTGGCCATCTATAGGAGTGGAGATCATGGGGAGTCTTCTTATGCACCTAGGAGGCCATGGCAGCCTAGGAGCCAACCCACATACCCAGATCTACAATCTCAAGTTCCACCTTATTATCAACAACAACAACAATGGAACTTACCAGGTTGGAAAAACTGGTCCACTCAGTACCAACATCCTTGGTTTCAAGGATGGAGAGGAGGACATAACCAAGGAAACCCTCAAGATACACCTATCCCTATGTTCAACCATCCTTATCCCCAGTTTCCACTGAACACTCCACAACTTCTGCTAGGTTTTGTTCCACCACCTTTACCTCCTATTCCACAACAACAACCGCTATAATATCAAAATGCTAGCTCCCCGAGACTGACATTATTACCAACACAACCAATGCCAAATCCCATTAATAATCCCCCTCAGCCTCTTCACAATATTGAGATGCAGGCCTTCCCGACATATGTTATTACTCCTGTTCCATTATAGGAAATTCAACTAAGAACGGGAAAATTTCTGGAGAGGCAGAGACCTTCAGTAGTCATCTAGGAAGAAGAAGAATAAGAAACCACCAAACAACCCACGGATGACACTAGGTGGGAAGATGTTATTATCTCGAAGAATCAAGAACTCAAGCTTCCCCAAAATGAACCTTCACAAATTACAAAGGTCCCTCCTTATCCAGACCGATTGGTAATCGAGAAACCTACCACCCGACCAAAATTTGACATTTTGAATGAATTGAAGAATATTTGTGTCAATGTTCCCCTTCTTCAAGCTGTTAAATACGTTCCAATATACAGTAAGGTAGTCAAAGAATTGTGTATTAAGAAGCCAGGTAGGAAGCAAAAGGACCCCCCTACAATACACCTGATAGGAGGACTTTTCGAGTACATATCAGAGCAGCCAAAGCTAGCAAAATATGGGAACCTAGGAAACCCTGTAGTGACCATAACTACTAATGAGGTCTCCATTTAAAAAACTCTCATAGACCTATGGGAAGCCATCAGTGTTATGAATTCTACTACCTTGGAACAATTACAGTTACAACCTCTTCTTCGGCCTACCCCAACCATTTTGGAATTAGCAGATAAGACTAGGGTTATACCTGAAGGAATTTTAGATGATATCATGGTTACTTTAGCCTCGTGGGAGTACCCAGTATATTTTCTTGTCATTCACTCAAAGGATCATGCCAAAGGCCATCCCTTCATTCTGGGAAGACCTTGGCTAGACACAACCACTACATTTATTGGCTGTAGAGAAGGGGAAATGACAATCTTGAATGGTCTCTCTATCTAGAAGGTCACCATTTACCCTCCAGATCAACCTATTATGGAGAATATATGGTGGCTTGAATGTCCATATGAGAATGAGGACTGGGAAAAACCCGTATTTCCAAGTGACCATGCATGGGCACTTTAGGAGCACACAACAAAAAATGTGTTGAACTAGTTCATTTATGCTATCACATGTGTGGATTTTCCACAGTCTTTTCCCCAATTTGAGTACATGTTTGGGAAGAATTTCAAGAACAATTAGACCCATCCATTTTATCTTCGACATATTTTATTTCCGAGATAGATGAGTCTTCCATGTCTTATACTATGCCCTACAAGATTAGTCCAGGGAAATTTTTACATATAAACTCCGGGCTAGATGCATGCCAACATAAACAATTAGTAGATATCCTTAAAGAACAATCAGGAACATTTGCCTGGGAATACACTGACATGAAGGGTATACACCCCGACACATGCATCCATCACATATATACCCAGGGGGAAGTAACACCTGTTAGGAAACCCCATAGAAGGATGAACCCATCACTTAAAGATATAGTCAAGGAGGAGATTAAAAGTTGTTAAATGTTAGATTCATTTATCCCATCTTCGATAGTAAGTGGGTATCCCCACTTATAGTGGTTCCAAAGAAAGTGTCCGGGAAATGGAGAATTTGTGTTGATTTCCGAGAACTCAACAAAGCCACTCCGAAAGAGTACTTTCCTCTCCCTTTCATTGATCAAGTTCTAGATACCTTGTCTGGAAAGAAGTATTTTTCCTTTTTAGATGGGTACAAGGGGTACAATCAGATTCTTATAGCACCCGAGGACCAGGATAAGACTACCTTTACTTGTCCTTGGGGCACCTATGCCTATATGGTCTTACCATTTGGATTGTGTAATGCTCCTGCCACATTTCAACAAGCAATATTAGGGATATTTGCCGATCTTATTCATGATTGTGTGGAGGTCTACATGGATGACTTCACAGTCTATGGAAAAACTTACCAGGAATCCTTAGACAACTTAGAAAAATTCCTCATCAGATGCCAGGAAATGAACCTATCTCTAAGTCATGAAAAATGCAAAATGTTGTTAACTGAAGGAGTGGTTCTAGGACATCATGTTTTGTCTGAAGGGATAAAAGTCGATCCTGCAAAGATTGAGGTCATCGTCAGACTTCCACCTCCAAAGATTCAGAAAGAGGTGAGAATCTTTCTTGGACATGCCAGATATTACCGACAGTTTATTGAAAATTTTACAAAGATTGCTGCACCTATGTTTGGATTACTAATAAAAGATGTTGATTTTGTTTGGACTGAGAAGTGTCAAACTACCTTTGAAACCCTGAAAGCTAAGCTATCTGTGGCACTAGTTCTTAGAGGGCCCAATTGGACTCTCCCATTTCATATATCCACTGATGCCTCTGAAACCACAATAGGAGGGGTATTAGGGAAGAAAGAGGACTAACAATCCTATGCCATTTATTTTATGAGCAAGAACTTGTCCCCTGCCGAGTTGAACTACACAGTCACTGAGAAAGAATTCTTGACAGTTGTTCATGCTATTAACAAGTTTCGTCATTACATTACAGGTTATGAAGTATTCGTACATACAAATCATTCCGCCCTTAGATTTCTCATGAACAAACCCATAACTAATGGATGAGTGACCAGGTGGATCTTGTTATTGAAAGAATTTAATATCACTATGCTTGACCGACCTGGAAAGGATAATGTAGTAGATGAATTTATTTCCTGAATAAAAAATGAGGATGATGACATCCCTGTAGATGATAGTTTTCTAGATGAGCATCTTTTTTCCCTCTCTGTCAATACCCCATGGTTTGCGGATATGAAAAAATATCTGGTTACTAGGAAGTTACCGTCTCATTTGTCACCTCATGAAAAACGAAAAATTATTACACAGAGTGCTAATTACTCTTGGGTTGGTCATGAAATTTTTTGCACAGGTCTTGATTTGATTATTCATAGATGTGTCCAAGAGGATGAGGTACCTGAAATACTACGAAGTTGTCATGATGGACCATGTGGTGGCCATTTTTCTGACAAATGCACAACATATAAGGTGTTACATTCAGGTTACTATTGGCCTAGCATTTTCAAAGATGCTGCTAAGTATGTGAGAAGTTGTGATAGTTTCCAAAGGATAGGAAGACCTACGTCAACTGACAAAATGCCCTTGTGTGCCCAAGTTATGATAGAACCCTTCGAGAAATGGACCCTCGACTTTGTAGGACTAATTTCACCCATGTCCTGTAGTAAGAACTATATTTTGGTTTGCACGGACTATGTCACCAAATGGGTAGAGGAAAAAACCCTATTCAGGGCTACAAAGAAGTTTGTTGTCGAATTCATCTATGAAGACCTCTTTACCCGCTTCGGTGTCCCTCATGAAATTATTACTGACCAAGGCACTCAATTCACTTCCAAGCTGATGAGAGAGCTAATAGAGAAATATGGGATTAAACATCGTAAATCTTCTCCATACCATTTGCAAGCCAATAGTCAGGTAGAATCCACAAACAAAGTTCTGGAAGCCATCTTGACCAAGACTGTTTAGTTACATCACCGGGATTGGGCTGATAGGCTCCCAGAATCTTTGTGGGCATACTAGACCACCTGGAGGAGTACCACTGGGCATACCCCTTATGAGCTAGTGTACGGGAAACAAGTACTTCTACCTATAGAATTCCAAGTAAGGACCTTCCGTATTGCCGCAGGATTGGGATTGAACTTAGATGAGGCTCAGAAGCAACAAGCCCTACAATTGAATGAGTTGGATGAAATTAGGCATGATGCCATCCAACAAACGATATTAGTCCAAAACTAGAGGAGCAAGTGGCATGATAAGTTTATCAAGAAGAAGCACTTCCAACCTGGTGATTGGGCTCTATTGTTTGATTCCCGATTCAAAACATTCAAAGGCAAACTCACCACCCGGTGGTTTGGCCCTTACGAGGTAGACACTATATATGACAATGGAGCTGTAAAAATTAAAACAATTGACGATGAAAAAGTCTCCTTTGTGGTAAATGGACACCGACTTAAATTTTATCATAAGCCCATTTCCAAAGAGGATTTTCTACAGGTCATGTCAACTGACAAAGAATTGGCCTTAGTAGATGGGGAAGTCCCCGCTTGTTCTTGATTTTTTTTTCTGAATTTCCTACTGTATATATGTAAATAGTTTTTGAATTTTGTTAATAAGGAAATTCTAGAGACTTCTATAAGTATTTTTACCAGGAGTACACAGTTTCAAGGATATTTCTTCAAAACATTGTTACACTTGAACTTTGTGTCTTCTAAAGCATCAAATGAATATTGACTTACTTTAATTAGCCATATTTTTGCAAAAAATCTCATTTTTTAAGGCATTCTAAAGCAGTTGCTCTTGAAGCTCTACACCACTATATAAATAAGTGATACCATAACTATCAAGCCTAGAGGTCTCTTGTACAATTTTTTTCAAGAAACCTGAGCAAGTGAGTCAAGTGTCTTTATCAAAGAGTAACAAGGAGGTATAATTAGCGGTTAGTCATGGAAACATCACAATACCTACAAAAGAAGAAAGTGAGTTGAGCCTAGAGATACCTTTCTGTTCTTTCTCAATGGTACCATCCACTACACACTAAATATATTGATTATATCATATCTTTAGATAGGCCACATTCACTTAAGTACCCCTTAAATCGGGACAATCACTAAGTAATATAACGGAAAGTCATCCTCTAACATAAATACCATCCCAATTGAAAAAAAGAGAAAGAAAAAGTTGTTTTCAGAACTATCCCCCCATCTTCTTGCATAAAGCAATCTTATATTAAAATATTAAAAGATGGAGGGCCAGTCTTTGAGGGTGTAAGAGGCTAACCTGCCAGGATAATGAACAGGTCTGCTGGTTGCGGGTACCGACCTGTGGTATGACTAGGTAAACCCGTCGGAGTACTGAGCAAGCTTGATAGCAGCGAGGCATTCTGCATAGCAAGGATGGTAATCTGACAAAAAATAAATAATAAATTTAAACTTGTCCTGATGTACGAAATTACTTGCAGACAAAGGTGACATGAAGTATGTGTGGTTAAGCTAAGGTTAATGAACTCCATAAACTTGCCATTGGGAAATAACTCTAAGACTATCTTGAAACTCTCTTGCATATCTCTTCTTATCTATATATAGGATCTCTTATCCTATAGGTGGGGCCATATTCTAACCGTCTCGTCAGACCAATCTGTGAAACTTTATCTTTACACCTGACATACCATAAATCTTTGGTTATTGGGGGTACTGACTGGTTTCCTATACTTTTGATTGTGAGGTGTCACAATACTTAGGTGTGGGGGAGGGGTTCATGAGCTGACAAATGATCATTTCCTAAGAGAAATAAATCTTTGCAAGAGTTTTTGTATTATTTCCATGATACAGGTTATTACATTAATAGTCATTTTATTTTTGAAGTGCTAAACTCCCGTGTGCTATAAATTACTGAACATATACTTAACGAACCACTCTTTATCGGTTTATCTTTCATTACAAGCTGTACATTGTAGAATTGACAATACATGTTTTATGCTTTCTATAACCTCTTCATTGTAGGTTTGAAATTATATGTCATATGCAAGAGGATTGAGTGAGCATGATGGAAAAATCAACAACAAGGCAGCATTCTGCCTCTGCTCATTAACCACTGTGATTGTCCAAAACACTTCAAATTTGCAGGCTATCCATTATAAGAGGTGAAAATGTATTTAACATAGAGGTACCACATGAAGTACCATATGAGGTGTCATATGAAATGCCGCACGAGGTGCCGAACAAAGTGCCATATGAATTACACACCAGTAATTGTCTTAGATTTCAGGTAACTAGAAATCAATTACATTCAATTGAATTGGTTGCAGGCAATTGATTGAAGATGATTTATATGTTTATGATCAAATGTCCAAGTCAAAAGACTTGGACATTGATCTAACTGCGCATCATTACATTTCCCCCAAAAACGAGCTTTCAAATTTGAAAATTCCCACACATGGTAGCTTGTGCGCACATGTGTGCAACCTACTCCACTATAGGCGCATTCAAAATCGGGTTGGGTAACCTTTATCTCAATTCTCCCTTGCCATTTGCTTTGCCCTGCGTTGAGAAATCATGCCCAACCTCTGCCATTTCTTCCCCTATTTGAATTATGCTCAGCCCATTCCCAATTCAAGCCATCTCTTGGCTCGATCACGCCCTTTCCTGGTGAATTTATCCTCTGCCACAATGCCTAGGAGGTATGGACCCTCTTCCTATGCAAACCTTTTTTCCATTCCCGAATTTGCACAATGCAGAGAGGTCTTTTTGCGCGTAGGCTGGGGGCCATTTTTGTCTAACTTGCAGGGCCACGATGACGACCTCTCCATGCAATTTTCCCTCGGTTTAAATGGAAAGACAACACATGTGGGGTCTCTTTCCTTTGAGGTCTTAGAAGAGTCCATTGCTGCAACCACGAAGCTTCCAAGAATGGGAGATAGATGGTTCAAAAACCACCAACTGTCGCACTCAAGTTATAACAGGGTTTTTAAGCCCGAATTCCAGAACATTTCAGGAGCAAAAGGATATTCCAGGGAGTGGATAAAGGTGGAATTGATTAACCCACTCATCGTCATCACGAGGTTGATTACATGCGAAGGTAGATACTCCACTTTCAAAGCTTGTCATTTCAGATTGTTGGCTCATTTTCTGTTCAACAAACCTTTGAACTTCCCGTTCTATTTTCTAAAAATCTTAGAGA